>VXBP01003357.1:0-10345 GCA_013400115.1 Rhinopomastus cyanomelas | reverse complement strand
TGTCAAAAGCCTTACTTAAGTCAAGATAGATCACATCCACTGCTCTGCCATCATCAATCCACCTGGTTACGCCCTCATCAAAGGTTATCAGGCTGGTCAAGAATGACTTTCCCTTTGTGAAGCCATGCTGACTGTCCCTAATGACCCTCCTGTCCTTGATGTGCCTGGATAGAGCCTCTAGAACAAATTTTTCCATCACCTTTCCTGGGATGGAGGTGAGGCTGACTGGTCTGTAGTTACCTGGGTCTTCCTTCTTTCCCTCATATTGATGTGGAATCTCCTATGCTCCAACTGACACTCATTGCCCCTTGTCTTATCATTAGATGACACTGAGAAGAGCCTGGCTCCATCCTTCTCATACCCACCTTTCACATATTTATCAACATTAATGGGGTCACCCTTCAGTCTCCTTTCTTCTAAGCTAAAATGACCCAGCTGCCTCAGCCTCTCCTCATCAGGGAGATGCTCCACTCCATCTTTGTGGCTCTGTGCTGGACTCTCTCCAGCAGTTCTGTGTCCTCCTGGAACTGAGTGGCCCATAACTGGACACAATATTCCAGATGTAGTCTCACCAGGGCAGAGTCGAGGGGGAGTATCTCAATTACACTTCTACTGGCCCATGATGCACTGATAAGCTTTCCTCAAACTGATGCATCAGTAAATATCCCAGTTTTTTACTAAAACAATAAAGCCATAGGCCAGTTTACATAGAGATATGTTCCTCTCTCTCATAAATTTGCAGCACCATGTGTCTACCACAGACCTACTTCACCCTACATCAGCATTACAGAACAGACATGAAGATACTGTGGGCACAGCTTATCTCACAGGGAATCAACAACTTCTCTGAAAAAAACTCCCACAAACTCAGGAAAACCATTCAAACTGCTACAGCTACCCACACATACAGGAAATAGCATGCAATATTTATATAAGCAACATGTGGAGTAACCATTTTAGAATTACAGTGTGATATAATGTCATTAGATAAATACGACATAGCAAATACAATATACAGCTAAAGAATACAATGATGTGCAATACTGTTAAAACAAAAGAAGTCAGGCACTGCCCACCTGTCCGAAAGCTAAACGTTCAGTAACAGCCCCAAATTCCTGCTTCAAAGGACAGGATGGATATGATGCAAATAGTTGAGACAAATTTTACCATATTTGCTCATATATTAGCATCATTTGTTAACTTTTTGCTTCCTTCCAGAAAGAACATCTACACTTAACTGCAGGAATTCAGTTAGATTGGAAGTGAGAATAGCCCCTCATGTAAAAATAAAGATCCGGAGAATTAAAAGAAATAAAAACAAAACCCCAAAGTACTGGGAGCAACACGGTCCTTGCTACAAGATAAACCATTATCAAATTTACAAATTCTCTCTCAGTTACCATTTAAGATTAAAAACTCGATTGCTATTAGAATTATTGAGAATACATTAAGTTCATTAACTAACCCTAGCCCTTTGGTAACAATGAGAGCAGATGTCAGCTGAAGACAATAGGAATTGCCTGACCTTATAACGGAGCGGAATTTAATCCTTCATGTAAAGGCTAACCTTGGTTCTGCAAGAGGTAAAGTAAAGCATGTGTAACACAGGTACTTTGACTTGGTACACGAGCACTAAACATACTTCAACACAACATTTTGTGGGCTATCTATCCAATCACTTGTTTTATATTTACCAGAAACAGACCTCCCTGTCTATTATAAAAACCGTAAGGTTAATTTCTTCCCTGAGCAGTTCTGGTTAATCCATGCATCAGCTGTTAATACTATTTTGTTGTGTCTGATTACAAGTTTTATTCTATTCTCATATATCTTAAGTACTTCAGTTACATTTAATCATTCACTAAATTTCCTATCCAACAATACAAGCAAAATTCAGTTGCTGTGTACCTCATTCTCACACACACACTTTTACAGAATCACAGAATGTTAGGGTTTGGAAGCAACCTCGAAATATCATCCAATCCCCCTGACACAGCAGGATCACCTAGACCAAGTCACACAGGAACACATCCAAGTGGGTTTTAAATGTCTCCAGAGAAGGAGACTCCACAGCCCCCCTGGGCAGCCCCTTCCAGGGCTCTGTCACTCTCACTGGGAAGAAGTTCCTTCTCATATTGATGTGGAACCTCCTATGTTCCAGCTCACACCCATTGCCCCTTGTCCTATCACACTGAGAAGAGCCTGGTCAAACCTATATGGCCTGGTTACATCCACAGGTGAAAAAGTTAATAACACCTGCAGTGGGAGAAGTGCTGTTTCGTGTCACCCTCTCTGATGGTGCCCTGTGAACATTTTCAATTAAAACCAATTAAGTTGATATTAAAATTCCAGAAAGCTTGAGCAAGGGTACACAGTAAAAACTATGGGACAAACTGCAAGGCTGGGGGAAAGAAACCAGATGCGAAAGAAGCTGATCAATACTTTCCTAGTGAAATACATTCATGCTGTTAAATCTGTCCTACACTTTTTCCCACGTATCCCCAGAATTTTCAGCTGGGCAGCTACTTGAGAATGAGCCCTTTCAAACATGACACTGCGAGCACTAACTACACTTCCCAGCTCCAGAATATTAAGAAGATTTTTCCTCTTGGATGCCTATGGCGAAACAAGCCAAACATTATTAAACCATCCCTTCTATTCTATGGGAAGGCTATGGGGAGATGGTGAAAATTTCGCCAAGTTTCCTTTGAGTCAGCTGTGAATTCCTTACTTGCCAACTGCAGTTAGAACAGAAAGTACAGAAACTGACGGCAACAGTGAATCAGAAGTTTGGTGCTGTGGCTTTAATTTAAATCAGATTTGAAACAGGATTCTAGATGGTTTTAGGTTTAAAGATGTATGTTTGAGAAAATGTACCAAAGGCAAAGCATTGAAAATGCCCACTGATTATTTGTTAAATCTTTTCTATATGTAGAAGATAACAACCATGTTATCTACTGAAATGGCACTCAATAGGATGTCAGCAGCTTATGTATTATTCTTTTGTAAAAGGCATGCAAAAATCTTTATTACCATATTGGAAGGGCTTCAAGCTTCAACAGGGGAGGTTTAGACTAGACATTAGGAAGAAATTTTTCATGGAGAGATTGGTCAGGCACTGGACTGGGCTGCCCGGGGTGGTGGTTGAGTCCCCATCCCTGGATGTGTTTAAAAGTCACTTAGATGTAGTGTTGGGGGATCTAGTTTAGGGGTGAACTTGTAGAAGTAAGGTTGATGGTTGGACTTTATGATCTCAAATGTCTTTTTCAACCTGAATGATTCTACGATAAAAAATTGATTTAGAACTTCATTTGTAAAATTTGGGGCGGGGGAAACAGAAAATTACTTGTTGAATTGAATTAATACAAAAAAGTGTTTTTAAATGCTTCTTTAGTACCAGGAGGAAGTTCTTTAGCATGATGGGGGTTGAACACATGAACAAGTTGCCCAGGAAGGGAGTTGAGGCCCTATCCCTGAAGATATTCAGGGTGAGGCTGGACAAGGCTCTGGGCAACCTGATCTAGTTGAAGCTGTCCGTGCTCACTGCAGTGGAGTTGGACTAGGTGACCTTTGGAGGTCCCTTCCAACCCAACACATTCTCTTCTTTATGGTCCCTCAATTCTCATGGAAGTTTACATTAACAAATATCAACAGGTCTGGTGCTGTCTAGATCACAAAAAATCTCTCACTCCTTGTTTGAAAGTGAACTAAAGCACTATGGCATTCAAGGGAAGGTTGGGAGTGCCTTGTTACCATGGGCTTCCTAAAATTTTACTCCACTGATCCCCAGGAACCACACAATAACCCTCCAAACTCAGGGGGGAGCTGCAGGACTTCTTCCCAAGTGTGGCGTGGCATGCAGCCAAAGGACTCATTTAGAGGCGTTTTTGCCCAAGCAGGAAAGTGTTCCATTTCTTCTGCCATTCATTGAGACCCATGAGGAAACTGAGACAGGAAGTCAGACTTCCAGATAATAGGAATGTTCCTAATGATGTCCTTTGGCTCACAGCACAGAACAGTTCTGCTGTGCTCGCCCTCACTCCATCATCTTCACTCACTATAATTTCCCACTGTAGAGAGGGGAATGGCAAAAGCTTTTCAAATCGAGTTTTGCTTTGCATACAATTCAAAGTTAAATTGTGTGGATTATCTGTTTCTGTAGTGTTTGAGAGCAACAACCAACATTTTGTTTTAAAACACCTATTTACACTTGGAAATTAGACTAGTATCACTTCATAAAGACTCTTCCATTGCAGTGTATACATGTATATCTTTTTAAAACAAAACAGAACAACAAAAAGCAAACTACACCCCAACTACCAGGTAGCTTCTTGCCTCCATTGCAGTGAAATGATTAAAAAACACCTCAATATGTCTCCATAAAGAGGCTCTCAATAGAAATATTTCTTCGTTCAAAATGTCACAGAATAACAGGGTTGTAATCTCCAAAGGTCATCTAGTCCAAGCCTGCTGCAACAAGCAGGGCCATCACTCCTCAGACCAGATTGCCCAGAGCTCCATTCAGCCTGACTTGAATGGCTCCAGAGTTGGAGCCTCCACTACCTCTCTATGCAGCCTGTTCCAGGGATCCAAACGGTTTTTGGGTGATCTGAGGGTTCTCCAACACCTCCATGACCACAAGATCATGTCCCAAACTGCCACATTTACTACTTTTTTTAAAACCTCCAGGGACGAGGACTGTACCACTGCCCTGGGCAGCCTGTTCTATCTGACCTCATGAAGGGTGAGTGTCACCATGATGTTCATACTCATTAGAACTGTCAAGAGATCCTGAGTGGAACTGAAGTCATGGTGAAGTATTCAGCCTTACAAGTTGCAGCACACAAATATAATGCATTCAGCATTCCTGCCAATAATCGTGCAGGACACAAAAATCATCAAAACTGATGGCATTACTTCGTTATAAATAGAAATAACTAAAGCACCAAAATAAAACACTAAAATAACTAAAAAGTAAATAGCCTTTACTGGCTATTCTGGGTCCTACCCTGATCATGGTTCCCTATTGTACAGTCCATACCACATTCTACCTAATGCAGTCCAGGCTCTTCCACATTCCCTGCTATGAGATCTGCTGTACCACATGGCACTGCCTCTGTGCCTATAATGGTCCAAAGAGATTAAATTCAGAGTCTACAGGGAAAGTAGCTCTATTTTCTTAGAGTAATCTTACAGAATGGAAAGGTCTAGCAAATTTTCAGGCACACAAGCTTTGTAAGCCATTTTACCAGAGGGAAGAGGCACTGAAAAGTCCACAGCCATGAGAGCACAGATCATCTATATTCAACTGTGCGATGCAGCACCAGGCATCTTGATATGTGCAGCATTGTGTTTGATCGGCAGTCAAAACGTACTCAGAGAAGTTTCTAATGGAACTTGCCTCTGTCTACTACTGCAGAGAGATCAGCTCAGGATAATTCACCTATCATTTGCACCTAAGTTTTTACCTGGCTTCCCTGGCAGAACTTCATGCTGTTGAGTTACTCCCTATGACCTCTCTAAGCACCCATCCAACTTTAAATACAGGTACCTGTGATGCTTCAGACAACATACGGTAAGGAAAACTACACCCCAAACTGCTATAAAGATTGAAGAAAGGGAAGGTTCAGTGTGTTTAGTAGTGCCCCAGGGAACTGGGAGTCTCTGCAGCTACACCAGTGCAGGAGCAAGCTTCATGCATGCCCCTATCCAGCAGACAGACAACAGCATAAAGAGTTTATCTTGATACCACAACAGCCATAAAGAACTAAAAGGAATTAAAATTTATTAGGACATAAGAATGGGAACATTAACTTGTTTCTTTAGCACATGCAAGTGGATTCAAAATCTTATCTAGATCTTAGCTGATTATGTGATACATCATCTGTGTGTTGGAAGGAGATAATTTCTCCACTGATAAGACCCGGGGCACTTCAGGTCAATGACATCAAGCCAGAGTATGAGAGCAGAAACCAAGGTCAACAAAATGTTCTGAGGATTGTAATTTATTAAATGACGATATATTTTAAATTAAATTTTGTTGATTTGATTTGTTCAATTTTGTTTGGTTTTTGCCTTAGGAAGGCTCTGCAGTCTGCGTTTGCTCATCATTAGAAACAACAGACAGAAGGTTTACACTGCTGATCGAGTCTTTCTAAATAATTCAGGAAACCTTTGACTTCCTATACAATCCTGCATCTAGAATGACTAGACAAACAAATCAGCAAAATAACCTCTCAGGTGAATGTGATGGAATGTTGCACCTTACTCTGAATAAACCTAACATACACACTTTAAAATCTAAGAAGAAATAGACAGGAAAAGCTTAATTTTGTCCAAGTTGAAAAGAATGTCACAACTTTAGCTGGCTACACACATTGCTGATTAAATCACCACAGAATAGCTTGGATTTCTCTCTAACATTTCAGTTGTCTGTCTCCACAAACACAGTTACTGATTAAGCCGCTATCCCTGGATTTGGCTCTCTTCCATAATGCAAAAGGAAGCCTGTGTTATAAATTCCCTTTGCCCAAGTTTCAGTTCTGCAGACACACTGACTGATTCATCAGTGCTACAGTTCATACTTTATTTAGCTTCTTCCTATGCAAAGGTATTGTGAATGAAAACTCCACAAGACCTGGGCTGGGTTTCTGTATTGTCACAGAATCACAGAATATCAGGGATTGCAAGGGACCTTGAAAGATCCGATCCCCCTGCCACAGCAAGATCACCTAGATCAAGTCTCACAGAAATATGTCCAGGTGGGTTTTAAATGTGTCCAGAGAAGGAGACTCCAATACACCCCCTGGCAGACTGTTCCAGTGCTCCATCATCCTCACCACAAAGAAGTTCCTTCTGATATTTATAAGGAACCTCCTATGTTCCAGCTCGCACCCACTGCCCCTTGTCCTTTCATTAGATGACACTGAGAAAAGCCTGGCTCCATCCTCCTGACACCCACCCTTTCCATGTTCATAAACATTAGTGATTTGTGTGTGAATGGTTTCAATCCTGAAGAATACAGATAAAGGATTGAAAAAACGGAGAAGGAAGCTCCTCTTCTAGACTCTCCACCATTCCTTCACTTCAGGGATCAAAGAACGTTCTAACTATAAAAGAAGAGTCTTTCCCTGATGGGCAAAGATTTTTCTCCTTCCTGCCAACTAACTCCAGAAAAATCCCATAACTGAAGCCAAGTAAAGGATTTTTTTCAACAAGAATCTTCAGTCAAGTCTAGACTCATTCATCAACTGCAGTTCCCACTCAGGCCGTAAGGGAAGTTTAACGCCTTGAAGAAACAACTTGAGGAAGAAAACACAAGCTTGGGAAACACAAAACTAACAAGATTCACACTGGTTTGGGCCGTGTCATATGTCATATGTACTGACCTGGGGTCTCTACGAGCATGGGCTTGGGATCTCTCTGAGCAAGCACAGGCCTCGGGTCTCCACAGCCATGGACTCGGGGTCTCTCCAAGCATGCACAGGTCTGGGGCCTTCACAGCCATTGTCCCAGGGTCCCTCCAAGAAAGCTCAGGCCAGGGGTCTCTATAAGCACACACAGGCCTGGAGTCTCCACAGCCATGGACCCGCGGTCTATCCAAGCAGTCTAGTGTCATTACAATCCAGTCAAACTCTATCTAAGTTTGGGGCAAAAAAATCCAAACAAACCCATCTAACACTTTCTGATCTGTTTTTGTTTTATAATTCAACTTATTAAATTAAAATTGGGATATTGGTACACCTCTTCCTCCTAGTTTTCTAAGACTCCTTTAGCTTCCAGCAGCTGCCTCTGGGATTAGAAATGTTTTAACTCAGAGACACTGTAAACTACTAGAGAAGACTTTCAGCGCTTGTCAGACTAAAGGTACATGATGTTGATGTTATTTCAAACTCCGTCAACAGCAGTCTCATGTACCTGCTGTATTTTGTAATGCATGGCTTATCTTTGACTTCGCATTTCTTGAAATTACAAAGGTAAGGAACACTACGTGCAACTCAGACATCATGTTCATCAACATCTTTAGTCATTCATCAGCTTGAACAACTAATGAAGCGTTCAGCTATGACAAGAAGCAACCCATCTCTAAAGGCTGAGAAAGTACCACAGTTATCTCAATCTAGTCTTATCCTGAGGCTTTCTAGGAGGGGGAAAACAAAGCCCAGAAACATATCAGACACTCTTGCACGCTGCTGGATTTTTTTCACAACCCAGTCCAGCAAGAAAGAACCTGCAATCACAGGGTAGCTGAATGTAAGACTTCATGATAGCCTTGTGTTAGTGATGACAACTACAGAAACTGGGGCAGAAATCCAAGTGCCTTCATTAACAGGCCGGCAAAGAGTGTGAGCACATGAAAACAAGTGAGCCACAACCCCAGCACACAGAAGTAAATTCATCAGCTCTGTCCTTTACCCCTTACTCACCTATAAGCATTATCTCTGAAACATCTCCACTCTGTTCGATAGCCTCTAGATCACGTTTAACACATTAACATGGCATTCTCAGTGTAAGGGGGGGAAAAAGGGTACCCACTCTACCTGCTGACTTAAAGATTCTATCTAGATGTTTCTATAGGCATCTGTGGTTCAGTGCTACTGCCTCAGGTAGTGGTGCACACGTGCACACATGAGTTTGAAGAAAAGCTGGACCCGTAACGAGGATCTATTGGGTAAATGCAGCTTTCTTGCATGTTCACATACATTCATTGTCATCAAACACAGTCGATCAATACATTTGCAGTCACAATGAGCTTAGAGATTCATTCCTTCCCAAAATAGCCAAACTACCTTCATTTTTCAGGCATGCTGTAAGACATGAGTTTTTGAAATCGTATTTCAGGAGGGCTGAGGAACAAAGGAACTGCAACACTGGATCATACCCAAGGTCCTGTCTCTGACACAGTCACCACCAGCTGCTTCACAGAGAAGAAACAACAATTCTGCAGTATGAAGACAAGGATAAGCTTGCAACACGACAGGGGTCATCCTGGCTTAGATGGGCCTGAGGTACATTTCCCACTTGAAAGCATTATCATTATTAATTATGAGAGCTACACATAGCCCTGCTATCTGCATAAACATCACACCCTATATGCAAACACCGCCTCATTGGAATCCTCTGGCAGATTCCAATCTAAAAAAGTAGTAAAAAATCCCACGTATCTCCTTGTCTCAGTTCTAAATTAGCCACTTCAGAATTCAGCAAACTAGTAGGAGTAAAAACAAAACCCAGACTTTTCCTTCTTATGTTCCTGAACTTCACATGTTAATCATGCCTCTTCTCTTTCATTTTCTGTTTTCTAGAGTGAGCATCTTCTTACCCTGTTTTTATTAAACAGATTTTCCACTAACCTAACCTTTGTGGAACAAAATACTTAGCTGCATGTATCTGCTTCCTTAGCTACTTACAGGCTTAATTATTATATTATATGATACATTATTATATTATCACGTATTATATATCACATAAGGGACCTCAAAAGATCATCCAGTCCTATCCCACTGCCACAGCAGGACTATCTAGACTAAGCTGCACAGGAACATATCCAGGTGGCTTTTAAACCTCTCCAGAGAAGGAATCATAGAACCATAAGGGATTGGAAGGGACCTCGAAAGATCATCTAGTCCAATCCCCCTGCCACAGCAGGATCACTTCACTGGAGAAGTTGTGGAATTAGAATCACTCAGGGTTGGAAGGGACCATCATCCAGTTCCAACACCCCCAGCATGGGCAGGGACACCCCACCCTAGACCAGGCTGGCCAGAGCCGCCTCCAGCCTGGCCTTAAACACCTCCAGAGTTGGGGCCCCAACCACCTCCCTGGGCAACCCATTCCAGGCCTTTACCACTGTCACGGTGAAGAACTTCCTCCTCACATCCACTCTAAGTCTACCCATCTCCAGCTTTGCTCCATTCTTCCTAGTCCTATCATAGGATCATAGGATGTTAGGGGTTGGAAGGGACCCAAGAGATCATCGAGTCCAAACCCCCTGCCGGAGCAGGACAAAACTAACACAGATCACAGAGGAACGCATCCAGGCGGGCCTTGAAAGTCCCCAGAGAAGGAGACTCCACGACCTCCCTGGGGAGTCTGTTCCAGTGCTCTGTGACCATTACAGTATAGAAGTTTCCCTTGTGTTGAGGCGGAACCTTCTCTGCTGCAACTTACACCCATTGCTCCTTGTCCTATCACAGGGAGCAAGTGAAAAGAGCCTGTCCCCCCCGTCTCCTGGTCAGCCTTCAGATANCCTCCCAGCTTGGTGTCGTCGGCAAACTTGCTGAGCAGACGCTCTGTGCCCTCACCAATGCCATTGATGAAGATGTTGAACAAGACTGGTCCCAGC
>VXBP01003356.1:10030-25480 GCA_013400115.1 Rhinopomastus cyanomelas | reverse complement strand
GGGGGGGTGTCTCTGCAGCTGGAAAACCAGCAGCCGTGGGACACGGGCAGCTTCTGGAGCAGCCACTGCTTGTTCCCAGCTCCTGGCTGCTGCCGTTGGGCTGTGGCCACGGAGTTGATTCGAAGGCTAAAGGGCTGCCAGAGGTGTTGAGGTTTTGGTTCCTTACTCCAGCCAGTGGCTGCTGTCAGCACCAGTGTGGCCAGCAGGAGCAGGGCAGGGATCGGCCCCCTGGATTGGGGGCACTGAGGAGGCCCCACTTTGACTCCTGGGGCTGGGTTTGGGGTCCCTCAGTGCCAGAAGGACATTGAGGGGCTGGGGTGTGGCCAGAGAAGGGGCTGGAGGACAGGGAGAAGGGGCTGGAGATCAAGGAGAAGGGGCTGGAGAAGGAGGTGAAGGGGCTGGAGAACAGGGAGAAGGGAGTGGAGAACAGAGAAAGGGCTGGAGAACAGGGAGAAGGGGCTGGAGAAGGAGGTGAAGGGGTTGGAGAAGGAGGTGAAGGGGCTGGAGAACAAGGAGAAGGGGGTGGAGAAGAGGGTGAAGGGGCTGGAGAACAAGAAGGGTCTGGAGAACTTTTGAGTTGCAGGTGGGAGAACTGGGTGGGGGCTAACTGGAGAAAAGGAGGGTCAGGGGAGACCTTGCTGTCGACAACTCCCTCAAATTCAGGAAGCTGGAGTGAGGTGGAGGTGGTTCTCTTCCCCTCAGGAACAAGAGACAGGATGGGAGGAAACAGCCACCAGAAGAGGGTGAGGTCGGCCCTGAGGACCAATTTCTGCTCCCCAAGGGATCCCCAGGCCTGGCCCAGGATGCCCAGAGCATAGCCCCCATCCCTTTTGGGGTGCAGTGAGGGGGGGGGTTGGCCTCTTCTCCCCAGGGACTGGCAATAGGAGCAGAGGAAATGGGGTCAGGGGGTGCCAGGGGAGGGTCAGGTTGGATCTGAGGAGAAACTTCTTCCCAAGCTGTGGGGTGAAGGCCGGGGGTCAGTGGGGCCCTGGAAGTGCTGGGGCAGTGCTTGGACTCACAGGAGGAGCTCAGAGGGCTTCTCCAACCTCAACCATCGTGTCCCCCTGTGTGGACTCTTCCCCAGAGCCCCGAGTTCCCAGCTCTATCGATGTACTAGGTCACCCTGAGAACTGATCCTCTGCAGTGCTGGGATGTCTTCATGTCATCACGTTCCTGGGAGGAAGGGGAAAACAGAGCTGAGCGTCACCAGCCTGCAACGAGGGATGCAACTCCATTGTCCATAAACAAGAAGGAATTTGACGTTGGAGCTGGAGAGGTCTCGTGCCTGTCATCTGCTTGGGGCAGGAGGGCTCAGTTACATCACATCCTTCTCTGGCTGCGAGAACGTGACCTCTCCTGGGCTGCTGCTGCACAGCAGGACCGGCCCAGCCCGCTGCTCTTGGCTCTCTTGGCCCAGTCTTCCTCTCAGAGGAACCGACCCAGCTCTTGGGTCGCCTGGGACGTTGTGAAAGGAGGAGAGAAGTGCCCTCGAGCAGAAGCTGTCCTGAGCTTCCATCCCTCCAGAGATGCTCCCTGCAGATGCTGAGAGCAAAGGCATGAAAGAGGCTTTCTTGCCTTCCAGCAGCCAAAGCTCCTCTGATGCCACCAGCACTGGGGGCAAGGGGATCGTCCCCCCAAGTTCAGGCTCCCTCAGTCAGAGAACCCTGTTGGGTGACTGGAAGCAGCAGGAGGACACTCACAACCCCCTCCCAGCCCTCCACTGATCCCAGGAGGCCAGAGGACAGAACCTCTTGTGGTGCTTGGGGTGAGGACGAGGGGAACGGTCCTGAGAGAGCGGCTGGGCGCTGGAACAGGCTGCCCAGGGAGGTGCTGGTGTCCCCATCTCTGGAGGGCTGCTCCCCTGGAGCACTTGAGGCCATGGCCTGGCGGTTAGGGAGCTGTTGCGATGAGGGCTGGGCTTCATGATCCTGCAGGTCCTTTCCAGCCAGGATGATTCTGTGATGGACCTGTGGACAGGGTGGCCAAGAAGGCCAATGGCTTCCTGGCTTGGATCAACACCAGTGTGGCCAGCAGGGCCACGGGGCTGATCCTGGTGAGGTCCCACGTCAAGTCCTGGGGGCGTTTTGGGCACCACAGGACAGGAAGGACAGGGAAGAGCTGGAGATGGGGCAGAGGAGGGCAGCTGGGCTGGTTGGGGGTCTGGAGAGCAGGGCTGAGGGGGCTGGAGCTGCTCAGCCTGGAGAAGAGGAGCCTGAGGGGAGACCTCACTGCTCTCTACAGCTCCCTGAAAGGAGGGTGCAGTGAGGTGGGACTGGTGGCCTCTTCTCCCCAGGGACTGGCAACAGGAGCAGAGGAAATGGGGTCAGGGGGTGCCGGGGAGGGTTAGGTTGGAGCTGAGGAGAAACTTCTTCCCAACAAGAGTGGGGCTGCCCAGGGAGGGCCTGGAGGCACCATCCCTGCAGGTTTCAACAACTGGGCAACCAAGAGGGTTTGAGGAGCTGGGGCAGTGGTTGGGGGCTGTAGGGTGGGGGTTGGACTGGATGATCTTGAAGGGCTTCTCCAACCAGGATGGTTCTGGGATTCTGCGATTCTATCGTGGGGCTGCTGAGCTCTGGTTCCGCGGAAGCTCTTCCAATGCCTTGGGCTGGGTGGACATCTAGAGGC
The DNA here is from genome assembly GCA_013400115.1 of Rhinopomastus cyanomelas. Classification (NCBI taxonomy): domain Eukaryota; kingdom Metazoa; phylum Chordata; class Aves; order Bucerotiformes; family Rhinopomastidae; genus Rhinopomastus; species Rhinopomastus cyanomelas. The sequence goes on along the minus strand of VXBP01003356.1, from coordinate 22,855 downwards.
CTCCCTAGGAACGGCACTGGTGGAGGGTTCCTCCACCCAGTTTCTCCAGTTCCCTGGGTAGTTCCAAACGGGGCAGCAGCCCTGAGTTTGACTCTACGAATTTAGAAGGAGGAGCAGCCACATCGTGAGGACAAGGGGAGGTCGAACCCCCAGAGACCTGCTGCCCACATCCCACTGGGTGCTTCTTGTCTGTGTTTGAGGTTGTTCTTCGTGTCAAACGAGGCGGAACATGAGGTGGTTCCACCCTGTTCAACCACTGTCCCAGTGACAAAGCTCAAGGTGCTGCCCCTTCCCGACGTGAGGAAGATCCAAGCTTGGCCCCAACCTTGAACTTCTAGCAACCAGAGGCAGCAGGTTGCCCTGGACTCCTCACACCTCCCTGCAAGACCCAGGGTGGGCAGCAGCTGCCAACCACCTCCACGGGGTTGATCCAGCCTGGGATTCCCCTCGCTCCATCCACCCGGACTGGGCGTCTTGGGTGCAGAACAGCCCAAACTGGGTTTGGGATTGGAAGCACCGGCTGGTGCCTTTTTTAGCAGGTGACGCCGCAGACTCGGGAAGCTGAGGGCTCCGTCCCAGGTCTACAAACGTCAGTGGAAAGCTCTTGTTGACATCAGCAGGGCTTGGATCGGCGCCCGTGTTTCCAGCCGGCGACCGGCACGGGGTGCAGGGGCTCTCTCCTACGTGGGGACTTCAGCAGGTCTTCGCAGAATCCCAGAGTCACTGAGGCTGGAGAAGCCCTCTGAGCTCAGCCAGCCCAGCCCAGGGACCCCCATCACCCCAGGTAGCCAGACCTGGGCACTCAGGGCCACAGCCAGGCTGGCCTTCAACACCTCCACTGATGGGGACAGTCCAGTCCAGTTTCCTCTGTGGCCATCAGGTGGAGGACGTGGAGGACAGAACAAGTAGAAGAACAGACGCAACCTCATTCATCGCTCAGCTCGGTCTGTCCACGTCCCTGGACCCCCTCCAGCCTGCCGCTCAGGTCGAAGTGTCTCCGTCACGCACGAGGGACGTCGTGGCCTCGGCTGTGACGGTCCTGTACCTGCTCCAAGCAGAACTAGAGCTTCAGACCTCCTGTGAGCTGCTCGAGGTGGTCCAGCTCTCCTTTCCTACCGGCCAACGTCCCCTCTTCTTCCCCCAGGTGATGGTGGCTCGATGGTTCTTCAGGGTCCCTTCCAGCCTGTGATGCTCGTGGTCTCTGGGCTTGGTTGGTGGGTGATGTGAGTGGTCTCCATCTACCTTTCACAGGTAGACTCAGGGAAGTTGCTTTTCCAGTTTAACAGGAGCAAAACCCTCTCAGCCCAGTTTATGGGGCCCGTTCTAGGGGGGTGTTTGTGAGGAAGAGGGGAAAACAGCTCCCATGGGTGAGCAGTGACTGGGACAGAGCCAGCCTCACGCTGTGGGACACGTGCTGGGCTGTGCCCCTGCCGTGGCCGTGAGCCCAGGGCTCAAGCAGGATGACCTCCATCCTGCTGCTGGTGGCTTCTGAGGGCTCTTCTACCCCTGTTTTGTGATGCTGCAGGTACCAAGAGGCTGGGTGTGGGGGCTGACTGCGGCCCCGCTCCCCTACCTGGTCCTCAGCCCACAGCATCCTCAGCTTTGCCTTAGGAAGGTTCCTCTGCTGCTGCAGAGCGAGTCCTGCAACCACAGGACTGGAGGGGACCCCCAAAGGGCAGCCAGTCCAACCCCCCTGCACCAAGCAGGGCCAGCACTCCCCAGATGAGGTTGCCCACAGCCCCAGCCAGCTTGACCTTGGATGGCTCCAGGGATGGAGCCTCCACCCCATCTCTGGGCAGCCCCTGTTCTGGGGATCCCCCACCCTCAGATCCAACAATTTTCTCCTCAGCTGTGACCTCCCTCTGCCCTTGTCCAGCCTCAAACCAGGACCCCTCTTCCTGTCACCCCCTGCCCTTGGGAACAGCCTTCCCCAGCCCCTTCCAGGGGTTGGAAGGTCCCTAGAAGGTCCCTCTGGAGCCTTCTCCTCTCCATCTGCACAGCCCCAGCTCCCTCAACCTGTCCCCATAGCAGAGGGGCTCCAGCCCTCTGAGCATCCTGGTGGCCTCCTCTGGCCACACTCCAACAGCTGCAGCTCCTTCTGCTCCTGGGGCCTCCAGAAGTGGCCACAGGACTCCAGAGGGTGTTCTCCCCAGAGCAGAGCAGAGTAGGGGGGACAGTCCTCTCTCTTGATCTGTGGCCACACTGCTCCTGATGCAGCCCAGAATGCAGTTGCCCTTCTGGGCTGCAGCTGCACCCTGGTAGCTCCTGGCCCCCCTTTTCCATCTCCAGTGACCAAAATCTGAAGGAGAAACCTGCGTCACTGATCTCCCCCAATCATTTGGGTTGGAGAAGCTCTTGGAGCTCCTTGAGTCCAGCACCACCAGGATGAAGGAAGATGAGGAACACTGACCCCTGGCCCCCCACCCCACATCTCCAGGGCTTTGAGATCTCCCCGGAGGGTACCTCCCTGCCGTGGGGAGCCTGGGCCAAGAACTTGTTCCTCATGGACAACCTCGGGGGGCTCGTACAAAGCCACGGAGCATCGTGCTGAGGCCATCCAGCTTCATGTCCTCCTTCCCTGTGTGTAAATATAGAGCAGGGAGCACTCCGCAGCGGCGGAAGGGGAGATATTCTGATCCTCACCTGCTGCTGCCCACCAGGGCAACGAGGAGGCAGAGGGCAGGAAGCCAGAGCTTCAAAAATAGACCCCTTTAATGTCAGACCTACGAGAAGCCGGGGAGCCCCACGGAGGGGGACGTAGGATGGTCTGTCGAGAACAGCTCCCCATGGAAGGGAGCGTGGGGTGGGGGGCAAACGTTGACTGGAGAGACTGCAGGCTCAGCAAAACGTGGTCTGAGGACCTTCTGTCCTGGAGTCACCAGCAGCTCCATCCCCTGGCTACTGCTGGACCCCAAAGAGGTCCCAGGGCAACAGGGGGAAACAGGGACCTGCCAAAGCCCTGATGCTCCACAGCTCCTGACGCTGGAAGTGATCCCGGTGCTGACCCAGGGAGAGGAGGACGGGGGAGGAATCACCTCAAAGACCCAACTTGCCACCTTGGTTGGCAGCTCGAGGGGCCTCAAGTCCACCAGGCAATAGGTTTTGACTCTAAAGGTTGGGATCTGGGGGGCTGTGACCCTGTTATTTCTGAGCCTGCGGGGTTCCCTCAGGAGAGAGGCGTGAAGTGAGGTCGTGGGGTGGCTTTGGGGCGCAGAGAGGTTGTCATCTTCAGAAATCAAAGAGAATCACAGAACATTGGGGACTGGAAGGGACCCCAGGAGATCATCCGGTCCCCACGGGCACAGCAGGATCCCCTGGGTCCAGTCACGCAGGGACATGGCCCAGGAGGGTTTGAAACGTCTCCAGAGAAGGAGACTCCACAACCCCCCTGGGCAGCCCCTTCCAGCCCTCCCTTGGGAGAGGTTGGATCGGCACCAGGTGCTGGACGTGTGAGGACCAGGGGATGCAAACTGGCACCTCCCCACCGCTCATCTCCAGCGCTTCCCTCTCACTGAAGGTCCTTGTTCTTCTCCAGGTTCTTCTCTGATCTCTCGCTGCTCCACACATGTGGCTCCCGAGTCAGCAGTCCCTCCAGGAGGCCAGAGGAGGAGCCCCCCAGCCCCGGTGCTGGCGTGACCCCAGCTAGAAATGTCCCACGCCAGCCCGAAGAGCAGAGGTAAGGAGGAGAAGGACGAGGGAGGCCGAGGAGCGCGGGCAGCCCGCCCCGGCCTGGAAGATGTGCAGCCTCTCTGCGTCGGGCAGGAAGAGCCGGGCGTCCTCCAGGGCGCCGAGAGCGGCGGCGGTGAAGTTGGCGTCGCCCGAGGTCACCACGTCGAAGACGCACGACTGGAAGTAGGCGTCCTCCACGGGCAGCAGCTCCTTGCAGAGCGCCCGCGCCGCCTCGGCCGCCCCGCGGCGCAACTCGCCGCGGGGGATGCGCTGGCCACGGGGGCAACCGGCCACGCAGAGCTGCAGGTCCTGCTCCTCCGTGAAGGCGCGGGCCACCTCCTCAGCAGCCCGGATGGAGAAGGAGAGCTGGCGGCCCACCTGGCGGACGGCGATGGTGGTGCCGATGTAGGTGGCGCGGATCTCCACGTGGCGCCCGGGGCTGCGCTCGCGGATCGCCAGGCTGCCGCCGCCCGGCCTCTCGCCGCCGTTCACCGAGCCGTCCTCGAAGGCCGCCGGCAGGTGGCCGATCTCTGCCCGGTAGACCTTCTGCTCGATGCACTCCTTCATGTTCTTGAAGATGATGGTGAGCTGCGGAACACGGACGGTTGGGTCTCTTGCCCTGGCAGGAGCAGATCCAACACCCTCCACCCTCATTGCCCTCCACCCCAAACCCTCTCTTCCACTTTGCTGCGGGGAGAGCAGGAGCCTTCTCCTCTTGGCTCCATGCTTCTTGAAGCGACCGAGATGGACCACACCCCAACCCATCCGTGGCCACCAGCAGGAGCTCTTGGTGAGGCCTTTGATCCCAACAGTGGGTTGGAAGGGAGCCCAAGGATCATCAGATCCAACAGCGTTGGGTTTGTGGTTGGACTTGATGAGCTTGAAGGTCTTCTCCAGCCTCAGTGATTCTCTGAGTCATGGAGCAGTGGGATCATAGATGGGTCTGGGTGGGGAGGGACCTCAAAGATCACCCAGTTCCAACTCCCCTGCCATGGGAGTCACTTGCCCAGCTCAAGGTCCCATCCAGCCTGGCCTTGAGCACTTCCAGGGAGGTGGCAAGGGAGCAGGAGCTGTCAGGGACCTCTGGGGTCGCCCAGTGCAGCCCCGCTGCCACAGCAGGAGCCCCCAGAGCAGATCCCACATGAACAGCCCAGGTGGCTTTGGGGTCTCTCCAGACCAGGAGACTCCCCACCCTCTCTGGGCTCTGGGACCCTCCCCAGGAAGAAGTTGTCCTGATGCTTTAGGGGGAACCTCGTCTCTGCTCCCCTCGAGCTCCTTCTCCTGGCTGCCCAGCCCTCAGCGCTCTCACCTTGCTGGTGACCGTCGCGTTGGACCCCTTCACCACCGGCGAGCTGGTCGCCTGCACGAACAGGTAGTCATTGTCCAGGAGAGGCCAGGAGCCCTCCACGCGGCAGGTGTGGAAGTCGTCGTGGAAGGTGCGGATGTGGGGGTCCCCGAAGGCGGCGCAGTGCTGGTAGCCAGGGGGCCGCCCGTGCCTGTGGAGGAACCTCTTCTCATAGTCACAGATGTCGAGCGGCTGGAAGCCCTGGCGCTCGGGAGCCGGTGGCCGGGGCCGGGGTGGCCACGTGGGACCTTCCCTGGAGCAGTTGTTCTGGATCATGAGGTCCTCGATGCCGTGGACGGCCGAGTGGTAGGCCAGGTCGCCCCGGCACGTGCGAGCCGCCTTGCGGGTGCAGTGGGAGTAGGAGCGGAGGGCGCTGCAGTAGTCGGCCTCCCGGCCGGCGCCGCGCAGGTTCAGGGTGGCCGCCACGTACTCCGAGTTGCAGCGCAGGATCTTGCACTGGGGGGAAACTGGGAGAAATGGGGCGGCTCAGGGCTTCCCCGTAGAGCTGGAGGGATGGGGAAGGGCAGCTCCTTCTCCTCCCTCCACCTCCTCCCATCTGGTGCCCTCCAGCCCTGTTGGCAGCACTGGGTCTCCCTGGTTTAGTGAGTGTGGGGCTCTGCTCCCTGTGGGATGGAGGGGGGTCTCCTGCCGCAGGAACAGGCTGGAACTGGGTGCAAAGGGCAGCTCTGGGGTCACCCCTGGAGTCCTGGAGTTCTGGAGGGACAGGGAGGTACTGGAGCCAGTCCAGTGCAGGGACAGGAGATGCTCAGGGGACTGGAGGAGAGACTGGGAGAGCTGGGGCTGTTCATCCTGGAGGGGAGGAGCCTGAGGGGGATCTGATCGATGCTGATCAATAGCTGAAGGGGGTGTCAGGAGTGCCAGGACAGGGGGCACTGGGCTCCAACTGGAAGGCAGGAGGTTCCCCCTGAGCATCAGGAGCATCTTCTTGCTGGGGAGGGTCCCAGAGCCTGTGGGGCCTCCTGCTCTGGAGAGACCCCAAACCCCCCATGGCTGTTCCGGTGGGATCTGCTCTGGGGGATCCTGCTCTGGAGAGACCCCAAACCCCCCATGGCTGCTCCTGTGGGATCTGCTCTGGGGGATCCTGCTCTGGCGAGACCCTGAAGCCACCTGGGCACCATCCTGGGCAGCAGCTCTAGAGGAATCTGGGCAAGATGACTCCCAGACGTCCCTTCCAATCCCACTATTATGGGATTTGTTGGAAGAGCTGGACCTTTGGCTGTGCCCCAGTGCCTCTGCCTTTTCTCGGGGGGTAGCAGAGCTTTTTGGGGCTCCCCCAGGGACAGGGCAGGGGCTGCTCCTGGTGCGGAGGCCACCTCGGCAGGGCCAGGCGATGCTGGGGAGGTGCTGCCTGCCCTTCCCTCTGCCTGAGCCTTGGGGCTGCAGCAAGAGGGTCTTCTGCTTGGCCCCCTCCCCTTACCGTGCCCACAGAAGAGGAGGAGGAGGAGAGCTGGGAGGAAGGAGCCGGCGTTCTCCAGCTGCCCTGGGCTCCCCATTCCAATCCATGCAGCGCGTGAGGAGGTCCCTCACCCTCCGGCTCCTCCTGGCTTCTTCATTCAGCAGGTCCCTAGGAGCAGAGGGGAGGTTGGGTCTCAGAGGTGCCACCAGGAAGCCTGAGCTCCCTCCTCTCCGGGAGCTTCTGAGCCAAATCCCGGTGGATTTGGGGTTTAAACTGCTCCCTAACAACAGCTGCTCTGTGTCACCGTGTTGAAGCTTCCAGCTGCCCTTGGGGTGAGCTCCAGGACCCCGGAGAAGCTTCACAGCAGGGATGGGAGCAGCTCAGAGGACCCAACGCGGTGAGTGCTGCTGGTTGTCCAAGGCTTGGAGGAACTGCCAAGGGAATAGGAGCTGAAATGTCAAATTAAAGGGGTGATGCCCCCCCAATTGGCACCTCCTGCTCCACCAGCACCCCAAACCCAGGGTCGCACAGAGCCAAGGAACGTCCTCTCAGCCACGTCCCCCCTTTGCTGTGATGGCTCTGGGCGCTGAGGGCTTGGAAGGAGACTGCAAGGAGCTGCCCACATCCAGGCCACAATCAACCTGCCCTGGGCATCCTCAGGGCTGGGAGCTGTTGCGGGGTGGCCACCAAGGGGGGGGGTTTCTCTTAACAGCAAGTTCTCAGCCCCTTGTGAGTCTGAGAGCCTTTCCCAAAGGTGCTGTGGAACCTACAGATCGTTCCTTCAGGTTTGTTTCTGCTGGTTGGAGAGGCTGCTGGTGGTGCTGGTGGTGGTGGTGCCCCTGTGCCTGGGACCCTTGACACCCCCGAGGTGCCAAGGTGGCTCCTCAGGCACCAAGAAGGACAAGAAGCTGAACTCTCCTTGTTTTTCTCAGAAGTCACAGAATCACAGGGCTGGAAGGGGCTTCCAAAGGGCAGCCAGTCCAACTCCCTCTGCACCAAGCAGGGCCAGCACTCCCCAGACAAGGTTGCCCTTGGGAACAGCCTCCCACAGCCCTCTGACAGCCCCTTCCAGGGGTTGGAAGGTCCCTAGAAGGTCCCCCTGGAGCCTTCTCCTCTGTAGCTGCACAGCCCCAGCTCCCTCAGCCTGTGCCCACAGCAGAGGGGCTCCAGCCCTCTGAGCATCCTGGTGGCCTCCTCTGGCTTCTCTCCAACAGCCCCAGCTCCTTCTGCTCTTGGGGCCTCCAGAAGTGGCCGCAGGACTCTAGGGGGGTTCTCCCCAGAGCAGAGGGGACAGTCCCCTCTCCTGATGCAGCCCAGGATGCAGGGAGGAATCAGTCTTCCCTGTGGCTGCAGCCATCAGCCACCACTGGCAGCGGTCCAGCGCTGGCAGCCCCCTCTTCCATGGCCAATGTGGTGGCCAACAGGGCAACCACTGGGGGTAAAGCCAGCCAGCTGACTCGCTGGCTGTGCTCAGGCTGCTCCTGGCAGGGAGGCGGCCAGGACAGAGCAGGGATGGCGGTCTCAGAGTCGTAGGCCCGTGTGACCACGACACCCGGTACCGGGGACGGTGCTCAGGTTGAGTGAGTGAGGGACTGGGGTGTCCTGTCCCACCCTCCCTGCTCCGACCTGTTTGGGGCTCTCAGGACCCCCCCAGAATCACCTCCCAGGGTGATGCCACTGGGGGTGATGACACAGAGGGGACCTGACCCTGCCCCAGTGCTGGGAGGATAAACACCCAGTTAATGTGTAGCCAGGGAAGGTGGCTCCAGCTGGGGCTACCAGAGGCCCTGCCGGTGGTCTGGGCTGTCCTGACCCCCATGGTGATAGGAGAGAGGGCACCTGGGTGCTTGGAGGTGCTCCACAAGCCCAAGGAGATGCCACCTGCTAGGGGAGCTCAGCCAAGGGGGCTCCAACACCCCCATTTCTTCCTCTTTCTGGGAAAACCTGCCTCTGGAACCGACCCCCAGAGGGTTGGTTCCTGCCCTCCGGACCCTCCCGGGGTTCTTGGAGGAGAGAGGGGCCAGCAGGTCCAGGGAGGGTCTTGTGCCCTTTAGCTCTGCTCTGGGGAGGCCACAGATGGAGTCCTGGGTCCAGTGCTGGGCTCCCCAGTTCAGGAGGGACAGGGAGCTACTGGAACCAGTCCAGTGCGGGGACAGGAGATGCTCAGGGGGCTGGAGGAGAGACTGGGAGAGCTGGGGCTGGAGAAGAGGAGCCTGAGGGGGGGTCTGAAAGATGCTGATCAATAGCTGAAGGGGGTGTCAGGAGCTGGCAGCAGGCTCTGCTGGGTGGTGCCCAGCACCAGGACAGGGGCCACTGGGTCCCAACTGGAAGCCAGGAGGTTCCCCCTGAGCATCAGGAGCAGCTTCTTCCTGGGGAGGGTCCCAGAGCTGCCCGGAGAGGGGCCTCCTGCTCTGGAGAGACCCCAAACCCCCCATGGCTGTTCATGTAGGGCTCCTCCTGCAGCAGGGGGTTGCCACAGGTCCCTGCCAGCCCCCCAAGTCTGGGCTGCCCCAGCCCTTGCAGCGCTGCAGCCCCCATCACTGCTTCACCCTCCCAGACCCCCTCCCCAGAGCCCCCAGAGCTGCTTGTCCCTCATCACCTACCTCTACCCCAGGTGCCAGCTGGAGAAGCCCACGAGCCCACAGCCAGGCAAGGTCCAACCTCACTCCAGGGCACCTCCGCGGCCTCGAAGCTGGACCAGACCCCAGGCAGGGAAAGCCTGGCCCGGGTCAGAAGTGGAGGGGTCCCGGGGAGCCGACCCCGCTGCAGGACACCCCGCTCTTCCTCGCGGCCACCTTTGCTCCGTCCTCTCCCCCTGCGCAGGGCAGGGGATGGGTGTTGAAATAGAGCCACCTAAATTTAGAAGGGCTCAAGCCCAGCCAAGAGCAACAACAAGCAGGGGGGCAGAGACAGTTGCTATGTGGGGAGCTGGGGGGGGAGCCCCAGGAGAAGGAGGTGGGGAACCCCTAGATCCTCCCTTGACTGGCTGGTGGGGGTCCTGTCACTCGTGGGTGCTGAGAGAGATGGATTCCTTGGAGACACCTGGTTGTCCTTGCTTGGGGTAAGGTTGGGACAACCCCTCCTTCACCCCTGTGATGGGGAAGGGCAGCCCCTTCTCCCACCACCACCTCCTGCCATCTGGTTCCAGCTGCTGGGAGCACTGGGACTCCCTGCTCTAGTGAACGTGGGGATCTGCTCCCTGTGGGATGGAGGGGGATGAGTCCAGGGTCTCCTGCTGCAGGAACGGGCTGGAACCCGGTGCAAAGGGAGCTCTGGGGCCACCTCTGGAGTCCTGGGTCCAGTTCAGGAGGGACAGGGAGCTACTGGAGCCAGTCCAGTGCAGGGATGGGTAGGAAGGTCCCTAGAAGGTCCCCCTGGAGCCTTCTCCTCTGCAGCTGCACAGCCCCAGCTCCCTCAGCCTGTGCCCACAGCAGAGGGGCTCCAGCCCTCTGAGCATCCTGGTGGCCTCCTCTGGCCTCACTCCAGCTCCTCCTTGTTGACCCCAGTGCTCCCAGCTGACCCCAAACACTCAGCCCTCAGGTGCTGACCTCAGCCCAGGAGAGCAGGAGCTTAACCAACCCCTCCCCGGACCCCACCGTCCCTTCCCGATGGGGAATCCCTCCCAGTTTCTGCAGTTCAGACCAGTTTGGGTTGTTTAGGGATGAATGGGGAGGAAAAAGGGTTCCATGCTCTGACCTCCTCCTCTTCCACTGCACGAACCCATCAACCAGCAGCTGGACCTGGGCAACTGGGGGAGAAACCATCCACTGGAGGAGGAACCATCCACTGGGGAAGAAACCAGCAACTGGAGGGGAACTGGGGAGAACAGGAGCCATCACAGCTTCTGGTCACAGGTGGGAATTCCTTGGGAGACAGCAGAATCCGGGCTCGGAATCCCAGCAGCTGCTTCATTTAGCGCTGGGGAGGGACTGGGATATCCCAGTGGCCAGGGCGTGGGGGTCCTGAGGGTCAGTGCTGTGGGTGCAGGGAAAGGTTGGGCTGAGGAATCTCCGGAGCCGGAACAGTCACCGAGGCACCGAGGCAAAGGCAGCTGGGATCAGACCCCTCCCAGCACCCAGCTGCCCCCATTCCCACCAGCAAAGCCAGCTGGAGCTTTCGGAGGCACGAAGCCACCAGTCTGAGTCATAGAATCTAACTGGTGGGGTTGGTGGAACCTCTGCGGTCACCCGGTGCAACCCCCCTGGCACAGCAGGAGCCCCCAGAGCAGATCCCACAGGAACAGCCCAGGGGGGTTTGGGGTCTCTCCAGAGCAGGAGACTCCCCACCCTCTCTGGGCTCTGGGACCCTCCCCAGGAAGAAGCTGCTCCTGATGCTCAGGGGCAACCTCCTGCCTTCCAGTTGGGGCCCAGTGCCCCCTGTCCTGGTGCTGGGCACCACCCAGCAGAGCCTGCTGCCAGCTCCTGACAGTCATCATGAGGTTGAATCCAGTTGGATTCAGACCCAACCGTTGGGGTGGAAGAGCTCAGCCAACCCCAGCAGCCTCCCACCAGCATCACTCCCCACCGCGAGTGGGATCCACCAGGACCAGCCTCTTGGTGTCGAGGATGACTCTCCCCAGACCACGATGCAGCAGCCAGGTGGATCCCCCAGGACCCCACAGATCCCCCAGGAGATCCTCCAGATCTAGGAGAGGGAAGAGGGACCTGGACAAGGCAGGATTTCCTGGAGAGCTGGAAGAAGGGACGATCCCACTTCTCCGCCGTTGGCCCAGCGCATCTGACCTGGCATCAAACCCCTCATTCCCTCTTCTCCTCCAGCCAGGGGGGTCCCAGTTCTCCACTTACCCCAGCAACCACCGCTCCAGCTGGCCACCAGCTGGGCCACCAAGAGCCCTCAGAGCTGAGGGTTTAGCTCCGGGCTGGAGGGGCAGACAGCTGGAGCTGACGACAGCCCCGTCCGTGCCCAGGGCCGGAGCTTGAGGGGCTTTAAAAATAGCCGGTGGGATTTTCGACCCCGAAAGCCAGATTCCAGCAGGGAGGGGACGGGGGAAGCCACGTAGGAGGGGGGAGAAGCCCAAGGGGGAGCAAACCCAGGGAGAGATGGGCATGGGGGGGCTCCCCATTCCTCCAGGTTCTGGGAGTGGGGTGGGAACGCTGGGGGTGTGAGCGTTTCGGCAGCGCCTGGTGCGTCTGCTGGAGGAGGAACTGTCCACCCGTGGAACAACCATCAGCTGGGGGGGGAACCTTCAACTGGAGGGCACATCAGTCACTGGAGAGGAAACCACTGACAGCAGAAGGAACCATCCAGTGAAGGAGGAACCATCCACTGGAGGAGGAACCACCATGGGATGAGGAATCATCCACTGGAGAAGGAACCATCCATTGGAGGAGAAACCATCCACTGGAGGAGGAACCACCACTGGAGGAGGAATCATCCACTGGAGGAGGAACCATCAACTGGAGAAGGAACCATCCACTGGAGGAGGAACCACCATGGGATGAGGAATCATCCACTGGAGAAGGAACCATCCATTGGAGGAGAAACCATCCACTGGAGGAGGAACCACCACTGGAGGAGGAATCATCCACTGGAGAAGGAACCATCAACTGGAGGAGGAAATATCTAGGTTGTGGGGCTACCTTCAGCCCCACTGTCAGTCTTGCCTGGGGGGGTTGTGAGGAGTCTTGGGGGGGATTTGAGGACTTTGGGGAGAGGGAGGACCCGACAGCACAAGGTGGCAGCAAGATTTTGCAGATGGCAAAAGCCAGAGGGAGGGACCTGGCGAAACCAACCCGAGGGAGACCCTGTGCCCCTCCCCTTGTCCCCGCCTCGACCCCTCTCCACACCCTGGGGCTGCCCCAGGAGCCCCCCAGCTCCATCCCCGGTTGGTGCCAAACTTGGGGTTGGTGGGGGAGCTGGGGAGTCGCTTCTAGGGGTTTGAACCAGGGCTGGGGGGGACAGGGATGGGGGACAGGGTGGTCCAGATCCGTGTCCCCGGGAACACCAGTGGGACCAGGGATGGGGACAGGATGGGGAAGAGTCGAGCTCCACGTCCCGGCGGGCACCAGCGGGACAAGAGGCTGCAGACTGGGATGGAGGGGACAGGGAATGTGTGTGTGGGGGGGTGTCCAGGTCCGTGTCCTGGGGAGCCCCAGTGACACCACGGTGCGGGGAGTGGCACAGGGCGAGGACGGCCGGTGGCCCCAGATGCCCTTTAACTAGCCTGGGTGGGGGGGTGGGCTGGGTGCTGACCGATTCGGCGGCTCATTAAGGGCCCCCTGAGGCCGCGGGTCGCTAATTAACGGCCCCTCAGGCGCCGCGCGGGGCATCCTGGGACTTGTAGTTTCCACCCTCCACCAGTGTCACGTGACGGTACCCGCCGCGGTGTCATTTCCCGTCGTGCTCTGCGGCAGAGGGGGAGCCTTGGCTGCGG
>VXBP01003355.1:0-14991 GCA_013400115.1 Rhinopomastus cyanomelas | reverse complement strand
TGTGATACTGTGAAACCAGAGAAACTGGCCTCAGAGGGCTGGAGGTGGTGGTTGCAAACACCTCCTGTCATGTATTAATTGCCCTGAGGACTCATGAACACTTTTTTTCTGCTTTTTGGTTTAGAATCCAGGACAGTACAACACGTCCTTCCTCAAATGGTTGTGCTAATGGCATGTTTAATCATCTCAGTATGTCCAAGGTAATTCTTATGCTTTATTTGCTGTTTCTGATATTAACACTTCATGTCAGCGGCTGCATAAACACAAAGTAATGGTCACATTTTCCAGGTTAGATTACCTGGATACTGTGATACTGTGATACTGTGATACCAGAGGTCAGAGGGTTCATCTGCAAGAACCTTCTTCTTCTCTCAGAGAGGCTTCACCTGTATTAACCCAAAATACATCACTTGTGTTTTCCTAACCTCAGCAGCTGTTGTTATGTTCTCAGATGCATTCTAGGAGGACTGTCTGCCACTTTGTTGATGATAATTTTAATTTGTAAGTACAGACTTTCTTTATATTCAACACACAATATTTTATTAAGTCACATCCGAGCACCAAAATCCATCCTTGGATGTATATCTGTGGCTCTTAGTGACGCTAATAAGACTAAAAGGTGGGTGTATGGGGATGGAATGTAACCTGCAATCACTTACAGGATTTTACATTTCATCTCACAGTTCTTTTGTCCCAAGATGCTGCTGTGTCATCTTTCTTCAGTCTTGACACATTTTTCAAAACATCCAAGTTTTGGTAAGTGGCTCAGGTGTCAAGGAGTGAATTTATATGGGATGAATATAAATTTTAGAGATTTTAGATTAAGAAGGAGAGATTCCTTCCAGGGTTTTTTCATGTCAAAAGGCATAAGGCATGATCTCAAGTTATTGGAAATTTGGAGAGGCACTTTTTACCAGGACTTTAGTGACAGGACAAGGAGGAATGGTTTCAAGCTAAAAGAAGGTTTTAGATCAGATTTTAGGAAGAAATTCCTCACTATGAGAGTGGTGAGGCACTGGAACAGATTACCCAGGGAGGATGTAGATGGCCTGGAAGTGTTTAGTGCTGGGTTGGATGGGCTTCTGAGTGACTTGGTCTAGTAAGAGGTGTCCCTGCCCATAGCAGGGGTTTTAGAACAAGATGACCTCTGAGGTCCCTTCCAAACTAAATCATTCTGTTATTCCATGATTCTATGAAGGATTTTGTCTTTCCTGTTTCTGATTTTTACTCATGGAAGGTCTCTGTTTATTTCAAGAATTGCCTTTTCATAATGTGCGATAGATGTGGTAATACCTATTTGTTGGCAAATAAGGGAAAGAAATATACGATTCCATAAGATGAAGATGCAAAGACCAAGCAACAATACTAACATTATAAATCCAGAGGAACGCTTTCAAGCCTTGCACTGAAGCCCAGTCTCAGGGCTACAAAACAAAGCCTTTATTTTTGACTGAAAAAAAAACCAGCTGACCACTCTGCTAGGCACACCACCACCTTTCAGGGACTGCAGAGTTGATACAGCTTGGTCTCCCTAACCCAACATACTGTTAGATTCAGGGCAGAACTTTGCCTTTGGCTTGTGCTGTGGTCTAGTAAATGTCTTAGCAAGCACTGTTAAATCAGCCTGAGCAGCTGATTTAAGGTGCTGATGTTGCTGCTTCAGATTGCTTTATTTCAATCTTTGCAAAGAGCTATAGCTTTTAAACCCTTCTGGGAAAAAAAAAGACTTTATATATAGAAGGTGCAAATAACATCTTTCAGCAAGCTCTTCCATTGTCCTCCTCCATGCTGAAAACATGTATGTATATGCTGGACTTAGGAATTACTGCTCTTTCACTTTTTACACTGCAGAAAATTTTTTTAAGTTTGTAAAATCTAAAATGCTGCTACAAATAAAAATCATTTTGACCTCTCTGAATTTTTATGTGGTTAAAGTGCATCTCAAAAGGATATTGTTTCTGAAACTGCGTCAGGGTTCAGAAGTTCAATTCTCCCAAAGGCAACACGACAATTTGGCACACCTCTTAGTCTTTGGATTGAGTGTATTGCAAGTGAGAAATAAGTCAAAAACAAGCTGCAGTCTGGGGAGCCACACTGCAGTGATAGCTTCAGATTTTGAGCATCCAAGTGTCTTAGCAGATCCTCAAGGCTGCTATATTGCCCTTCATCACTATACATTATTCCCAATAAAATCAAGACCATTAGGTTAAGAAGGGGGTGTTGCAAACGCTTGCTCCAAAGTGCTACTTTCTGTCTTTCCTGCATAGTTTAGCCCTGACTCATAAACAAACCCTGTTCTTCACAAGAGGAAAATGAATACAGTCTGAGAGCAAATCAGCCTCTGCTATACACAGAGTACCTCTTTCATGCTTCTCTTGAGGGAAGAGTTACCTGCTCAAACAGATAGTTCTACAGCTTAACCAAACTGGGCATATCACTCCCTACAGGTGTACTCACGACAAGTGGTAGTTTAAATCAAGGTATTAAAAACTGTATGCTTTTTTTTCCCCCCTCCAGCAAATAATTGGAAAGGAAGAATCATTGGTGAGTAGACGTTTACATTTAGAACAAAGTCCTCACATTTTGGGTTGACGCCCGCTGTGAAAGGATTCACCGGTAGCAGTTTCCAGTGCAAAGGATTTCACTTTGCTATGTACAATTCCTCTTTGGTTTTATTTGGATGAACTTTTGCAGTGCTTCACAGCACTTTCTAGACAATGTAAGATGTTAAAATGTTGCTGTGCCTCAGCACAGAGAAAATGTGATGGTCAGTAAGAAGTAAAGCATATCCTCATTTTTCCAAGTCTAAGCTGAACAGTAGGGCCAGGTGCTGTATTGCTCTAACTTGGTACCACTTCACTGAAGAAGTGAAACAGCATCAGCATGTATCAGTACACCAACAAAACACATATCTATTCTTCTCTTCCCTGTTCCTTTTCAATCAAGCCTCACCCTCAGTGTCCAGCTTCTGTTTATGAAGCATTTTTAGACTTTGGTGCAGCTCATGACCCTTAAAACAAGAGCACTGATTTTTTTTGCGCTTGGAGCTGGCCACCCCTGTCCTGGCCCTGTTATTTCCTCTATCTCTTTATTTTGGAAAGATGAAAAATAAAAAGCAGGAAGTAAGTGGTGCCATGCCCAGGTTTGTGTTCCTTACAGTGTGGATAAAACAGCCTTGTTCCTAAGTTCACCCATTCAGAGTGCAATGCAGCTTCTGAGACGCCAAAGCAGCTGCGCAGCTGCACACACAACCTGGAAAACCTTTCAGTGTGTCCTTAGCGAGAGCAGGTCCACCCTGGGTACTGCAGAGTGGTTAGCGGGCACTTGGTCACTCTGCAGACACACTAAAAGCAATGATAAAAGACGCATCTTACTGACCCAGTATGCTGAGCAGTGGACACTAGATTTGGCACTTTGTAAGGCAAGAGCTGCAACACCAGAGCTTTAAAACTGATTTTGAAAGCCAATGTCAATATTAACCCAGGTGGGTACTACAGACTGCAGCGGACTGTTGCTTAGCAGACTAAACTGAATGCTGAATGGCACATGATACTGTGAGACAGGGCCTGCAGCACTTCGAAACAAGCTTGCCTCTTGCCTTTTCTAAAAACTTAAAAGCACAGTAGTTACTTGTGTGCCTTTCAACATCACTTAACTAACAGTTTTCACTTTTCCTTGTCCTCAAACTTATTTTCCTCAGCTCTTCAGAATCAAACTACTGGATACCTCCCTCTGGCCATTGCTACACATGTTCCTGTGGAAAAAACACAACAGAATTGTTAGTATTCTACCCTCAAAATACAACTCATGTTAGCTTTGTTTTTATTCTGGTCAAACGGTTAGTGAGGCCCGGCCGTATTTCTTGGTGACTATCTGAACACAGTAATGCAAAACATTTTTACTCTACTTCGAGTCTCTTATGTCAACAAATTCCTACAAGCATTTTGATAGCAAATTGATGGTAAAAGAAGCATTTTATAATCCTCAACGTGTTAATCTTTTATTTAAAACCCCCCCACAGATGTTCTCCCCTAATCTTTATATTAATATTTTGTAAAAACTTGCTGTCAAGGATAATGGATTTGGATAGTGGCTGAGTACACGTGTGAACGTATTTCAGATGCTGTAGTGTAGCATGAGTGTGTGCAGTCTGGTTTGGTCTTTATCCTGAGAATTAAGAAAAGAGAAAAAAGGAAGAAAGAACTCTTCAGAAAAGGAAAGCACTCTCCAGACAACCAGAAATCAGAATACGAAGCAATGATGCATGTGTATTACATAGATTCAGGTGCAAAAATGACTGTGGTATTGAGTTACTTTGGAAACACTGAGCTCTACTTTTAAGCTTGGATCTTTGCTAGACCAGAGACTAAATTACACGTAGTGCCTGTGTGGGCAACCGAAAACGGTTACCTTGTGGCTCCAAATTTTTAATAATCTGCTACTAAAATACCTCTCTGTATGGCAGTTTATCTAGAATACCACAAATTTCATCCTTCATGTGCAACAAAACAATGGTGACATGTACGGCTGCTACTGCCCACTAAATCATTCTATAGCTAGCACTGCTGCTAGGCTGCTTGTCCCCTGGCATGCTAAAAGCAGATCTGCTGGAGAGAGTCCAGCACAGAGCCACAAAGGTGATGAAGGGATGGAACATCTCCTAGATGAGGAAAGGCTGAGGGAGCTGGGTGTCTTCAGCTTGGAGAAGAGGAGACTGAGGGGTGACCTCATTAATTTTTATAAATATGGAAAGGGTGGGTGTCAGGTGGATGGGGCCAGGCTCTGCTGAGTGGCATCCAGTGATAGGACGAGGGGCAGTGGGTGTAATCTGGAACATAGGAAGTTCCCCATCAATATGAGAAGGAATTTCTTCCCCATGAGGTTGACAAACAACTGGAACAGGCTGCCTATGGGGGTTGTGGAGTCTCCTTCTCTGGAGGTGTTTAAAACTCACCTAGACATGTTTTTGTGTGACTTGATCTAGGTGATCCTGTTGTGATGGGGAACTGAACCAGATGATCTTTCGAGGTCCTTTTCAATCCCTAATGTTTTGTGATTCTGTGTAATTACCAATTTTACATAGTAATTTCCTCCTGCTCAGTGCATTTAATTATCTTTATATAAAGACAGAGCTGTCTTCATATAAAGATGTATCAGATCAGACAGATCTAACGCAACAAGACTAGGTTTTATAGTTCAAATACATGGCAATGATAGGTTTTGGAACTCTTCTGATCTCGATAAACAGAAGTTCTGGGACAATCTGGCAGCTGGAATTCAAGGGCTAAAAATAAGACACTTGGGATCTGTTAAGAAATGCCCTCTGCAATATTCAGTAATGTTGAATTAATAAAGTTCTGTTCAGTTGCTGGACTGGTTGGTTTGGCAGTTCTCAGTGGGCTTAAAAGCCTTGGATTATTTCTCTGAAAAGAGGCACAATATTATGTTCAGTCCTGTTGGATGGAAAAACTGAAGCCAGAATTTCCCTGATGAAAAATTTAAGACCACATTTTGTAACCTAAATGTTTAAATCCACACTTCCAGAGGTAATTAATATTGCAGCTTCTGTTAACTAGAATATCAAGCCTGGGATAATTGTAAGATGTAATTATAGCAAAGTAAAACTGCTTGTTGATGAATGAGTGACACATCTACAAACACAGAGGACAACTAACTTTTTATATTTCTGTCTCCAGTGATTAAACTGTTACTCCACTTTAATATAGCACCTCAGAAAAAGAGATTTGAAGAAAAATTTCACAATACAGATTTATAGTCCCTGTGTGTTATCTCGTGTTTCTTCACTATTATTTTTAGTCACTGCACTTTGTTTTATACTCTCTTAATTCTTGTTGTGTTCAGCTGAATTTCAGGGTGATTGCTGAGTATGTATCATATAGTGTTTTACAGCAGGAACTGCGGCAAGCACAGTGATAATATTGATGGGATCCTCTTTCTTACAGCAAAATCTGATTGCATTTATCCTAAAAGTGTTACTTGTACAGCCAAACTAATCAAAGATTAACACTTTTGTATTTAAATTGCCTAAAATAAACCACACCAGTACAGAGTACTGTGTGTGCAGCCAGTGCTAGTCTGGCTGTCTAGTCCAGTTTTGCAGAATCTGCCCTTTAATACAACATTTTTGTTGTGAATTAGCTGCACTGCTTTGTAAACCTGTTTCTACATTTTAATACACACTAGGCAGAACTGCTACTCTATTTTGCGTTATTTCTTCTTTATGATTTCCCATAAATTAAGTGTAAATAAATAGAGAAGACTGATTCCTAGTGCGTGTCAATCAGCTGATTTCCAGCAGCTAAGACTTCGACCTGCAGTACTTTAACAGCTGGGATTTGTCCATGGATGTTGGTTTGCTGGGGCTGTGGCATCTTACAGAATCACACAGAATCACAGAATTATTGAGGCTGGAAAAGACCTCTAAGATCATCCAGCCCAGCCCAGGAGCTAACGTCACCACAATCTAGACCAGGGCACTAAGTCCTACTTCCAGTCTGTCCTTAAACACCTCCTGGGATGGGCACCCCACCACTGCCCTGGGAGGTCAGTTCCAGGCTCTGTTCACCCTTTCCATGAGGAAGGGCTTCCTAACGTCCAACCTAACCCTCCCCTGGCAGCTTCAGGCCCTGCTCTCTTGTCTTGGCGCTAGCTGCCCGGGAGAAGAGCCCAAACCCCACTCGACTGTAACCACCCTTCAGGGAGTTGTAGAGAGGGAGAAGGTCCCTCCTGAGTCTCCTCTTCTCCAGGCTAAACACCCCCAGCTCCCTCAGCCTCTTCCCGTCAGCCTTTCCTTCCAGTCCCTACCTCCGCCTCGCTGCTCCTCTGGACCTGCTCCAGCTCCTTTCCTGACGTGAGGGGCCCAGAACCGACCCAGCGCTGAACACGGGTGTAGCGAACTGTAATCACTACGCTATAAAGCTTATTTTCGTAATGACAATACATTCGGTGTTGCATTTCTTTGAACATTTAAATGAACGTGGATAAAGCAGTACTGTGAATCGTTTCAGGGACAACATGCCACGTTACACGTAGACATGGTGCTGAACGCCATGTGAGCACTTGGCAGCGTTAACAGTTGCACTTGATGACCTTAAAAATCCTTTCCAATACAACCGAAACAGCCGGCAGCCCTGCCAAGGAACCGCAGCAGGCGGGGTGGCTGCGAGAGACCCCGTCCCGCCCTTCCGCCCTCCCGTCGTCCTTCCCGCCCGTTACCGGGGCAGCCGACAGCGTCGTGTAATGGCGGCGGCTGCAGCGGGGCGCTGAGGGCAGAGCCATGGTGCGCAGTGAGTGTCAACCAGAGCCTCTGCACCCCCTCCTCGGGCCCCTTCTCTCCTCCCCAGGATGTTCCCCGGACACCCTGTTCTTACCCTCCCCGCCATCCGCACACCCACTGTCCGCCCCTCTGCTCTGCCCTCCTGCCCCCTCTGCTCTACTCACCCAGCTGGGTAAACTGGTTTCCCCCCTCACTGGTGATAACAGCCCGTTTTACTTCACCCAGTTCAGCACTGGGGGGCGATTGCCTCCCAGAACAGCATCCAGGGTGGGACCCCTCTGTGGGGAGATGCTGGTGGGATGTTTGTGTCTGGGCCCGCAGCACCCTGTGCTGACCTTACCCTGCTCTTTTTATCTTTTCAACACCACGGGATAATTCAGTTGGGCTTAGACAGAAGTGACTGGAGCAGACACTTCATCAGAGACATTAAAACCCCTCGGAATGAAGTTACAATACACGATGCTGGTACTTGTGAACCCGTAATCTTTTGGAGGTAAATCAGTTTGACCCAGAAGATATGTGTGCTTATACACACCACTCAAGAAAAGAGCTGCTGAGGAATTCCCTTCATCTGCGATTTCCCCTGCCATCACTTTCAATCACATCCTGTCACTGGACTGCCAGTGCCTTGCTGGATTAAAACAGTGCTATGGAAAGGAGTGCCTTCTCTCTGCAGGGAGCTGGCAGATGCCTGCTCTGAGCCTGAAAGAGAATGGCTTCATCTCCTGAGCAGCATGGTTGTGAATTTCAGCCCTAAATTAATGGCTGAATACTTCACTTTTCTGAAATTATCAATCCCCTACCGGGGTTTTGATAGATCTGCAGCTGTCCACCTGCTTATTCTTTTAATTTCTTTAATACTTTCCTTTGTATCTGCTTCTTTTTGAGTAAAACCTCTAATTTTTAGAAGCCCAACTATTAGAGCTACAAAATCTGTTGATTGATGCCTTCCTTTCCCTTGTTTTCTTGGGCAATAGCTGTGATGTCTGAGGTCACCAGTTCATTCTCCTGTAACTGAGCAAAACAGCAGATAATGTGGTTAAAGAATTCAGCTAGCGTGTTACAATTGTCTTTTTTAACATCCTGGAAAAGCTTTTATTTACGTTTTGGGTTTTTTTTTTCCTCTTGCAAAATTGTTTCCCTCATTCCTCTCAGATGAACTGGACAACACACAAAATGTGAAGTATTCACCAAGTTCTCTTCAGCAGGTCCTCAGAACAGGTCTCTGAGGCTCTGCTGTAGATTTTATTGGGAATGATAGTCTCTGCCTTGCAAACCATTAGGTAATGAAAGTGGACATTTTTGCATAATCACTGCAACAATCACTTATAATTTTCTTTTCATCAGCAAGAGGAAATATGGCTGTAATAAAAACTCTGTC
Source organism: Rhinopomastus cyanomelas (assembly GCA_013400115.1). NCBI lineage: Eukaryota > Metazoa > Chordata > Aves > Bucerotiformes > Rhinopomastidae > Rhinopomastus > Rhinopomastus cyanomelas. The sequence goes on along the minus strand of VXBP01003355.1, from coordinate 6,313 downwards.
AGGAATAGTTTGCACTATTTCTTTTTGATTGAAGGATGTAGAACACAATGTTATCCCCAATGTGTATGTGTACAGATTGTTGAATATTGTTTTCTTGCTCAAAAATACCTGTTTGCACTGGAAATACTGGCATTGGTAGATCTGCCACTAAGGATATTAGTAAATTGACAATCTTTATTTTATTGTTTTTATTTTCCAGCAGTTTTGACATATAACTTATTAGAAATGCCAGTGGTTTTAATTTTTTTCTGTGAAGACTAAAATAGTAATGATTACTGTATTTTCCCCCCCTTTTCTCTATGAATTTAAGCAGGTTTAATCAACAGTCTTTTGAAAGGACTGTCGTTGCTCAGAGGCAGCAAAGTTGCCCCATATGATTAAGAAAGGAAGAGACTATTTCTGTGCACACAGGATGTACGAGAGGTACATCAGCCTCACCACTAAATAATTCTGTAAATTGTGCCAAATGAAACTGTGCTGGACGAAAGGGAGATTTAACATTGATCGCCTGTAAATACACAAAACCAGTTTCACACAGACACACAGATATACAGATCATTAGGGGTTGGAAGGAACCTCCAGAGATCAATAATTCCAACTACCAGCTTGCGCAGGATCATAAAACCTAAGACAGGTTACACAGCAATTCATCCAGACAGGTCTTAAAAGTCTCCAGAGGAGACTCCACAATCACCCTGGACAGCCCGTTCCAGTGTCTGTCACCCTTACAGTAAAGAAATTTTTCCTCATACTGAGATGGAACTTCTTATGCTCCAATTGACACCCATTGTCCCTCCTTGTCTTATCACAGGGTACGAGTGAAAAGAGATTATCTATTTCTTCTTGGCACTCAGCCCTCATGGATTTATAAACAGTAATTAAGTCCCCTTGTAACCTTATCCTCTCCAAGCTGAAAAGCCCCAGGTCTCTCAATTTCTCCTCATAAGGCAAGTGCTCCTGTCTCCTAATCATCCTCACGGCCCTCTGTTGAACTCTCTCAATCATATCTCTATCCCTCTTGAACTTGGGAGCCCAGAACTGGACACAGTATTCTAGATGTGGCCTCACTAGGGCAGAGCAGAGAGGGAGCAGAAGCTCCCTTGATCTGCTGGTCACACTTTTCTTGATCTATCACAGGATTCCATTGGCCTTCTTGACCTTCTTGGCCAAGTTTCACCCCTTTCCCAAAGCTGTAGGCAGGGAAGCTGCACTGACACATGTGTGCTTGGGCTGTGTTGGTACTGAGTTTACCCAGCCTGTAGCAGACCAGTCACTGCAAGTGCGTGCAGCCATTCCAGGACCACTAATAAAACCAGATTAGTTTACAAAATATCTCGGAGGTGACGCAGTAATGAAAACATACTTGTAATTTATGTGTTCTAGGAGCAGGGTTTTTTCACAGATCTCTGTTTATGGGGTGTTCTTGCATTGATAATAGTTAAATTACCTATGCTAATTTGAGCAAACCCTAGATTTTTACTCAGTACTTCACTGTAGTTCACTGCCTGTCAAGAGAGGAAAATGTTAGTGTTTTTTTGGGTGCTGTGGGCTGGAAATAATATAGTAATAACATCTAGCTCAAGACAGAGCACTGGTTCTCATAGAATTTCTTTACCTTCATTATTCAGAGCCCTTTCACTGCTTGAGAGATTGCCTAGCATTAAATATTACTATGTGATGACACTGAACTCAGGACTTGGGTGGGATTTTTGGCCCCTGACATTCCTTTGGTGGCTGCTAATGAACTGGAAGTGCCTAAGGAATAGCCAGGATTAAATTTCACTCTAAAATAAATGTGTATAAACATAAGTTACAGAGATACACACAAATACACAGATAATTAGGGGTTGGAGGGAACCTCCAGGGGTCATCAAGTCCAACGACTCTGCTGAGCAGGATCATAAAACCTAAGATGGGTTACACAGAAATGCATCCAGATGGGTCTGAAAAGTCTCCAGAGAAGGAGACTCCACACCGTCCCTGAACAGCCTGTTCCAGTGCTCTGTAACCCTTACAGGAATCAGTTACAGCTTTGTATCAAACAGGAAAACAAGAAGTAAAAAAAATCTGCCCACTTTCATTATTTCTCCTGCTTATTTCTGCACATACTGTGCTGATGGAAGAGTATGATGGCACTCTGTAGCTAGTTTACTTCCCTCCCTGCCGCTGTCTGTGATGTGAACATCTGGCATCAGGAAATAAAAGAGCCCAGAATACTCCATTGCTTGTCTACATGAATCAATGTGCAATCTCAGTTAAGCTGAAAATAGTGGATGCTGGCTGAGTTGCTGTAAGGCTTCCATTCCAGACTCGACAGATTTCACACCAGTTTTTCTGAACGTTGCAGGTGACAGGAGTGTGTTTCACTCATGGTGTTACTGTGGCAGAGAGGCTGAGGTTACTGCGTACTTGATGTCTTTTCTAGAAGATGTTATCTTTATTGGTGTTCCTACAAGATGTCTATTCAGGATGGTGGAAGAAAAGATGTTAATGATTGTATAAGTTGTTCATAAGTCAAGTGACAGAAAGGCACTAAAGGGGACTATGACATTTTTCTTGCAGTCACGGAAGACCTCGTTAGAAGACATGCAGAACATAATGACTGTGAAATTTTTTCACTGGAAGAGATCTCTTTACATCAGCAGGAAATAGAAAAACTCGAGTATCTTGACAAATGGTGTCGAGATTTAAAAATTCTTTATCTTCAGAATAATCTAATTCCAAAAATTGGTAAGTGTTTTTGGGATCTGTTTCTTTTAAAATGGACTAGTGTGCATAATTTTGAGGTCAGAAAAAATATCTTTTATGATTGTTCTTTGTACAGGAGTAACTACAGAGAAATTCTCTGTGGTTCTGCTTCTGCAAGATATCCTTTCCCTCTCACTTTGGTCAATTTCTTAGATGCTTAAAAATTTGCAAGAGAAATATTAAATGAAAATGATGTTACTGAGATATAAGTCACTAGAATATGAGCGTGTAACACACTTTATTCATAGAAATCTCAAAAATCAGGATATGGCTTAAATATACTTTGTTTGTGACAAACTATTTGGAATGTACCATGGACTGTTGTATCATGGCTAAGCATGAGCCAGCGCTGTGCTCCTGTGGCCAAGAAGGCCAATGGCATCTTGTCCCCCTGTACTGGTGAGGCCACACCTTGAGTACTGGGGTCAGTTTTGAGCAGCTCAATGCAAGACAGACATTGAGGTGCTGGAGCTGGTTTCGAGAATGGAAACAAGGGGGTAAAGGGTCTGGAGAGCAAACCTTGTGAGGAATGGCTGTGAGAGCTGGGGCTGGTTAGTCTGAAGAAAATGTGACTCATGAGAGACCTTACTGCTGTCTATGACTATCTGAAAGGAGCCTGTGGAGAGGCAGGTGTTGGTCTCTTCTCACTAGTAACAGATGATAGAACAAAAGGAAATGGCCTCAAGTTGTGCCAGGTGAGGTTTAGGTTAGAATAAAACTTCTTCATTAAATGGGCCATCAGGCCTCAGAAGAGGCTGCCCAGACAGTTGAATCACTGTCCTGGACATGTTTAAAATTCATGTATATCTGGAGCTTAGGGACAAGGTTTAGCAGTGGGCTTAGTACCATTTGGTTAATAGTCAGACTTGATGATCATGTAGGTTTTTTCCTACTCATATGATTCTGTGATTCTGTTGGACTGGCTCTGAAAATAAGTTTTACAAAAATGCCATTTTTTGTTAACACAAAAATAGTCAGATGTAATATTTGGTTTTGTGTATACGGACAGTCTCAATGGAGAGGCTGCACTTCCGTATGTGTAACACAACTGTACTCTGTACCATATGGTCGCACGTTTCCCAGGCTCTCAATACAAATATAGAACATCAGGCTTTGCGCTGGGAAAGCTCAGACTCTACAGGTACTGTGTAGATTAAAATAAAATGTCAGCCATGCTCAGAAATTATATTACAGTGTCACAGAATCACAGAATCATTCAGGTTGGAAAAGACCCTTGGGATCATTGAGTCCAACCATCAACCCTACTCTAAAACTTCACTCCTAAACTTCATCCCCCAACACCACATCTGAGCATCTTTTAAACTCATCTAGGGATGGTGACTCAACCACTGCCCTGGGCAGCCCATTCCAGTGCCTGACCACTCTTTTTTTTTCCTGATGTCTAATCTAAACCTACCTTGTTGAAGCTTGAAACCATTCCCTCTGCTTCTGTTACTAAATACCTGTGAGAAAGGACCAGCACCAACATTTCTACAGTGTCCTTTCAGATAGTTGTAGAGAGTGATGAGTTCTCCCTTAAGCCTCCTCTTACTCAAACTGAACACTCCCAACTCTCTCAGTCTCTCCTCATAAGGTTTGTTCTTCAGGCCCTTCACCAGCTTTGTTGCCCTCCTCTGCACTCACTCCAGCACCTCGCTGTCCGAAAACTGGACACAGTACTCAAGGTGCAGCCTCACCAGTGCTGAGTACAGAGGGACAATCACTTTCCTACTCCTGCTGAACACACAGTTTCTAATAGCAGCCAGGATGCCATTGGCCTTCTTGGCCACCTGGGCATGCTGCTGACTCATATTCAGCCCCCTGTCAATTAGAATCCACAGGTTTGTAATCCTCATAAGTTGCCTGCCCCCACTTCCAGAAACTATAAACCTTCATTTTACTCCTGAGTTCCAGCCAAAGCTCTCTGCACAGCTGAGCTGGTCTCCTACCCCGTCATCTTGTCTTAAGTGACTTGGCAATGGTCATCTCCTGCACGTTTAAAATTAATTTTTTAGAGTATGCCCAGCCTCCCTGGGCTCCCATGTCCTCCAGAACTATCTCCCAAGGGACTCTCTTAACCATGTCCTGAAAAAGACCAAAGTCTGCTCTCCGGAAGTCCAAGGTGGTAGTTCTGCTGGCCCCACTCCTTGCTTCACCAAGAATTAAGAATTGTAATATTTCGTGATTGCTTAGTCCAAGAGGGCCTCCAACCATTACATCCACAACAAGTCCTTTTCTGTTAATAAGTAGCAAGTCAAGGAGTACACTTCCTCTTGTTTGCTCCCTAACCATATGTGTCAGGAAGTTATCTCCCACACAGTTGAGAAACCTCCTGAACTGTTCCCTCACTGCCGTATTATATTTCCATCATATGTCCGAAAAGTTGAAGTCCCCCATGAGAACAAGGGGTAGAGATCAAGAGACCTCACTCAAGTGTCCATAAAGTATCTTACCCATCTCTTCATCCTGGTTGGGTGGTCTGTAGCAAATTCCCACAATGCCATCTGTCTTATTTGCTTTTCCTTTAATTTTAACCCATATGTTTTCAACTCTGTCATCACCATCAGTAAGTTCTAAGCATTCATAATTCTCACTAACATAGAGAGCCACCCCACCACCTCTCTTACCTTACCTATCCCTTTTGAAAAGTAACCATCCATTGCAGTACTCCAATTATGAGAGTCATCCCACCACATTTCTGTGATGACAACTCTATCATAGCTTTCCATGTGCACAGTGACCTCCAGTTCCTCCTGTTTGTTGCCCAAGCTGCAAGCATTAGTATAGATACACCTCAGCTGGGCCACTTCTTGGGTGGGAGAAGCCCTAATACCTTCCTGAGCATACTCAGATGTATCTGTTCTCTCAATAACCTTTTTGCTCTTCCTGTAATATGTGGTGTCATTCTCCTCTTTTGCCAGGACACAAGACTGTAAGATCCTGCTAATACACTCCTCTCCCACAATTTCTGTCCTGTCACATTCAGGCTCCTTTCTAGTGACCCCCTTTTAACCCCTGCCCCCTTACATACCTAGTTTAAAGCTCTGTCAATGAGCCCAGCCAATTGCTTTCCTAAAACCCTTTTCCCTCTGTGGGACAGGCTATTCCCATCTGTTGCAAACAGGTCTGGCCTATCATATTTATGGTCAAAAAACCCAAACCCTGCTGATAACACCGGGCTTGGAGCCACGTATTAGTCTGTTGGCACATCCTATCTAGCCCCTCATCATTCTGCACAACTACAGGGATAGAGGAGAATACAGCCTGTGATCCTGATCCTTTGATCAGATGCCCTAAGGCTCTGAATTCCTTCTTGATTACATTCTGAGGGGTTCTTCCTATTTCATCACTGGCTACCTGAACAAAACAGCAGATAATAATCTGAGGACTGTAATAGGGTAGGAAGCTTCTTCCTTGCATCTTTAACTTGGACTCCCAGGAGGCAACAAGCCTCCCTGTGTAGCAGGTCTGGTCTGCTCCCTTGACCAATGACAATGACTCGTCTTATTCTTTATTGAGGAGCTTTTAATGCAGGAGGCAACTCCTACTGAGAAGAGCAGCACAG
>VXBP01003354.1:71212-112993 GCA_013400115.1 Rhinopomastus cyanomelas | reverse complement strand
ACCATCCCTGGAGGTGTTTAAGGAATGAGTGGATGCAGTGCTTAGGGATATGGTCTAGGGGTTAGACACTAGGAGAAAAGGTTGGACTCGATGACCCTGGAGGTCCTTTCCAGCCATGATGATTCTATGATTCTATTATTCTATAAAATAGTGAACGCTTAACTTAAGGAAGTAATCAATGAATTAGACTTATCTTGCGTAATTAAGAATAGCTTACCGAAACTTGCATTTCTTCTTTAAACGTTTTTTGTGGCTTACTTTCAAAATTAATTAGCTGCATAAGGGATACTTTCTAGGATATCTGCTAATGAGCTTTTTGAATCTCTTTCCTGTAAAGTCATAGGCATTTCAGATTCTAACTGATAGCAGTTCTACCTTCTCATGCATTCAAGAGGGCAAAGCTTATCGACCTGAAACACAGAGAAGTACTGCACAACATCTGACCTTCACGTTTTGAGAGGCACAGCTACGCAAAACGTAAAGCTTTGCGCTAGAACCCAGAGCAGGTCTTGTGATGCAGAAGCAAATCCTTTCATTCAATTGTCTGTACATGATGTTTAATAGATAAATATTTTAATTTTAGTGACTTGGTCTAGGTGATCCTGCTGTTGGCAGAGGGATTGGACTAGATAATCTTTCAAGGTCCCTTCCAATCCCTAATGATTCTATGGTTCTATGGAAATGAATCGTTATGAGAATTGGGAATGAAATGAAAAAGAAATTACCAAAACAAATGTTTACTTGGGAAATAAGTTAAATTTGAGGTAGTTGAACCCACTGTAATCATACATTAGCCTTTGGGATTATTGTGTGGAGGAAGAAGGCTGTTTGGCAGCCTCATTCTCAAGACTGGATCAAAACTGTCTCTTTAGAATAACTTTGTTTTACAATTAGAGGTCCTGGAGCTCAGATAACTCTGAAAATAATTTGGTTGGATCAGAGGTTTCTTGTGATGAAGATCTGTGGGTTGACTTAAGACATGCCAAAGAACAGTAGAAAATACTTGTAGTCAGAATGAGGAAGCCCTACCCACTATATATCCCCTGTACAGTGCCTATCTGTGTGCAGGCTACAGTCACCTAAGAACATGTCTGAGAGAAAGATTCAAAGTCTCATGACAGAGCTGCTAGCAGTTAGTGGCCCATAAACAAAACTGTGTCTGCACTGAGACAAACTTCTGACAGTTTGGGAGGAAAGCATTAAGAGGAGTTGTTCTGGTGACATAGTGCATCTTGTAAAGAGGTAACAAGAGTTGTTCTGCAAATAAGGCAATTTGGATTTATGGTTCTAAGAAGAGAAGGTTCTTACAGGAACCAAAGAAAGATGTTCATATGATCAAAGAAGGTATTAGTTATCAGATAGATGGATTCCTACCTGGTCAAAAATAGGGTTTTTTATCATGTATTCAATGATTACACACATCTAGATAGTGTTATGTATTAATATGTGTAGTATGTGTTTAATGTAAGTTTTATTTATAAATTCCCCCAATTTCTTCACCTACTCCAGTAACAGCAGAAATATACAGAAGAAGAGAACTGAAATAGAGATTCTGTCTGGTATGTTATACCTGTACAAGTTGTTAAGAAGTATGAATTAAATCTAAGAAGTTTTAAGTGTTAGGTCTCTTCCTGATGGCATTAGCTCATTTTTCTCAGAAAATGAGAAATGAACATGTGAATTGAGTGCATGAGTATGAACAGATTATTCATGTAGAACACTAGTTTGAAAGTGTGTGTGCCAGGTCGTGAACCCACAGTCACAAAGCTAGTTTCTTAATGCAGCCGCAGGAATTCAGGGGAAAAAGCCAGGCAATCATGGCTTCACCACTTAGCTACTGTGGCTGTAGGTGAGGTCTACTGAAAGGTTCATCACGCTGCTTTGGACTTTTTGCCTTTGCTCTTCAGCAAGTATGATGAATACACTTTCCTGTTCAGGGCTTCGGGAAATGCGGGACCTATGGTAGAGCTTAAAAGCATTGATGACAGACACCATTGATATGTTCCAACATGTGCCATCTTCATTTTTTAAATCAGATGTGGTAAACAGACATAGGTATATCCTTAGCCTGGCACAGTGGTGAGACACAGAAATAACTTAGGGAAAAGTTAGCAATAGATTTTTTTTTCATTTAAAAAAATGTAGCATTTTCATTTGGAAATGCACTTTAGGGAATGGAATTTAGAGATGACATTTTGAAATAATTGGACCATCAGTTGTCTGCCATCTCTTACCTAATATTAAAGTTCATCATCACATGCTTGAAGATGAAATGAAGGAGTAAAAAGGATATAATGGGAGTTATATATGTAACTCCAGCTTTCTCAGTGTCATGTAGTGATAGGACATGGGGCAATAGTTCTAAGCTGGAACATAGAAGGTTCCATGTCAACCTAAGAAGGAACTTCGTCACAGTGAGGGTGACAGAGCATTGGAAGGGGCTGCCCAGGGTGGTTGTGGAGCCTCCATCACTGGAGATGTTCAAGCCCGCCTGGATGTGTTCCCATGTGACTTGGTGTAGGTGATCCTGCTGTGTCGGGGAATGGACTAGATGATCTTTTGAGGTCCCTTCCAATCTGTAATGATTCTATGATTCTATGATTCCATCTCAAAGTGCTTGTATGCAACTTGCTTTCTGATCTGATCTGGGCTTGACCCCACAGATCTTCTAGGCCCTACCATATCTGTCTCTGGGAAAGAGGTGCCACACCTGATCAACACAGGCAAGACTGACAGAAGGCTTTCAGTGTCCATATGCCTCCTAGATCAGAGTCTGTTGCCAGAACCCTGGTGAGGCTGTGACCTTCTTTATACAAAGTGCTATCAACTTGCTGGGCTAAAGCAGCCATCTTCTTTCCAGAAGAATGGAATAGTTCTTTCCTTGAATATATCAACTTGACTGTGTATATGTCTGCACACTTCAGCAGTGAAAGCTAATGATTTTATTCATGTAATGATCTGTGATCCATAATTACTTATTTACCTAAATTAATAATTTCCACCATGGTCTTCTACCACCATGGTGGTAGAACCCAGGCTCAGTAACTAACTTTCAACCTGCTGCTAGTGAAATGATGCCTGTAGCCTGTCGTACTGCAAATCATGCTTTAGAGAGAGAGTCTATGTTGCTGACAAAGAAGCAAAAGTTCAATGTTATCCTCACAGTGTTAGGTTTCAACTTAGGGAGATGCAAGTATGGCCCTTTCTCCAATTGGCTTGGCTTCAAGACAAAATTTAACCTTTAATTTAGGCTGTGCTTTAGATGGAGTGTAAACTGCTTCAGAAGCTATTGCATACTTAGTTCTCAAGGAGAAGTGTCTCCTGGCCCTTCTTGTCTTTGACCAGCCTTACGTGCTATGGGGAATAAACGAGAAGCTTTCTTCTATTAATAAGGACTCCTGCCCTTCAAACTGATAATGAAATCTGCATGACAATAATGGAGAGGCAGAACATAGAAAATTCAGATTAATTCTCTACAACTGTAATTTATCTTATTGGCTACTGTGGAAAGACTGGGGTACAGTGCTTAAGTGCATGGTCACACGTTCATGTGTCTAGAAAACTCATCTCCCCCATTGCACAAGACGAGGCCATTATTTTGTTAACAAGCAGTATTTTGTCTCTGCCATGCTTCACAATGTCTATTCTCAAGTATTCATTCAAGCAGCATTCAAATTCTGACAGCTGTATAATGAATTTCCTCATCTGAGGGTTTAATTTTTGTTGTTATTGCTCTTACAATTTCTCTAACATAGCTGATGAGCTCATCCCAAGCACGATTTCTTCTGAGATTTGTCTCTGTGGAGGACAAAGAGTTTTGGTTGGCTTTTTTTTTTGTTTACAAAGTACAAAAGCAGAAGGGTCATTATTTGACTAAAGCTTTGGTGGTAGAAGAATGTTAACGTCTTGTTGCATCACTGAGCTGTTGCAGGATAGGCTGCTCTCCCACACTAAGCTTCAATGTCACAGTCAGAAAACGCTTAAGATATTCTTGTCCCTTTTGTCTTATCCCCTGGCAACAGGAAAATGCTGAAATCTGGTGTCTGATGTTTATTCTGCAGGCAGCATGTCACACAAAAGGACAATGTGCAGATGTTGTTCTATTTTCGTGTGAGTCCTTCTGTCTCTGCATATGTGTCATTATTTCTTCCAATTTTTCTTACTGGAACATTAAATGCTTTCTGTGGTTAGGCAGTAAAATCCTGTGCAGTATCTGAAATTGCCCACATTCTCTGAATGTAGTGAAAATTGTTCAGTTATGTATGGTTATCTAAGATATGTAATCTCCAGGTCAATGTGTTTTTCTGTGAGTATTATTGGAATACACTTCTAGAAAAATTAAAGCATTTGGGTTGCCATCAGTGTCTTAAGTTAGGGCCTTATTTTTCCTCCTGTGGAAAGATTTTATCACAATGATTCTTGGTTTTGCCCAACACACCTTTGACACTAAATCACTCAGACAAAAAACCAATCACAGAATCATGAGTATATTTGTTTTGAAGAAATCCTGAAGTCCAACTTTTGTCTCAACACCGCCAGGTCACCACTCAGCCATGTCCCTCAGCACTACATCTATGTTCCTTCTAAACACCTCCAGACTTGAAGACTCCAGCATTACCCTGGGCAGCCTGTTCCAGCTGATAGCTCTTTTGGTGAAAAAATTCTTCTTAACACACAGCATAAACCTGCCCTGGCACAGCTTGCAACCATTTCGTATAGTCCTATCACTTGCCACCAGGAAGAAGAGACTATCTGCCTTCTCACTGCAACCTCCTTTCAGGCAGTTGTAGGGAATAATAAGGTCTCCCCTCAGCCTTCTTTTCTCCAGACAAAACAGCCCCAGCTCCCACAGCCACTTTTCAAGGACTTGTGCTCCAGACCCTTCATGAGTCTCACTGCCTTTCTCTGGGCAAACTTCAGCACTTCTCTGCTCTTCTGACAGTGAGAGTCTCAGAACAAAATATTTGAGGTGCAGCCTCGCTAGTACTGAGTATGAGGGTATGATCACCTCCGTGCTCCTGCTTGCCACACTGTTTCTAATACAAGCCAGGATGCTGTAGGCCTTCTAGGCTGCCTGGGCACACTGCTTGATCATATTTGGATGACTGTCAATCAATAACCGTGGGTCCTTTCCTCACAGGCAGCTTTCCAACCACACACCTTGAGCTCTGTAGCCTATAAAGGGGTTGCTATGCAGCACCCGGCCCTTGGTCTTGTTGAACTTCATATAATTAGCCTTGCCCCATCAATCCAGATTGTCTAGATCCCCCTGTAGAACATCCTTACCCACCCACTTTGGTGTCATCTGCAGTCTTACTGAAGGTTCACTTAATTCCCTCATCCAGATGATTGATAAAGACATTAAATAGAACAAGCCCAAATACTGAATTCTGGGGAATACCACTTGTGCCCAAATTTAACTCAATTCACCACCACTCTTTGGGTCCATCCAGCCAGTCAATTTATTAACCAGGCAAGAGTACAGCCATCCAAGATAAGAACAGTGAGTTTATCCGGGATAATGCTCTAGGAGATATTGTCCTTAAAAAGCTTTACTAAATTCTGAGTGGACAACGTCCACAGCCTTTCTCATTCACTGAGTGAGTCCCTGTGTAATAAAAAGAGATTGTGTTAGTCAAGCAGGACCTGTATTTCATGAGCCAGTGCTGACTGGGCCCAATTACCTGATTGTCCTGTATTTTCCACATAATGGCACTCTAGATGACCTGCTCCACAGTCTTCCCTGTAGCTGCCATCAGGCATACCACTCAGAATTTTGATTCCAGCCTTTTTGTAGAGGTGTGTCATATTTGCTAATCTCCAGTCAATCTGGATCTCTCAGGTTAGCCAGGTCTATTGATAAATAATGGAGAGTGGCTTGGTGAGTTCTTCTACCAGGTCCCTCAGTACTCTTGGGCCACATCATAGACTTATGTACATCTAAGTTGCACAATAGGTCATTGGTCATTTAGTCTTGGATTATGATAGAATGATGAGGTTCATCAAGGATGAATGCATATTTCTGCACCTGTCAGTCACAGGTGTCATTACAGGCTGGGGGAAGACGTGTCACAGCTGGAGGGTGAGATGAGCCTGAGAGAACATAGATTGGACACGTGTCTTGAGTTGAAAAGAGTGGTCTGTTTGTCTCACCAAACTGATGTCTAATCTCACAGTCTTTAACAACTTCAAAACAACTTTTGAAAAGCTTTATCCTACAACCTTGTGAACAAACGCTGGGGGGAAGGGGCAGATTCTTCCATTCTTATCTGTGCCAAGGAGACAAACAGCTTGTGTCTGCAGAACTAATTTTATTTATCTTCAAAGTTACTGATTCAGTCATCTGCAAGGTCATCTGCTCCTTCAACTTACTGATGAAAACCAGAGACCTTGAACACTAAATTATACACAAGAAGGCTAAGAGCTCTGGTTGATGAAAAGAAAACGAAACTATAAAAAATGAATTTTAGTTTTTGCTGAGGAGGACTGTCATCTTCAGCCTCACCACTTACTGATCAGGTTTTCTGTTCAACAACACTGCAGGAGTCAAGGAATGGTAATGCCTTCTCCTTTTTCTATGATTTTTCTCATCTCTTTCCTTTTTTCTTTTTTCTGCTGTGCATATGGTCATGTATGTAAGTTTTGTATGAAATGCTACGGGTTGCAAAGGTAATAGCCTCATTATGAAAGGATTTTATTTGTCTCACGAAAATATATTAATTATTCACTCACTGGCATGTGTCAGTCAGCACTGTATTAACTGAAAGTTGTCAGCTAATCATTGCCAAACTCTGCCTGTTTGTTAGTTAATAAAATTGCCAGCAAAATTATTTCCTCTGAGTCATTGTTGTAACTCAGCTTGCCCTGTGTTTCTGCTGAGCAGAGTGAGTTGGGATGTAAGACACAAGTATTACAAGTGAGAATCTCTACCTGGATCAGCGACAGTATAGGGAGATACTGACTGAGATAAAGCCAGGAAGACACTTGATCTGGTTGATTCTGGGTCCTTTGGCTGGGCTGGAACTCACTGTGTGGGTTAGGGTGTTGAAATGATCTCTTCTTTAGCCATTGTTGTGGTACTCTAGCTACTCCTCAGATTGCTAAAAAGATCACCCTCCCTGAACTCACTGAGTATGCTGGGACATTACAACATACACCCAATAGCAACTTGTTCAGACACATCCTGCATCCTTGGAATTTATTTCCTCCTAAAAGGGTATTTTAAGGATGTGAAAGGCTTTAAGAAGGCCTTTGAGGTATCAACAGCAGATACCGATAACATTAAACAATTGTCTGCCCATCTGAAACTTTCAGATGACCCTTCAGTTGCAGGCCTGATGAAGGTGGCAGACTGAGATTGTGACAGGGTCCATTGCAGAACATAATATTGTCTTCACTTTCTTTATTATAGATTTGTCCCTGTTTTTCTCATGTCCGAAAGCCCTGGCAAATATAAACCAGGATAGTCTTGCAACAACCAGACTGGCCTCCTGCCTCACCTGATTGTGGATTTTGTGGCACATAAGGATGGATTGTTCCTTTACATTGACGATTTCCCTCCTAATGAGTGTCCAGCCTTCTTGGGACTCCTATGTCCTTTGGGACTGGCTACCAAAGGACTCTGTCAGCAGTCTCCTAAACAGGGCAAAGACTGTTGTTCAGAAGTCCAAGGAGATAGTTCCACTGACCACCATCCCTACTTCCTCAAGAACTGAAAACCATAACATCTCATGATCACTGTGCCTAAGATGACCACCAGTCTTCACATCTGCTGCTAGTTCTCTGTCCACACATTCCAAAAACCTCTGTGACTGTTTCTTCTCTGTATTTTCACTAGGCATCCAGTAGGTTGAAGTTTCCTACAACAACAAAGGCTAATGATTCAGAGACGTCACACAATTGCTTATGGAATACTTCGTCTATCTCTTCAACTTGGTTGGATGGTGTGTGACATACCCCCACCATGATATAGTTTTATAACTGTAGTCCTAGTTTCTTATGTGAAACAACTCACAACGTCATGTAATTATTTACTTTTAATATTTCATTTGCATAGAGAAATTTTAATATTTTTCTATGTAAGTAGTACACAGGTGTGAAACTCCTATCTTTTCAGCAGAGAACAGGGATTAGTGTATGTGCTAAGGACCTCCAAGTCCATCAAAATCGGATGTGTAATGTAGTTTGGTATTTGTGAATCCAGACACCTGCACATATAGAATTCTTTAGGTGTTTGGAGTGAAAGTGTAACTGCTGGCATGAAGCTAGCAGAGCTTCCATGGCAGGAAAAACTGCATGCATCCCTTCCTGAAACTTTAGTCTATTTTCAAAAGCCAGGAGAGGTCGGCACCATTAGCAAACAATTAGACCTCAGAAGCAAACGGATACCTTCTCATCTGTAATACTTAGGTGTTCAGGTACTAAGTAATCTGAATATGCACCAGTAGATGTCACTTTGGCAACTTTCTACCAAGATCCCACTGGATGTTGCCTCTGGAACTACTGAAATGTCTCTTGAAATGTGGCTCTTTTTACTGTTACACACTGACTGTGGTGTCTTGCAGAGTAATTCAGCTGAAATCCCCATTTAAACAACTTTTGTCTCACTGAGCTGGCTGGTGAAGCTTATGCATATTGTTATCACAGGGCTGAGCAGATGCACCCACTCAGGACTGGGTGCAAAATAAACTCAGGCAGATGAAATATAGTGATTAGTGCTGGAATTTAGCTAGAAAGGACAAATAAATGTGTCTTCAAGCCTTCCTGGCTGTGGCTTATTGAAACTCTGAATGTCTGACCTACCTACTTGTAAAGATAGGAAATACGAACATGAACAAATGTCCTTCTGCATGTTCTCTACCAGTACCATTGCAACTGAGCATCCGTGTCTGAACAGCCAGTCATCACAACTCCACTGGAGATGCTGTTCTAGCCCCTCACTGTTCATTCTACACTTCTGGCTCTCAGTGCCCCATTACCAGAAGGTCTGTTTGGAAATGAATATTTCACAATATTAATTGGCCAATTATTTTCTATTCCTAATAATAAATTTTCACAAGTATAGACCTCTCTCACCCCATCACTTCTGTATTTGTATTACCACCCAAGAGGACAAGAAAGGTGGGAAGGTAGTAAGTTAACTGTAATTTACATCCTTGCTCTCTTTCCCTTGCGCCTTTTTTTTAATCCTGCTTGAATTGCTGGTTTTGGAATGTTCATTTTTTTCAGAGCTTGGATAGACTGACTACCTTGCAGAACAAGAATAAGTAATCTATGAAGTGCTGCTTTATTTCTACAGAACTTCATTATTCACAGTGAAAGAAGCTATTTATATTACCAAGTTTGCATGCAACAGAGAATGTACTGTGTTTGCACACACAGAGAAATGTATATAGAGTGAGTTCGAATAAATGTTCTTTAATCAGAATGATTTTTTTCTTTTGCATGTAGGAGAAGATGAATGCAAAGAGGTTGTCTGTATCATGGTGAAAGCCTACTTCACTCACTCTTCGCAATGCCTAGTCCACAGCTTGAGGAAGTCCTTGAAGGACTTGTTCTTCCTTCACTGGAGTGTTTAAGACCCGCCTGGATGTGTTCCTGTGTGACTTGGTCTAGGTGATCCTGCTGGGTCAGGATGGACTAGATGATCTTTCAAGGTCCCTTCCAATCCCTAAGAATTCTATGATTCTATGATTCTTCAAGGAACTAGCAGTGGTTAACATCTGCATATAGGTAGTAGTTTCCTTACACTGATAGGTCAAATCCACTAAACGAAGAAGAAAGAAAAGCTACCTATATGCATGTAGTTGTCTTTTTGCAAGGGTCATAAACTTGTCTTGGCCTTAGCTTCTCCACAGAGCAAGCACAGCCCACTGTCTACCTGAGTGTTGGCTGGTATCACTTATGTTGGCACTCCAGAACAGGAACTGCCCAAGTGTGTGCAATTGGAACTAAGAATCTGTATGAAAAATATGATGGCAAGTCTTTTTATGGATTTCTGCCTGGAAATCGTATGAGAAGCATAAAGGTAACAGTATGCATTCAGTTCTGAAACACCACTTTGCACTGTTTCTGTGTTCTTGATACTAGTTTGTGCTTCTAAGTGTGTCCAAGTAACGTTTCTTATTCACAACAGTCAGCAAGATGAAGGTGCACAAATACTTTTTCCCATCAAATCTCCAAAATCTAATTATTATTTTATCGTACATATTATACAGGTTATAGAGTACTTATGCCACTCACACAATGCATAGTATATATTGTATTCTCTGTTAATTATTGTAACTTAATTAATAAAATCAATTATTAGAGTTTTTTTTAACTTAGCATGACTGCTTGTCATTTAAAGGCGAAGAAGCTGACTTGCTTGCAAAATCATGCTGTGGCTGAGTAGGGAATTTGTTTTTTGAGCTGAAGGCCAAGGCCTTGTGTTGTTCCAAAACTCATGGGATCTTTTTTCTGGTGTGCAAGACAGTAACACACAGAGTCAAGATATCAGCTATTCATTCTAGCTCTGCACAGAAAGGGTTGTTAGGGTGTATCCCTGCAAAGGTAGCAGACCATTTGTTGAAAGAGCCATTCTTCTATGAAAATCTAAATTCACACAACTAACATATTCATTGTCTATCTTATTTCTGCTGGTGATTACACAGAATCACAGAACATTAAGGGATAGAAGGCACCTCAAAAGATGATCTAGTCCAGCCCCAACTATACTCACTCTAAAGCTGATTGGTATATAGCTTTTAATTTTAAGGTACAGTAGTTTTTAATTTCACTGCACCAGCTCAAGTGGTGAGGATCTTCAAGGGAAAGCAGATATCCTACTTCCAGAGGCGTGATTTTCATAGTACGATGTTTTATTATGGGTTTGGAGTAACTTGGAGAAACAGATCTCTTCATCTATCATTAAGCGTTTGACATTCTTTCTACAGCTTCTCAAGCTCAGCCCTGCTGCTGAAATGCTGAAATGCTGACAATGGCTGACTAATGACTAATTATAGTGTTCTGATCTTGGAAACTGTTCATTCTGGTTGTGATAGTCACTATACAGGCTCTTCAGGGTTGCCTGATTCTATACCTGCCTGATTCTGGTCAATTTAACTTTTTGTTTACAATGCTTTAGTAAATTTGGTTTTTTCTCCCCAAAACCAGGACACTTCCACAGACATGACAGAAGTTTAGAACTTAGAAGTGAAGATCATCCCAGAGCTTGTATGACTTGTGTTCCCATTACTAATGGTCTCTATAAGTGGTTGCCATTCTCACACTCTTTTGTTTGGTATTTTTTTAGCAAGTGGAGCCAAGACCACAAGGAATAATTTATTGGCTAAATCCCAACAAGAGCAAAAATGTAACCCTTTGCATCAGGAGGATAACAGGAAACAACCTCAAATTATACTGGAGGAGGTTTATATTGGACATGATGAACAATTTCTTCTCCAACAGCATTGTCAGACTCTGGAACAGGCTGCTCATGGAGGGATTTAAAACACTTGTAGATGTGTTTTTGAGATACGTGATTTAGAGGTGACCTGGCAGTCCTGGGATAGTACTTGGACCTGATACTCTTAAAGGTCATTTCCAACCTAGAAGATTCTGAGAAGCAGAACAACTTATTTGTTACCTTGCTGCTCTGGAGAAAAAAGTGTTCTTTTCTCAATGGAAAAACCCTGTAGTCAAGATGGTATAAAACTTAAGTGTCTGGAGGAGCTCTGATTTTTTTGCAACACAACTTCTCCAAATCTTTAAAGGTAGAGCGTTCTGACTTAGATTATGCTGCTTCTGTCAGCCTCAAAACACAGATAACAGCAGGAGAGTAATGTGATCAGTACCATTGCCTGCAGTAAGTATAGTTATATCATTTTTTTCATATATTTTGTTTTTTAAGTAGCTGATGCAGTGGGGAGAACTTTTACAGTTGTTGAGGTACTTTATGTCAAGCAGTTCAAGGATGATGAAGATCACCAAGCACAATTTAAAGGTCTGTTCCATTTTTGTTATAGCCAAAGAGCTCTCATTACTGTTTAAAATCACATGTACTTTAATGCATTATGTCTTTTGTGTTGACAGTTTGTTATCTGAGTCATAAAAGATTAGATAACTCACCAGGACTTAATGAGAGCACTGGAGTTATGCCTGCCTGAGAGTGCAGCTTTATGCCTTCACAGCTGTGCTAACAGATGCATCATTCTTTTCTGTTAAAAGTTAGAGTCAGGCTCAGCCTTTGTAATGTTGCTATTTCCTTAGAGCAAGATGTAAACTTGGTGTTGGCCTCACATTAAAGCTCAGCATCTGTTCTGACATTTTATTTCCATCAGATTGGAATGTAAGACTGTCAGGGACAATTACTCCGCATGTGTGATACAAGACTTGTTCTGAGTTTGTGTGTGGGACAGGGTGACAAAATCTGGGGCATGCTTTGCTTGTAGTAGTTGTGTAGCCTTTGCCTGCTCTGTGTCTGGTTTCCCATTGGAGGCTTATTTCTTAAGGTTAACATAGAAAAAAGAAAGGAGTGTCTGTAATTCTCATTCCTCATTAGTGCTGGTTCATACAGCTTTCCTGGAGGTCTGAGACAGGTCTCAGAACTGTGCTTTGTCACTAGCCAGTCCTAAGGCAGTCATGAGTAGACCTGATTTAATCTTACCAGACTCCAGAGGTACCCTGTCTGGGGCTCCAAAACAGGACATCTCTTTCGCTGATGCTGCTGAAGTGCTGTGGCCTTCCACTGACAATGTCAGAGTTTGCGAACAGAGTCTGTCACTGCTGGTAGTGAAGTAGAGGGAAACATTTACCCTTTCATGCTATCCAGTGATTGTGGTTTTCCAGATTCCCTTCATTTTCCTTTCAGCACAACTTTGAGTCCTGTCTCAGCTGCAAGCCTACTCCTTTGCTGAAACAGTACACAATTACACTTGCTCCTCCCAGGAAGTGCAGTCTCAAGTTATTCAATATCTACTGAGAGGGAGAATTAATGGAAGAAAAATGCAGTCTGTCAGCTCCACACCACCACATTGAAATTTCACAGAATTTACTGGAACTGTTGGCATGGTCTTCCGAAGTGCATCAGCCTAAACCAAATGCTGTGGAGGTCATGAGCTGACTTTTAAAATAGGTAGCATATAGGTCTGTGGGATCTCACCTGCCATTTTACGTCTGTCATGCTCAGTAATAGGGATGCCAATTCTGCCTCCTTGTTAAACAGGCTATGAGTCTAAGCAGAAAGATACTTCAGCCAGAGACTAAAGACGGTCTAGGAAAAGGCCTTATGTTGGAAGGGCAGTTGACAAATTGCCTCTTGAATAGAAGTCTTCATCCACTCAAACTACAGAAAGTACAGTAGGGCTTATAGGTGTTTTTTTACTCTGGACTTGTATGTCTGATATTACACAGTATCACAGTAATGATAAGGTTGGAAAAGACATTAGAGATCATCCACTCCAACCTAAATCCAAAAAACCACAATAATCCAAACATCTAAAATCTAGATCATGCCACTCAGCACCTCATCCAGCCTAACCTTGAATACTTCCAGGGATGGTGACTCAACCACCTCTGTGCTCAGACCATTCCAAAACTGGATCACTCTTTCAGTGAAAATGTTTTTCCTAATATCAACTCTGAACCTCCCCTTGTGGAGCTTAAGACTATGACCCCTTTTCTTGTCTCCAGTGGCCAGGGAGAAAAGACCAACTCCTGTCTGACTACAACCACCTTTCAGATAGTTATAGACAGCAATAAGATCACCCCTGAGCCTCCTCTTTTCCAGACTAAACAAACCCAGCTCCCTCAGCCTCTCCTCATAGGGCTTCTCTTCTAGCCCTTTAACCACTCGAGTTGCCCTCCTTTGGACTCATTCCAGCACCTCGACATCCCTCTTAAACTGAGGGGCCCAGAACTGAACACAATACTCCAGGTGTGGTCTAACCAGTNACCACTCTTTGGGCTCGTCCATCCAACCAGCTCCTGACCCAGCATAGAATATTCCTCTCTAAGCCCCTTGCTGCCATCTTCGCCAGGAGTATATCATGGGAGACTGTGTCGAATGCTTTACTGAAATCCAGGTACACCACATCCACAGCCTTCCTCTCATCGACCAGTCGAGTTACTTGATCATAAGAGATCAGGTTGGTCAAGCAAGACCTAGCCCTCCTACATCCATGTTGACTGGGCATAATCTCTTGGCTGTCACACAGATGTTGCGTGATAGCGCTCAGCATTATCTGTTCCATAACTTTGACCAGAACTGAGGTGAGGCTAACAGGTCTGTAGTTTCCTGGATCATCCTTCCAACCTTTCTTGTGTATGGGGGTCACATTTGCCAACTTCCAATCATCTGGGACCTCCCCTGTGATTCATGACTTTTGGTAAATTATGGAGAGCGGTTTATCCTTACTGGAAGTTTATTCCAGCTTAGGATTTTTCAGCCTGGAGAAGAGAAGGCTATGGGTATACCTTGTTGAGGCATTTCAGTATCTAAACAGGGCCTACAAGATAGCTGAGGAGGGACTTTTTGGAAGAGCTTGTAGTGATAGGATGAGCAATTATGGTTTAAACTGAAAAAGGATGGTTTCACATTAGAAATTATGAAGAAATATCTCAGGATGATAAGGGATTGCAGAGGGAAGATGTGGATGTTCCATCGCTGGATGTGTTCAAGACCAGGCTGGAGGAGATTTGAGCAAACTGGTCTAGTGGGAGGTGTCCCTACCCATGGCAAGCACATTGGAACTAGATCTCTGAGGTTTCTTACAACACAAACCATTTTATAATTACCTGATTCAGACAAAGAAGCCTGATATAAAAAGTACAAAGCTTCAGGTCTAAGTAAGCACTGTGTTTGGTAAAAATCTAATGTCTAACCTAAACTTACCCTGGTGCAACTTAAGGCAGTTTCCTCTTGCCCCATCACCTTGCCCCAAGAAAGCTGTCTAACATTCAAAGACCATCTCCAACGTCCAGAGTACGGCATCCCTACAAAAAGAAAGTTAAGCAAATACTTTCAGGAGGCCTGTGTGGACAAGCAAGGAACTCCTGGACAAACTTAAACAAAAGAAGGAAACCTACAGAAGGTGGAAGCAAAGACAGGCTGGTTGGGAGGAATATAGAGGTGTTGCCCACACAGCCAGGGAAGCCAAAGCCCAGGTAAAATTAAATCTGACCAGGAACATAAAGAGAAACAAGAAGAACATTTATTACTGGTGAGAAAAAAGACAACTAGAAAAAATGCAGGCCATTTCTGGAAGAAAACAAATGACCTAGTAAGCTGGGATATGGAGAAGATTGAGATGCTAAATGACTTTTCTGCCTCAGTCTTCACTGACAAGAATGCAAACCATGCTAAGTCTTGGGGGTTAAGGGCTGGGACTGGGAGAAAGAAGAATCAGCTGTGGTAGAGTGGCTTTTACCTGAAGGTTCACAAGTCCATGTGATCTGATAGGATACACCCAATGGTTCTGTGGGAACTGGTGTTTGTTTTTAACCATCACATTTGAGAAATCATGGCAGTCTGGTGTAGTTCCCAATGACTGGAAAAGAGAAGCATAACCCCCATTTTCAAAATGGGAAAAAACTATCTCAGGAGAACTGAGGTTTAGTCTTGCTGCTGTGCCTGGCAAATCATGGAGCAGGTCCTTCTGGAAGCTCTGCTGAAGCACATGCAACTAAGGAGGTGATTGGTAGCAGAGAACACGGCTTCACTAAAGGCAGATCATGTCTGACAAATCTGGTGGCTTTCTGTAACAGGGTTACAGCATTGGTGGATGAGGATAGAGAAACTGATGTCATCTACATAGACTTGTGCAACACATTTGACACTGTCCCAGATGACATTCTGGTCTCTAAAATAGACACACGTGGGTTTGACAGATGCATCATTGAGTGGATAAGGAATTGGCTGGATGGCCACACTCAAAGTGCTGTGATTTAGATTAGATCATAGGAAGTGATTCTTCACTATGACAGTGGTACTTCATTATGAGGTACTGGAGCAGGTTGCCCAGAGCAGTCATGGATGCACCCTTCCTGGAAGACTTCAATGCCAGGATGGATGGGACTCCAGGCAACCTAGTCTAGTGAGAGGTTTTCCTGCCTGTAGCAGGGGGCTGGAACTAGATGATGTCTAAGGTCCCTTCCAATCTAAGCCATTGCATGATTCTGTGATTTGATGAACTAAATATTGTGAAGGATTAGTCCTTGGCCCTAAACCAAGTGAGTGCTTTTATTAAGGAAATAAAGACAGTTGAGCATTGAAAACTACTGGCCAGATAAAGAACAAGAAATTACAATCCGTGAAAGACTAACGTGAATCACATTGTGACAATAGCAATGTTGTGGAAATAATTTAATTTAGCCAGCAAGCCCATGGTTTAGTGGAGGATATAAAGAGAAATGTGATTTTTTTCAAAAATTGCATCTTTGTTCAGAAACATTGCTGAACCCTATTAAAATAATAAACTATTTTAAAAAGAAAGCAAATGGGAAAACAGACATTTGATTATAAGCAAATGTTTCTTACAGTTTGAAAATGCTTTGTAATCAGATGAGCTAAGAATTCCATATTTAATTGTGTTTTGGATGATGTTAGAGTAGCTGCCTAACTGTGCTTGCTAATGGCTTCACCTCACTTGGCTATGCATAAGCCATTGATGCTACCAGAACTGAACCACCAAGTTATCTGAATTCTGAATTGATTCTGGGTGGTTTTCTCTTTGCTGTCCTGGCAAGAGTGAGGAGATGGAGTCAAATGTTAAAACCTCCTCCACTCACCCAGAGGAAAAGACAGCCGCAGCATGATTTTTCGACAATTATATGCTGACTACATAAATTATGTCTTGTTTTATTGGTCAATGGAGAACTATAGATCTGAAGCAAAATCACTGTTAATCCAGAAATAAGTGTGCTGCGCATAGCACTAATTGTCTAATGTAATTGGTTAAGGCTGGGCCAGCCCTCAAATGAATGACAGACACAGTTTTTTAGCCCAGTGCCCTCCCCAAAATGGGAAGATAGAGGTAGAGAGACTTACGGTTTGTAAACAGCTTTAATGAAAACCATGACAATATGAAATATATACAAACCCAACACTGGACCAAACCTGCTGCTGGCAACTATATCACTGTCACCATCAATGCAGATGCTGAAGAAGTCTCAGACTAGACTCAGCGGCAGACAGGAACGTTAACTCAAGAGCTGGATTAAGGAAAGCACAAATGGGAATGAAAGCCAGAATAGACAGTGTCCTCCCTGAGTGCTGGCCAGGAGGAGAAAGCAGTAAGGACAGAAGTGGAAGAGAACAAGAGAAGAGAGCAAAGTTTCCCAGTTCCCTCAACTTTATAACTCAATATGATATAAGAGGGTACAGATAAGGGTATAGAATACCTCGTTGGTTAGTTTAGGGTTACCTGTCCTGTCCACTCCTCCTCTAAGGTATGGCACCTGATTTACTGCACCCAGTGTGGAATATAAGGTCAGCAGAAGCTCATGTAAGAAAGAGCCTTTCTTCATACCAGCCCCTGGTAATAACTGTGAACATCAAGGGTTATCCCTTGTTGAAGTAGACACCATCTGCAAAAATGTGCTAACCCATGCAGAAAGTGTAGTTAGTTAGAAGATACTGAGCTGAAAAGTAAACTCACTGAACAGCTAGTTCTGTTCTAACTCAGACCACGACAGGAGCTTGTCACTGATTTGTGCCACATTTACTCAGGCATGGACAAGCAGGCAGCTTCTGAAAAAACTCAGTGAAAGAAGGTAGTTTATAATGTATGGAAGAAGGCCTGACTACTTCGGAGGAACGCAAGAATACTGTCAGAGGATGTATGGAGGAGGCAAAAGAAGTCAAGGTGTCATTAGAATTAAAGGCAGATCAAGGGGAACATGAAGAGTTTTTTTCAAATATAATTGAGATTAAAAAAAAGCCAGAGGAAATATGGGCCCACTACTCTGTGAAGGGGTGCCTTGGTTACAGAGGATATAGAGAAGTCAAAGATATTTGAATGCCTTTTTTGCCTCTGTCTATATTGCTAAGATCAGTCCTCAGGAGTCCCAGTCCTGTAAGACCACAGGACAGGAGGACAGAAGACTGCTTTGATTGAATGTGACTGGGTTACAGAAGAACTGTGTAAACTGGACAACCGCAAGCCTATAGACCTGACAGAATACATTGACAGGTGCTGAGACTGGGCCACTCTATCATCTTTGACAAATCCTGGAAAACAGGAGAGGTACCTGAGGACTAGAAAAAAGCTAGTCTCACACCAGTCTTTGAAAAAGGGCAATAAGGAGGGTCTGGGTAACTGCAGACCAGTCAGCCTCAACTCCAGTCATGAAAAGAGGAAATGACCTCAGTTTGTACCCTGAGAAGTTTAGGTGAGACATTAGAAAAAGCTTCTTTATTGAAAGGGTTGTCAGGCATTGGACAACAGGCTGCCCGGGGAAGTAGCTGAATGGCTGTGTTTTAAATCTGTGTAGATAACAGAGCTCAGGGACACAGTTTAGTGGTGGGCTTGGTACAGTTAGGTCAGTGCTTGGACTCAATGATCTTAAAGGTCTTTCCCAATCTAAGCAATTTTGTGAAAGATGATACAACAATGTGTTCTTAGCAACATTTCAAAGCACCTCCAGGAAAAGAGACTTATTGGGAGTGGTCAACATGGACTCATCAAGTCCAGCTTCACTAATCTGATAACCTTTTAATGAGAGGTAATTCAATGGATAGATAAGATGAGAGCAGTAGTTGTGGTCTGCCTTGACTTCAACAAGGCACCAGCAATGTGCCCCTGTCGCCAAGAAGGCCAATAGCATCCTGGGGTTGATCAGAGTGGGGGTGGTTAGCAGACTGAGAGAGGCTCTCCTCCTCCTCTACTCTGCCCTGGTGAGACTGCATCTGAAATACTGTGTCTGGTTCTGAGCCCCTCAGTTCAGGAAGCACAGCACATGGATCTGCTGGAGAGAGTCCAGCATAGAGCTACAAAGATGATGAAGGGGGTGGAACACCTCCCTGATGAGGAAAAGCTGAGGGAGCTGCGTGTCTTTAGCTTACGAAAAAGGAGGCTGAGGGGTGCCTCATTAGCATGTATAAATATGGAAAGGGTGGGTACCAGGGTCTGCTCAGTGTCATCTAATGATAGGACAAGGGGCAATGGGTGTCAACTGGAACAGAGGATGTTCCATATCAATATGAGAAGGAACTTCTTCACAGTGAGGTTGAAGGAGGACTGGAAGGGGCTGCCCAGGGGGTATGGAGTCTCCTTCTCTGGAGACACTGAAAACCCACATGGATATGTTCCTGTGCAACTTGATCTAGGTGATCCTGCCATGCAGGGGGATTTGACTAGATGATCTTTCAAGGTCCTTCCAACACCTAATGTTCTGTGTTTCTGTGATTTTCGACATCATCTCCCAAGACATTCTCACAGACAAACCTAATAACAGTGGATTGATTAACAATATAGAAAGTTGGATTTGGAACTTGTTAAAAGACAGTAAATTATAGTTTGTGGGGCAGAGGCAAGTCGGAGGCCTGTGTCTAGCGGTGTTCCTCAGGGGCCAGTTCTGGGTCCAGTCCTACACCATAAATACATCAGTGACTTGGATGGCAGGGCAGATTGTATCCTCATCAAATTTGCTGATGATACAAAGCTGGGAGGAGTTGCAGACATGCTGGTGTGCTGTGCTGTCACCCAGTGTGACCTGGATAGACTGGAGAGTTGGGCAAAGGTAAACTATGAGCTTCAACAAGGCAAGTGTAGAGTTCTGCATGTAGGGAAGAACAAACCCATGCATTGGTAAAGGTTGGGTACTGACCTGATGGAGGGCAATTCTGGGGAAAAGGTGGGGCCACAGGCTGACCTTGAGCCAGCAATGTGCCTTTGTGGCCAAGAAGGCCATTGATCTCCTGGTGTTCATTAAGAAGAATGTGGCCAGTAGACTGAGGAAGATTATAATTTTCCTCTACTCTGCTGTGGTTAAGTTGCAATTAGGATTCTGCATCTAGTTCTGGGTTCCCCAGTACAAGAGGACCTGGATGCTACTAGAGAAAGTCCAGCACAGTGCCAATAAGATAAGCCAATGAGAGGGTCAGGGCATGCTTGTTGTGAGGAGAGGCTGAGATGATCATGTCTGTTTAGCCTGGTGAAGAGGAAACTGAGGGGAAATTTCGTAAATCTTGTAACTATCTAAAGACAGAATGCCAAGCTGATAGGACCAGGCTCTCATCATTTATGCCCAGTGATAGAACAAGGGGTAACAGGTTTAAACCAGAACATAGATAGGAAATTCAGTGGAACATACAAAAAATCTTTTTCATTGTGTGAGTAACAGAGCACTGAAATAGGCTGTCAAGAGAGGTGGTGGAGTCCCTGACTCAGGAGATATTCAAAACCCACCTGGACACATTACTGTGTGATCTGCTCTAGAAGAACCTGCTCTGACAGGAGAGTTGGGCTAGGTGATCTATAGAGGTACCTTCCAAATCCTACCATTCCATGATTCAATGATTTTTCTGATGCTGTGGTTCTATTAGGGAAAGATGTCCCTAAACTGACTAACAGGGCATTCCATACCATATACATTATATTTGGTATAAACATGAAGAACAAGAAAAGTCAGCACTCTTGCCCTTTTCCATTTCTCTTTTTGGCCCTCTTCATCCTTGGCTGGCATCCAAGGAGGAATCTGTTCTTTCTGCCTTTGATCCTAATCTGTGCATTCATGAATTCAGCTCCTGAGTCTGGTTCCTGTCTGCAACTGAGTCATTACTTCCTCTGCATCTGAATCAGTGATGCTGGTGATGTAATTGACATCAAGAATGTTTGGCTCAGTATTGGATTTGTATTTCATATTGTCATTATTTTAATGAAAGCTTTTGTAGTTTTATCTGCAGTCTGTAAATCTCTTTCCTGTATTTACTCCCTCTTCCCATGTTGGGTTGCTAGTAGACAGCATCTGTTACTTGTCTCAGGGCTGGGCCAGACTCAGTCCATATGCATTAGAGGATGAAATTTTGCTGGAAACACCAACGCTGAAGACCTTTGAAGACAATACTTTGAAAGAATTTTACTCTAGTCACTTGAGAACTTAATGTTTCTGGTATAATTAAACAGCCCTATCTCAATAAATAATTTTCTTAAATATTGAAACATTAAAGTCTTCAAACAAGTACTAATTGCTGAGCAAGAGTGAAAAGATAAAAGAGCATTGACAGTGGAATGTCTTTGGTTTAATAAACCAGATAATTTCAGCCTCAGTTCATCTTCATGTAATACAGCGATTTTTTTCCCCTCCTTTTTTTAATAAAGAATAATTTCAGTGAGATAGAGAAAAAAAATTCACATGTAGAGAACTTCTTCCAAACCAGAAAAATGTCATGCTGTTCATGTTTTTGCTAAGAACAATAGCAAAGATACCACTGACTTCTGTGATACAAGGCCAGGTTTAGATAGCTAGTTGTAAATATCCCGGGAGAGAGAGAAAAAACAAAGAAGTCAAAATTTGTTAGGTGGCACAGCAATTTAGTGACAAAACTATAAAGAACTTAATATTCTTTGGACCCTTAAATGGCTTTGTAGCATGAAAAGGTAATCCAAATGATTTTCTGTACTCCGAGAAAAAAGAATTTCATTGAGATACTGTTCATATGGCATGGCAAAAAGTGAAGAATTCATGGTCTTTGGACTGTGGCAGACTAGGTGAGATAGACAGTCCTGTGCTAATGCTCTGAAGTCATTAATACAGTAATATTTGTAAAATTTATCCACTTAGTAGAGATAATGAGAAGAAATAAGACAAACTCAAGCCTGATCTGGTTAGAGAAATAATTGAGAGTTTTCCATTACTATTAATTGAAATGGATTGCCCTTTCCAACATCACTCATAGTTTAAAATCACAGTGGAGTACACAATCTTACATTCAAAAAAGTAAGTTTATTTTATTATCAGAGGACACCAATAACTAATAAAATATAGCCCCATTTTTTTGGAGTTTAATGAAGAGTAAATTGGTAAAGGACATAGATGTGGTTAGGTCAGAAAAGAGCAATTAGAAGTAAGTACATCTGTTACAGTGACAGAAAATAGTGAATAGAATGTTACAGGTTGGAAGGGACCTTGAAAGATCATCCAAGTCCCACCACCCTGCCAGATCAGTGTAAGCATATAGCACCTGGTGTACCCAGTCTCTCTCCCATCCAAGTACAAACCAGGCCCAACTCTGCTTAGTGAATTCAGTTCCATCTTCAGATTATTAAGTTCCGCTCAGTGTTGTTATGACACATGACAACTGAGTGAGCACAGCACATGTGACTGAGCACAGCAATCTTCTTGCCCTGGGAACATCATGAACGGAAAATTTGACAGAGGAACCTCAGAGGTCAGTGGCTGGAAGGTTTTGCCTGCAATCCACTGTTTAATGAAACAGAGAAAAAGTCTTTCCATCGTTCATGGTCTGTAGGAATCAGCACACTGGAAATGGAAGACTGGCTTGGAGGGACATGGAACAGGGTACTGGATCTTAAACAAACTGCAGACGCTGAGGGAAGTATGCTTGAACTGAATGGACTCCATATTACCACAAGGAAAAGAACTGGAGGTTTTTTTCCCTTTGAGGGGATGGAGGTAACATCTTGGCCCAATTGTTTAAGAACACATGATTAATCTTTGTATGTCTTTGTGCTGTGGTTTTTATGTTGTATAAATTAAATGTCTTCTATTGTTTTTCCCAAATTGAGGTGTTTTTTTTTTGTTTTGCCTGCAATTTGATAGTGATTTTTGAACCATTCTTATTTTGCTTTCACTTTGGCTCATTAGCACATTAACTAAATTAGTTGGTTAATTTCATCTTGGACCTGATCAACTGATCAACCAATGACAAGAGCTGACATTATTAAAGCAACATGCTAGAGACAAAACTGACAATGAAATTTTTAGGGGTTTCCTTTGGGTTTGTGAAGTGATCAGGTGCAGAGAGCTCATGTAGTTTAGCTATTGAAAGCTGAGCTTGAAATGAATTAGCCATTTAGGCTTTGGCCTCTGAATCGCAGCTAGCTGCAACCTCTGAACATTAGCAAGCACATACTTAGCAATACTGGATGATAATGATGTCTAAGCGTTATGGGCAATAGTCACTTCTCTATTATGGCAGAGCTTTTATGGGCTGCAGTCCTGCCATGTGATCTTCTGTGGGCCCAGAAGTTCACATTTTTAAGGACTTGTCCTTCTGCTCTGGCATGCCATCCTTCAAGTCCACAGATGGAACTCTTGTCCATAACCAACTCCCATCACATTGCAAGGCAAGGACTCCTCAGGAGTGCTTCCCCTCCTCCCTCCTCTGCACGAGGCTGGGCCACTGTGTGGCTGTATTCTACCCCCATCTCCCAAAATAAAAATGATATCCAAAAATCCCAAAGGAAAAAAGCCAAGGCCTACAAGTCCATCAAAACTTGTTTCTCCTCCCATACACATTAATTTGCAAAGGCACTGACTCACTTAACCAGAGACAAGTTCTTCCCAGAGGTGGGGGAAGTTTTCTTTTGCAAAATTTCTTACATGCTGCCCCCCTACCCTTGCTACTAAAACTCTGCCAGGCTCAAACTACAACAGTGAGGAAGAGGTGTTTCGTGGGTGAACAAAGAGCAACACTGGTGATTGTTCACAGTGAAAACAAACAGGAATGAACAGCTCGTAGCACCACAGACAGTGTGAAATTCCTTTATACATATCTCCAGATTTCAGTCACCCAAATGCAGCCACAGTGGAGAAGACTTAGTTGACAGCTGCTACCAGCCATAAAAAGTGCTGACCAGACAGGTCCACTCCAGACATGCTGTTCCTTTACAAAATTCTTGCTGTCCAGAACTACATGGGTTTATCTTAGATAGGTTTTACAACATTTATTTGCATTCCATGGCCTGCTGTAGGCTTCACAGACACCCCATAACCTGAAACTTCTGCTGGTCAGACTTGTGAACAAGTCAAGTTTGGCAATGTAACAGTTCCTTTGCTCTGAGGGCTGAAAAATATCTTTGTTTATCTTCTTTGCTTTCCCACCTGCTGATGCTGCAAGTCTGGTCTGCAGGACAGGTGTGAGTTACAAGATTACCAGCTCTTATTCCCTGGTTATCCAGGTGTCTGGAAGCAAAAAATGGAAGAACTGAAAATAACTGTAGTGAAAGAATCACAGAATGGTAGGGGTTGGAAGGTACCTCTGGAGCTCATCTAATCCAACTCTCCTGCCTGAGCATGTTCTCCTAGAGCAGATCACTCAGTAATCGGGTTTTTAATGTCTCCAGAGTCATAGGCTCCACAACCTCTCTTGACAGCCTATTCCAGTGCTGTGTTACCTCAGCTGTGAAAAAGTTTTTCTTTATGTTGAAATCGAATCCCCTATCTATGGTTTAGATTAAAGTCATTGCCCCTTGTTCTATCACAGGGCATCAGTGATGAGAGCCTGACATTCTGTCTTTAGGTACTTACAAGGATTTATGAAATCTCCCCAGATTTCACCAGCCTAAACAGACACAGCTATCTCAGCCTCTCCTCATAAGAAGGATGCTTCAACCTCCAAAGTATATGCACAGTAACATTCAACAGCTCATAATTGTGGTAAAAAATGAAACTTTAATCATAGCAATAGTGAATGCAATTGTATGAGTGACTGTAACGATCTTAGTGGGTAGGATAATAATCTTAGCAGCATGTAGTTGCAGTAAATATCAGTAGGCATCATGTTATGGTTGTTGTGCTATGGTTATATCAACCTGCTTAGGCCAGCAAAAACACTCTGTTGGCCTTATAAATCCTCACCCAAAGTGTGGAAGCTTCAGGGGGCATCCTGCCTGGCATGTAAATGGGAAAGATGTTCACCCTGGCAGCAGCTTATTTTCAGACTCCTGAATCTTCTGCACTGATAATCTTGTGAGCCCACCATGCAATCTTTGAGTTGTCTTTATATCTCACAAAAACCCTTCAGTATTTCCCTAGCTTCTTCGGGTAAATCACTTTCAAAAGATCAGTTCAAAATGTAATATGACAATAACCACTCACTTGTACCTTGACTACAGTTTTCTTCTTTCTGCAAGTGTCAGCTGTAATCACAGAATCACAGACTGTTAGGGATTGGAAGGGGTGTTCGACTTCCTTCACCATCTTTGTGGGTCTGCGCTGGATTCTCTCCAGCAGTTTTGTGTCCTTCTTGAACTGAGGGGCCCAGAACTGGACACAACATTTCAGATGTAGTGTCACCAGGGAAGAGCAGAGGCAGGGGAGAACCTCTCTCCGTTTACTAACCAATCCCTTTCTAATAATCTACCCCAGGATGCCATTGGCTTTCTTGACCACAAGGGCCTATTGCTGGCTCCTGACTATCCTACTGTCCATCAGGACCCCCAGGTCACTTTTGCCTATGTTGCTCTGTGACAGGTCAGTCCCCAAGCTATACGGGTACCTGGGGTTGCTCTTGCCCAGATGCAAGGCTCTACACTTGTCCTTGTTATAGTTCATTACATTTCTCCCTGCCCAACTCTCCAAACTGTCCAGGTCTCGCTGAATGGCAGCACAGCCCGCCGTGGTGTCAGTCACCCCTCCCAGCTTTGTGTCATCAGCAAACTTGCTGACAGTGCACTCTAATCCCTCATGCAGGTTCTTAATGAATAGACTGCATAGTCCTGGTCCCAGCACGAATTATTGGAGGACTTCTTTATTCATTCTGTGGCCTGGGTATTTGCTCTATTGATAGGTTCATTTTCAGTAGGCAATGGTTAGGTTGTAATGGGAAACGATAAGTTTATTTCTGATGAGTTAACATTTTATCTGCAGGTCCACCTTGTCTCAACAGTCTCCCTCTTCCTTGACATCCTTACTGCTGCTAGTTAGATCAAATTTCCAGGATGTTTCTAATTTATGCACAAACTTCAGCTTCTAGTGCAAAACAGAAGCACAGAGGAGAAAAGATATGGGGGCAAAGTTGAAGGCATTATTAGTACAGACTTTCCTTGACATGCAGTCAATGAGTGTGTGGTGAAACATGGGGCTAATTCTCACTCTTTCGACCTTGATGACTCCAGCACATTAGCGTTTCACTATCATATAACACAATGAAAACTATCCTTGTATGCTGGCATAGGAATGAGTTTAGGAACAGCAAGATGGTTCACAGACTTAAAATGTTTCAGTATCTTGCTGGGTTAGGTCCATGATTCTGCATGCTTATACATTGGCATGAATGAAGATTCAAGCAGGTAGTGATAGAAATACATGCTCAGGTACTAAATTTTATGGGATGGAACCTTGAAAAGAAAATGGAGTTTTCACAACCTTACATTTCTTTTTTTTTTGAGATATGCAGTATTTCCCATCCTCAGGAAAGCCAAAGCACCTAAAATTAGTTATTTTCAGTTATGTTTTAAAAAATAAAGTTATATTGAATTAATCTGAAAGATTTCAAATGAAGACACTTAGTTGTATTTTAAAAATATTACTCCTAGTAAGACTTCCTAGATTTTTTTTCCTCTGAAACAATTTGAAACTTCAGAAAAGCCATTTTACTCGCCTGTGAATGACATAACATTGGATTAATGTGAAGCGTTACAAAATCCCACCAAAATTTACATAATAACATTGAATTCTCGAAACTTTTGTGCAAGTTCCCTTTGATGCAATGTCATATTTCTCCAAGAGAAGAACACTGTTGTCCAGAATAGACTTGTATTTGGATGTCACATACGCACTAGGGGGAAAGAGCTTGCTTCAATTTACAGCATTTTTACAGGTAGAAAATGAGAAAAATTTCTGTGCCAGCCATTTGTTCCAGTAAGCTGGAACAATAGATTCTGGTTTTCCTTAATATCTTTTAGAGTGAAAAATCTCTTTCCAGACCATTTATTACCCCATCCTGCAGCTCCCGTGTAAGAGAGAGCATATCTTGTGAAACTGAGGTTTGTCTAGCACTGTGTGATTCTCTGGAGGCGATCAGTAGAGGTCAATCAGTACAGGCTTCCTGAGGAAATGT
Source organism: Rhinopomastus cyanomelas (assembly GCA_013400115.1). Classification (NCBI taxonomy): domain Eukaryota; kingdom Metazoa; phylum Chordata; class Aves; order Bucerotiformes; family Rhinopomastidae; genus Rhinopomastus; species Rhinopomastus cyanomelas. The sequence continues at coordinate 85,989 of VXBP01003354.1, read as the reverse complement.
GTCAGTACAGGATGTCCTAGCACACAATACAGGAATTATTATATATGATCTTTGAGCTTTCCTCTGTCCTGGCACACTGTAGCGCCTGAGTAGTTGGTTTTGTTCCACTCAACAACATCAATACCTTTTTAATTTTACTTGTAAACAATTTTTTATTCTCTGTGGAAAAAATAAAGTGAGAAAATCGTGCAGAGGTGTAATGTCCCAATCAGTCAGAGAAAGGAAAGGGAATGACTCAGACTCATGGATTTTCTTGGGTCAAATTAAGCAAATTAAGGATCATTAACATAGTTCTGCATAAAAGTAAAATTTACTGAAGTTAATAGATGCCGTCCTCAAAGAGTGGAGAGACAAAAGGGGAAAGAAAAAATATACAAAGTATGCAGACTGCAGCACTGTCTGGCATGCTCCCACACTTGGCCCTTGGCTCTGCAGATCTGTGGTGTTTCCAGCCGAGATCTTAGTCAACTTCTCAGCACAGCTGGCATCGTGGACTGGGGAAAGGTGGCGATTGGGGTGATCAGCCACACCATCTATGTTTGAGCCCCCTTTTATCCCCTTTTATGAGGGGTGTTTTCTTCTGCCCTCTCCCCTGTGATGTGTGTGAAGATGGCACACACTATTTTCAGCATGGTGTGCATAAACCCATGTTTTTTTCTTGGTGGACTTAGACAAAAAAGCACTAAGCCAAGGCTGTTCATCCTCTGAGCCATCCATGTCTTGCTCTACTCTAACCACAGAGTGACTCAGCCTTGCAGTTGCAGACTGCTCCCATGCTTTCACTTATCCCCCTACTCACAACCTATCTTCTATGCACTCACAAATGTTTGAGCCATTTCATCTGTTGTTAATCAGAGGCTGGCAAAAGAGTGTCTACTTCACATCTATTTAGCCATTCCATACTATTGGTGTTAGAAAATAATGAATACTTTGTACTAAAATAATTATTTGATAGTTCTGAAGGTATATTAAATTTTCTTCTCAAAGTTATTTTCAAGCTTATTCATGTAAAGTGTTTTGCTCACCTTTGCATGGGTTAGAGTAAGCTGCTTTACTGTTCTGATATACCGAGAGCAATCTTAATTCAGTTTTGGTACTTTAATTAAAATCCAGGTGTAAGGAAAGAAATGGATTTCACAGAGCATTTTTATAGGACATTTTGAATCTGGTAGCTGCTACGGAAAGCCTAAGTATATTTCCTCTTCTTTATAAGTCAAATGCCTCCCTAAAGTATCTGAAATTAAATTATTTGAAGTAAATGAGAAGGTGCTTGTGAGGTCACGGATGGCTGAAAAGATGATAGGAGAGGTACAGGCAGGTGTGAGCCAGCATAAAGATGGATGGTTAGAAGGGAAAACTCTTGAGAAAAAGAATGTCCCTGCCAGCCTGAAAACTGTAAGCGTAGGGATCAGAAGCATACTTGAAACCTGCAACTGGCCTGTGAAGCACACTGGGAAATTGAACACCTCCTGAGATTGCTTCAGTGATCACAAAACCATGAGAGCACAACCTCCTTTTATTGTCAGATCAAGTGGGAACAATCTGAAAAACTCAAATTGTTCCGAATAAACACAGCAGGACTCTGAGCAACCTAACCTAGGCTGATTCGATTATATCATGGAATCACAGAATACCTTTGGTTAGGAGAGACCTTTAAGATCATCAAGTCCAACCTTTGACTCAGCACCGCCAGGTCACCACTCAACCCTGTCCCTCAGCACTACATCTATGTTCCTTCTAAACACCTCCAGACTTGAAGACTCCAGCATTACCCTGGGCAGCCTGTTCCAGCTGATAGCTCTTTTGGTGAAAAAATTCTTCTTAACACACAGCATAAACCTGCCCTGGCACAGCTTGCAACCATTTCGTATAGTCCTATCACTTGCCACCAGGAAGAAGAGACTATCTGCCTTCTCACTGCAACCTCCTTTCAGGCAGTTGTAGGGAATAATAAGGTCTCCCCTCAGCCTTCTTTTCTCCAGACAAAACAGCCCCAGCTCCCACAGCCACTTTTCAAGGACTTGTGCTCCAGACCCTTCATGAGTCTCACTGCCCTTCTCTGGGCAAACTTCAGAAGAGCACTTCTCTGCTCTTCTGACAGTGAGAGTCTCAGAACAAAATATTTGAGGTGCAGCCTTGCTAGTACCGAGTATGAGGGTATGATCACCTCCGTGCTCCTGCTTGCCACACTGTTTCTAATACAAGCCAGGATGCTGTAGGCCTTCTGGGCTGCCTGGGCACACTGCTTGATCATATTTGGATGACTGTCAATCAATAACCGTGGGTCCTTTCCTCACAGGCAGCTTTCCAACCACACACCTTGAGCTCTGTAGCCTATAAAGGGGTTGCTATGCAGCACCCGGCCCTTGGTCTTGTTGAACTTCATATAATTAGCCTTGCCCCATCAATCCAGATTGTCTAGATCCCTCTGTAGAACATCCTTACCCACCCACTTTGGTGTCATCTGCAGTCTTACTGAAGGTTCACTTAATTCCCTCATCCAGATGATTGATAAAGACATTAAATAGAACAAGCCCAAATACTGAATTCTGGGGAACACCCCTTGTGACTGCCAACTAGATTTATCTCCATTCATAACTACTCTGTGCTAGGCCATACCTCCGGCTTTCAATCTAGTGCAGATGACCTTTAAAGGTCACTTCAATCTGTATTGTAATTCCTATAATTTTGCAATAAAGAGGGTAGTCTGCAGGTGTCCTTGCTGCTGTAGACTTTTACGTAACATTTTGAGTGCATTTCTTTTTATGAATCATGAGTTTCATGGTTTGAACTGAGGTGGCAACTAAACCATGCAGCCGCTTGCTCCTTCAAATTTAGAGGAGAAAAGAAAAGGTAAAAGTAAAGCCGCATGTATTAAGATAATGTTCATTTATTTGAACAACATAGAGAAGAATCAATAGCAATGACAATTAGAAACCATGCAATAAACAATAAGCTACCTACCGTCACTGTGTCTGGCCATGCCTTGGCATGCTGCTGCTGGAAACCGTGCATACTCTGCAGCAACCTCCTCATACACACTGGAAATGATGCCAGTATGAGACTGAATATGCAACTCACTGGTTCAGTTTCCTGACTATGTAAATTAATCCTCCTTGCTGAACCCAGGGCAATGTGTCAACAATATATCTCTAAAATTTCTTTGCAAACACTTACGGGAATAGCAACAAAACCTGAGAATTACTGAAAAGCATGAAGGCTGGGTAGTGAAGAGAGCTGGTAGTGCAGAAATTGTTTTCCTTAGACATGCCTTCAGTTGGAAAGAAACCCATAGTCAGTGTGAGAGCTGAGATATTAGAGCATGTAGACCCCTAGTCTGTTTCATTCATGCGTATCTGTAGTCCTCTATTGAACTTAGCATTTTGAGTATAAATCATAAAATAAGATTCTGAGTGCTTAAAGTCTTAGTGGCAAGCATTTAGTTCTTATTAGGAGCAGGACCTTTAGGTATCCATTCCGTTTGCAGTCATGTTTTTCTTTATACAAGAGTAGTCAGCTTTCCCCCCAGAAGCAGAGAGCACAGTGTGCAAATTCAGAGTTTCTTGGGAACACTTGTTTTTGCTAAGAGGTATTTCTTTCACACTTACATCAAGAGAACAAGGGATGAGGTTGTGTAGTATGTCTCCCATGAGAGTAACTTCTTCACAGTGAGGGTGACTGAGCACTGGAACAGGCTACCCAGGGTGGTTGTGGTAACCTTAAACACCTTCACTGGAGGTGTTTANAAATTGTTCCGAATAAACACAGCAGGACTCTGAGCAACCTAACCTAGGCTGATTCGATTATATCATGGAATCACAGAATACCTTTGGTTAGGAGAGACCTTTAAGATCATCAAGTCCAACCTTTGACTCAGCACCGCCAGGTCACCACTCAACCCTGTCCCTCAGCACTACATCTATGTTCCTTCTAAACACCTCCAGACTTGAAGACTCCAGCATTACCCTGGGCAGCCTGTTCCAGCTGATAGCTCTTTTGGTGAAAAAATTCTTCTTAACACACAGCATAAACCTGCCCTGGCACAGCTTGCAACCATTTCGTATAGTCCTATCACTTGCCACCAGGAAGAAGAGACTATCTGCCTTCTCACTGCAACCTCCTTTCAGGCAGTTGTAGGGAATAATAAGGTCTCCCCTCAGCCTTCTTTTCTCCAGACAAAACAGCCCCAGCTCCCACAGCCACTTTTCAAGGACTTGTGCTCCAGACCCTTCATGAGTCTCACTGCCCTTCTCTGGGCAAACTTCAGAAGAGCACTTCTCTGCTCTTCTGACAGTGAGAGTCTCAGAACAAAATATTTGAGGTGCAGCCTTGCTAGTACCGAGTATGAGGGTATGATCACCTCCGTGCTCCTGCTTGCCACACTGTTTCTAATACAAGCCAGGATGCTGTAGGCCTTCTGGGCTGCCTGGGCACACTGCTTGATCATATTTGGATGACTGTCAATCAATAACCGTGGGTCCTTTCCTCACAGGCAGCTTTCCAACCACACACCTTGAGCTCTGTAGCCTATAAAGGGGTTGCTATGCAGCACCCGGCCCTTGGTCTTGTTGAACTTCATATAATTAGCCTTGCCCCATCAATCCAGATTGTCTAGATCCCTCTGTAGAACATCCTTACCCACCCACTTTGGTGTCATCTGCAGTCTTACTGAAGGTTCACTTAATTCCCTCATCCAGATGATTGATAAAGACATTAAATAGAACAAGCCCAAATACTGAATTCTGGGGAACACCCCTTGTGACTGCCAACTAGATTTATCTCCATTCATAACTACTCTGTGCTAGGCCATACCTCCGGCTTTCAATCTAGTGCAGATGACCTTTAAAGGTCACTTCAATCTGTATTGTAATTCCTATAATTTTGCAATAAAGAGGGTAGTCTGCAGGTGTCCTTGCTGCTGTAGACTTTTACGTAACATTTTGAGTGCATTTCTTTTTATGAATCATGAGTTTCATGGTTTGAACTGAGGTGGCAACTAAACCATGCAGCCGCTTGCTCCTTCAAATTTAGAGGAGAAAAGAAAAGGTAAAAGTAAAGCCGCATGTATTAAGATAATGTTCATTTATTTGAACAACATAGAGAAGAATCAATAGCAATGACAATTAGAAACCATGCAATAAACAATAAGCTACCTACCGTCACTGTGTCTGGCCATGCCTTGGCATGCTGCTGCTGGAAACCGTGCATACTCTGCAGCAACCTCCTCATACACACTGGAAATGATGCCAGTATGAGACTGAATATGCAACTCACTGGTTCAGTTTCCTGACTATGTAAATTAATCCTCCTTGCTGAACCCAGGGCAATGTGTCAACAATATATCTCTAAAATTTCTTTGCAAACACTTACGGGAATAGCAACAAAACCTGAGAATTACTGAAAAGCATGAAGGCTGGGTAGTGAAGAGAGCTGGTAGTGCAGAAATTGTTTTCCTTAGACATGCCTTCAGTTGGAAAGAAACCCATAGTCAGTGTGAGAGCTGAGATATTAGAGCATGTAGACCCCTAGTCTGTTTCATTCATGCGTATCTGTAGTCCTCTATTGAACTTAGCATTTTGAGTATAAATCATAAAATAAGATTCTGAGTGCTTAAAGTCTTAGTGGCAAGCATTTAGTTCTTATTAGGAGCAGGACCTTTAGGTATCCATTCCGTTTGCAGTCATGTTTTTCTTTATACAAGAGTAGTCAGCTTTCCCCCCAGAAGCAGAGAGCACAGTGTGCAAATTCAGAGTTTCTTGGGAACACTTGTTTTTGCTAAGAGGTATTTCTTTCACACTTACATCAAGAGAACAAGGGATGAGGTTGTGTAGTATGTCTCCCATGAGAGTAACTTCTTCACAGTGAGGGTGACTGAGCACTGGAACAGGCTACCCAGGGTGGTTGTGGTAACCTTAAACACCTTCACTGGAGGTGTTTAAGACCCGCCTGGATGTGTTGCTGTGCAACTTGGTCTAGGTGATCCTGCTGTTGTAGGGGGATTGGACTAGATGATCTTTCAAGGTCCCTTCCAATCCCTAATGATTCTGTGATTCTATGATTCTATGATCTAAAACTGTAATTGTCACTGCAGTCTACTTGTCTTGCCCTGTGCTGTTTGCTTTCTTTCGTTGACAACTGTAAGTTTAGCAACATCCACATCTTTACGATAAAATGCTACTGACGGAATTTAAAATTATTGTGGATAATTTGGGTGTCTGTGTAAAAGAGAAAAAGCAGAATATTAATTCTGATGTTTATACCCAGAATATGAGGCACCATGTGATGGCTGGGTTCATCAGCCATCCTGTTTCATGAGTGACTGATGATGTGTTATCTCTTTCCTGCAGTATGGAATAAAGAAGAAGGAAGAAAAGGAAGCAGAGGCCCAGGCTGCACTGGAAGCTAATGCTGAAGGGAGTCTGACACGCCCAAAGAAGGCAATCCCTCCTGGCTGTGGAGATGAGGAGGAGGAGGAAGAAGAAAGCATTCTGGACACAGTCATTAAATACCTACCAGGCCCCCTGCAGGACATGTTCAAGAAGTAATAGTTGCAGACTGTTAGATGGGCATTAACAGTACTGCAAAGGATTTCTCTTTTGCCCAATGGGGATTTACTATATTGCCATCAACCATATAGCCCCCACCTCCTGCTGCCCCTTACTGCTTACTAGGAGTCCCTTTGCTTCCCATTCCCTTCCAACTGCCTCTTCCCATACCTCCACTGCAATTCTCATCCACTCCTTTTTTGTATGTAGTCACATCCAGTAGATGCCTCTGAATGGATGTAAAGGTATAAAAGCTGTAGATTACACAACTTTTATTATAAGCCATAGTACTATGTATGTTAAATAAGGCAACTGTACATTAAGCATAGACAAGGAACAACTTTATGTGCTTTTCCATCCAATGCAGGAAGGAGTGTTCACTAAGTGTGAACAATGGTCTTTTTAATTTTCTTTAATTGTATTATTATTATTGATAATAATTATTAGTAGTTATTGTTAATGTTCTTGTTGATTGGCTCACACTAGCCATTTGTTTTTGAGCACATCTGTTCTTGGAAAGGATATCCTATTGAAGCAGAGCTTTTAATTCCATCACTGACATAGGTAAGAGGTCATTTGGAAGTAAATCACACATGGCATACACAGTTGGCATCACTCAGAACTGTGGAATAATTGAGTTACCAGCCCTCAAATACTGGTAGAAGTTAAACATCTCAGATTCTAAGCAAGAGTCATGTTGCTTTGGGAATGAGCCATACACTTAACCTGGAAGAGCAGATTTGGTCACAGAGTTGCCATACAAAGAACTCAAACCACAGAAGTGTGCATGGCACTCTGGTGTACCTTTGAAGCCAAAGTCATCTATCTGGATTTCTGTAACGCCTCTTACATGGTCCCCTGCACCACTCTTCTCATTAAATTGGGGAGACATGGATTTGATAGATGGGGAGTTCAGAGGATAAGGAATTGCTTGGGTGACTATTTCCCAAGAGTAGTGACTAATGGCTTGGTGTTCAAGTAGAGATTGGTGTCAAGTGGTATCCCTCAGGGGTCCATACTGAGGCCAGAGCTGTCTAATATCTTCATCAGTGATACACACAGTGAAATCAAGTGTACCCTGAGGTTACAACAAGCTGAATAATGCAGTTGATAAGTGAAAGGGATGGGATATCATCCATTGAGATCTGGACAAGCTGGAGAAGTGGATCTGTGTGAATCTCATGAGGTTTAACAAGGCCAAGTGCAAGGTCCTGCACCTGAGTGGGGACAACCCTCAATATCAGTACTGAGTGGGAAATTATTTGATTGACAGCAGCCCTTCAGAGAAAGTCTTAGGGGTAATGGTCAATGACAAAACTGACGTAAGTCAACAAGGTCAATTGCTCTCCTGGGATGTATCAAAAGAAGTGTGTCCAGAAGGTCAAGTGAGGTGATTCTCCCCTTCTACTCTGCTCTGGTCTTATGTGCAAGAGGATCATGGAGCAATGGAAGTGTTGGATGTGGTTGTTGTGACCAAAGTGTATGGCCTAGCTCTTACTCTTGATAAACCTTACACAGCTGACCTTCACCCAGACTGTCCAGTTCTGTCTGCAGAGCTTTCCTACTCTCAAGCAAACCTGCCTAATTTGGAGTTATCTGCAAACTGAGGGTGCACTCTATCCCCTCATTCAGATAATTGATGAATATTTTAGAGGGAACAGGCTGAAATTCTGATCCCTGAGGATTGCCACTTGTAACTTGCCATCAACATGATTTAACTCTGTTCACCACTGTAAACAACTTGATCTAGATGAAGGTGTCTCTGCTCACTGTGAGTTGGGTCGGACTAGATGACCTTTGGACTAGGAGTCCTTTTGCTTCTCAGTCCTTTCGGGCAGAGACTGAACTAGATATCCCTTCCAACCTAATGCACTCAGTGATTCAATACATAGACTCTGTACGGAGTCTACAGAATACATAATCTGTAGAATGCATACACAGCTTCTGCTCACATGCTCTGATTAACCTCCCTCCTTCTGCCCAGGGCCATGTTCAACAGTTGCACTCTCAGCAGTGCTTGCAGGATGGACATTTCCTTTCTAGTATGCTGCTGCAACTGTGTCCTGTCCAAAGTGAGACAGTCCCTTTTCTACAGTGTGTGACAGCTTGCAATAGCCTGAATGTTAGCCATGGCACCAGAGATCCAGAAAACATGAGTGTGCTGCTATATATCCTGTTCACTTACTTCAGTGCCCTGGGAGATCACTTATTTATTTGCCCCACCCAGCGTCTCCAGCTGTAAAATATAGGTTTCAGTCCCTACCTACTGCGAAGGCATAAAGTAAGGATGCTCCTCCAGTGCTGGGCAAATAAATACTATGACCATATGTGGCATCTTTTCATTCTAGTGGGGTGGGAGGAAATACCTTTCTCACCGTTATCTTTGTTGCCTTTCCCAGACAGAGACACAGAGGATTTCTCAACAGAGGTGTTAAGTAATTGCATAAAATAATCCAAACGCTACTAAAATTATTAACTTGCTAGTACATACACAGGAGGACATACATACATAGTCAGACTTCTTCTGAACACAGTTCCTCGTGATCAGGTGTCGGGCTTTTAATCTGAAGAGATGATCCATTAGTTGCTGCTGTAAGATGATGCCACCTCAGTCTCACAATCTTGCAAATGAACCAAAGTTGGTCTGGCAGAACTAGCACTGCTTGTCCTTCTTATGGGAACAAAATTTCCTAATACGTGGGATGTATTTGGAAGCAAATACACCCTTTCCACTGACAACATAAAGCAAAACAATCTCAGACTCTTCATTATGTAGCTAAAATTAAGCATTTTACTTCAATGAAATTTCCTCAGTGGAACTGAGTTTAAGAAACTATCTTAGTACTTTGCTGAATAAGAAAACTTAGATTATATTTATCGTCTTTTCAGGTAAACAGAAGAAATATGTAACTGACAGTGAGTTTGTCAACTGTGAATTTGTCTCATAATAGGGAAAATTATGAAAGGCAAGAAATACATTTATTTAGCCTGCCTCGCTTCATTCTTATTCAGTTAAGAGAGTTCTTGCTTCCTCACAAATTACTTCAACAAGTTTCTACTGAATTCAGGACACAGGCTGAGGAGTTTTGATTGATCTGCATGTCAAAGCCAGCTGATAAACATGCAACTTATGTTAGGCTGGGTCTACAAATCAGACACGTTCATTCAAGTACCAGCAGCCAAGTGCCTCCCAGATGAAAATAGAAGGCATTCTTTACTCTTTCAAATAATGTCATATGTTTTTTTTTCTCTAACTTTTTTTTAAACGAAGATGAGTGTCTCCCCTAAAACTTTAATGACCCAAAGCACTCCCTGAATCAAAGCCTTGGTGTAGCACAACAGTGTTTAGCAATTGACTGTTTTCTAGGGAAAGTGTCCTATTCACCCCATGAAAATTCAACAGCTAGAAACTTAACCCTATAAAAGTAAAGCTCAAATAACTAAAATCTCTCCTGTCACAAAGCAGCAGGTGTTTCAACGGTCAGCAACAGAGGGAAATAAATCCAACACCCCTGAAAGCTACAAGACAGAGTCTAGCTCCTTGCTTCAGCCATTCATTGGTAGTAAAGTCTGACATACCAGCTTCAATAATTTTGAAATTATCTGACTAATCTCTGTGCCCTGTCCCCTCTAATATGGAGGCAGAACCAACAGAAATGTGCCCCTGCTAAAATAAATATGTCCATTCATAATTTCCCTGGGCCATGTCCTGGAGAGCTCTGCAAACAAATGAAGAGGATGAGTTCATTCTTCTTCGCTTTAGCTTTTCCCTACCACTTGCTTATTGACCTTTCCCTAGGCCTCCTCATGGACTCACTTCCTCCAAGTGCTGTTCCTGACACAGAATCAGGATTTTCTGTCTAGTGTTTTCCTTGCATAATGGTATTGCCACATGTTTGGTGTTTTCCACAGTCCCCTGGCAGCCTGATGTGCACGGATGTGCACATATGTGCGGGAGGTAAGGGAAGAAGTGAAGAAAGGCAGAACAGAGAAGGGAAGGCATTTGGTATTTTTTCTAACTCAGCGGTGCCTCAGCAGCAATGCCACTGAATGACTAGTCTAAATCAGGATCCTGTGTGGTCTGTGCTCAAATTTCATAAGCAGATAATGCTAGTTCTGGTCTCAGAGCATTAAAAATAATGCCTTTGTGAGCTGGGCACCTGAGCTATGTGAACATCTGAATCCAAACCCTGAAAAGGGTCACAAGAACTTTGTACTGAGTTTGTTTGGCCTCGTGCCAGGCTCACAGAGCAAGAGATGGAGGGAAGATTATTTCTTACACTATTTATTAAATTATGTTGGTCAAGTCTTTTTCATTGCAGGAGCTTCCTAGCTGGGCCAAGTTATCACTTCTGTAACTCTACAAACCCACAGCAGCCTTTCCCCCACGCATATCAGAAAGTTCAGCAAGGTGTGTGCGATAATTTCCACTCAGTTTTCCTTTTCTTTCAATAAAGAAACATGACAGAAGGTCTACCACAGGTACTGGACAGGTTTTGCTTGTGTTTGCATCACTTAACTTTTGGCACCTTGCCTGAGTTCTGGATCTCTCCTCAATTCATTCCACTGTCCCTGAAGTGCCTAAGCCGTGCTGAACAGACTCAAGAGGCAGGCACTCCCCTCTTCCTCTTGCCCCTCCATTTCCCTTCCCTTTTTGAACTGGCAACATAAGACACAGACAGCTTTGGTTTATGTATGGATGTGAGAAGCATCATCTCAGACACTCAGCACTCAAGCAGGTGTTGAAGCACCTATAAAAGACCAAAGAGAAGCATGGGTCATTGTTTGGATTCTGAATATCTCTTTGTCTTCTCATGCAATTGTTTTATTTGCATCACTGGTATGTTCAATCTCAGGTAAAAGGGGTCTTTTGTTTTTTGGTTTTTTTAACTTGTTTTTATTTACACAGAAAGGTTGTTGACTAGAAGCTGCAGTCATTTTCCCTCACAACTCAAAGACCTTACTGGTTAGTAAAAGCAAAAGTCAAATGTCCTCCACATGTGGAGGGTAAGTTATTTTGCCATTGACCTTGTGAACGCACATTTATATTTAGAGAAAGCCATATGAAATCAGATTGCAATATTAATTATGAATGCTCTGTGTTTAAAATTAATAAAACAAAAGATAAGATCATGTGCTAAATCACTTTCAAATTCCTCTGTCTATGGTTCCCAGCTCCTCTCCTCTCCTTCTGAAGAAAGACCATAGCACTGCTGCTGAACACATTCTCCAGGCAAGCTTACTGTACTAGAATAAGAGTTGTTAGAAACTAGCTATTGTGACCTCAACATACTGTCTTATGTATCTGAAAACTGTCTGTATCTGTTCCCAATACATGTTATCAAGATAACTGTTTCTTCAAGCACTGAGTTAGCAAGGTGTTTCAGTACTGTAATTTAAAAAATTCCTTTTTTTTCTCTTTCTCTCTCACACACAGAGCAGAATTCAACTTAGCCATGCCTTTTCTAGTAGAAACGCTCCCCAGCTTTCTTTCAGGTGCATGCAGTACTCTCCAAACGAGACGATGATTTAATGTAAAAACTTTGTGAATGTGAATTTTATTTATTTGCCTGCTACTTTTTTCTGCATGTTATTAGTAAACGGTGTGATGTTCTTTTAAAATGGAATCACAGCCAATAAAAAAGCCCCAGTGATTTAATACATTTTTTGCAATGCTTTCTTCTGAAATTCCTACGAGACTACACTTGGAAATCAAAGTATGGGTGCTGATACACGAATAGAATGGCAAGAGAATGGAGGACAAACGTGGATATGATTTTAGTGGGTATGTTCAGCATTTCATTTTTCAAAAACACTAACGAGGTTGGACATCTACAGATNAATCAGCGATTGTGATGTTAAGCATAGAAACATTGCATCACATTAGAAAGAGAAACAGAAATAACCATACCTTTCCTAGCAAATCTCATGCCATTTCCTCTAGGAAAGCTCTTCCTGGGGACTGTTATGCAGCAATGCAATTGCAAATTTAACTACAGAAGCTGCCACATGACTGTCGCAAAGGATGAACACATACTATTTACATCCCACAACACCTACTCACACATTGAGCCCAGTACTGCTAAGGCAACACACACACTCTCCGAGTTCAAGGACAGATTACTCATTTACTTAAAATTCCAAGTATATTTGTGTTTGAGGAAGACAACAGGGCAAGAAAGTATTTGTAATGGCTCCTCTAAGACACAGACAGCTCAAAGGAAACAGAATAATCACATCAGATCAGTGAGGTCAGGGGACATTGTTCAGATACAAAAGAAGAAAAGCAGGTGGTTTTGACAGGCTTCATTTTGCTACGGAACTAAATTAATCTTTGGAACCATCTCCTGCCTTCTTGCTAAAAAGATACAGAAGGTTCAGTCCATTGGCTAAGCTGGTGCAACCTATATTTTCCCTCTTTAAAAGTGCACTTTTTAAGGTAAACCTTCTCAAGAGGAGAACAAGACAAAAAGGGATGAGCAAAAGAAATCACTCCAGTTACAGATGTGCATTAGTGATCTACTTCTCGGACACCAATTATGAGATGCAATTATTAGCCCTCCTGCAAGCTCCCAATATTCACTGGCAGCAATGGAGGCAAAGACACAGATATAGAACATCTAAATGAAAAGCTGGTTGCAGTGATATCATTGGTTGTCGTGACAAAGTCTCTTTTAATGTCTGAATTTCACATTTCTCCGGAAGTGATTGTGGCCTCATAAAGCTCTCTTTGCAAATGGGTCTTGAGTGTAGAATACTGGGTAATGCAGACACAATGCTGTCATGCATAGTGACACCCAGTCCTGGCTAACCAGGGAGGTCCCAGGGGACTGGAGATTAGCAAATGTGACATTCATGTAAGAAAAGAGTTGCAAGGAGGATTTGGGGAGCTGCAGACCTGTAATGTGACATTAGTGCCAGGGAAGGCCATGGAATAAATAACCTTGAATGCCTTATGAATCATTTACAGAATACCTAGACAATCAGGCCTAATCAGCATACGCTCACAGAAGGCAGGTTCTGCTTAATGAACCTGATCTTCTTCAATAATAAGGTGACCCATCTACTGGGTGAGGGAAAGGCTATGGACATTGCTTACCCAGACTTTAGTAAAGCCTCAGACACAATATCCTACAGTATTATTTTGGAAATACTGGCTGCCCATCCCTTGGACAGATGTACACTTTGCCAGACACAAAAAGTGGTGATGAGGTTACAACCAGTTTGTGACTGTTCACAACTGCTGCAGATATAGAACTTAGGGACATAGTCTAGCAATGGGCTTTGCGGAGTGAGGTTAATGGTTAGCCTTGACGATCTTAATGGACTTTTTCAATCTAAGCAACTGCATCATGGAAAACCTCTGCAACACACAATCTTGTTCTATGAGATCTTTGCCTTCCCACAGCCTCTCCCAAACGATGGCCCTGTTATTTGGGGGATGCTGGTGGGATATTTTACAATCCACAATCATCATTGTGATCACATTTTTCCTTTTTCCTGACCACTAGAGACCCTTTTGAGAGGTTCTGTTAGTTTCACAGAATCAAGAGGATTTCATCAAAATTCAACACCTGTCCAAGGAAATAAGTGATATAGAGCTTGAGAGCCACCATCAAATTGAATATTCCCTATCAGAACCGCAATGGTTCAAGAGACCGTTGAAGATGCTTCATCATATCAAGGGTGATGGAGCACTGGAACAGGTTGCCCAGGGTGGGTTGTGGAGTCTCCTTCTCTGGAGATGTTTAAAACCCCCTTGGATATGTTCCTGTGCAACCTTGTCTAGGTGATCCTTCTGTGGCAGGGGGATTGGACTAGATGATCTTTCAAGGTCCCTTCCAGTCCCTGATGTTCTGTGATTCTATTATTCTAATCCAGGAAGTCCATGGAAAGCATCACTAGACCAAGTTAAAAAAAATCTCAAACAGGATTTTTAAAGCTTTCCTCTTTTCNCATTATAAAATTTTAAGTAAGTTTCGCTATTAGGAATCTGTTTTCCTTAGGAGGAGCAGAACAACATCTATCTGAAAGAAACACGGGCACCTAACTGTGACAATGATGGTATGCTTGGATCTTGAAAGACTAAAGGAAAAAGGCTGATTTGCAGTGATGTCAAAAATATCTCTGGATCCAAAATTTGCTGTTATTGCTAGTACTGAAGCTGGAATAAACCTCTGAGATCATCAAGTTGAGCCTGTGACCAGCCTATGAACACAACACCAGCTAGAC
>VXBP01003354.1:33370-64726 GCA_013400115.1 Rhinopomastus cyanomelas | reverse complement strand
GGGGGGTTGGACTTGATGATATCTTTGGGTCCCTTCCAACCCCTAACATCCTATGATCCTATGATCCTATGACAGAGGTATTGGGGCCTGAAATATAGGGTCTGAACAGAAGCTGAGCTCTAAATGAAAATGCTAGACAAAAATACTTATCTCTTTTAGTATGAATACATATTTTAATGCTAATCTGTAAAGCATAGTTGTAATGTTTATTGTTCAACAGTAACCAGCAGACAGATCTCAGTTTTATTTAGAGACATGAGGCAGGGCCATGAAAACTCCAAAAAATGTGTAAGCTTCTACGTAAATATTTTCTCTTATATTAAACATGTGTCTAGTAACTTTGGAATTTTTATGATTAGAATCCAAAGAGCAAATGGCTCTGTGATTATTATTTTTTTGTTTAAATATCTTTAATAACACCTGTATGTTGAGAATTTTCAAAGAAAGCTAATTCCCGTAATGGCTGTGAGGAGGAGATACAAAGCTCTCCCTGCAAAATCACAGAATCACAGAATGTTAGATGTTGGAAGGGACCTCAAAAGATCATCTAAATCCAATCTGACCTGCTGGAGCAGGGTAAGCCTATGGTACTGTCTCAAGATGTCCTACATGGGGCTCAAACCCATAACCCCAGGAATTCAGAGTCCCAAGCTCTACCAAACAACAGAAAACAAGTTACCGAAATTTGTGTGAAGGGGCGTAGGTCTCAGTTTTGAGCCACTCAGTTGCATCACTATTGTCTCTGCCTCAGCAAAGTTCTTTGTTCCTTATTAGGTCTTTTACTAAGAAAGGATGTGGTAGAATAAGGCTGAGGTGTGTAGCTTCAGTGCTGTTGTGTCTTGATGATAGCTTCTACTTTATCTCAAATACTTGTGCCACTTTTTCCATGTCATTGATTAAAAGTGGTGTCTTTCACATTGCAGTGAAAGGAATGAGGCACGTGTAAAATTTGGATGTGTTTTCCTTTGGGGTGAATATTTGTGGAACCACACCAATGCTACTGTTAGCAATAGTGTGAATATACCCCAGGGATTTTTTCCATTCTTAATGAAAATAACTAAAACCTGTGTTATGAGGTAATGACCATGAAGGAACTGAAACTGTGTTGTAATTGGCTGGACACCCAAACATTGAAGATTGTTAGGTTGATTGAAAGAGTCATGCCATTAACCCACACTTAGGCAAGAGCATCCTTAAAAGAAATATCGGGGTAGCAGCTTACCTGAACAATTGTGTGCACTCTGTGCTGTGTAATTGGAGTGCTTATGCGGTTAAACCCATTTACTCTAAGTTTGTTGCTCCTTGTTCTAAGTGTCATATTTTAGGCTAATGTGAATTCTGAGAGGCTGTATTTTTCCTACATGCGTCTAGTTCCTAATACACAGCATAAAGCCATGTCATGGCTGAGCTGAAGTCTTTAGAGGTTCACTGTATGCTTAACTAGATCTGGTAAACTATTCTGGATTGGGAAAAGGAAGGAAAAAGTCTTTATTCTACCTGTAACTGGATCAAAAGTTGTAGAGGTTTTTCAGGCTTGATGGCTTAGGGAGTAGCTCCCTCATGNATCTTGAAGAAGACAAACAAGTATAAAGGTTATTTTGAATGTCTTTTCTTCTTCTTTTTTTCTTTGTGGTCGTGGTGTTGTTTTTATGTGTTTTCTGTTGTTTGGTTTTTTTGGTGGGTGGTGGGAAGTGGTGAGGGACGGCAGCCATGCACGGGGTTTGGACTAGCAGACCTTTAAAAAGTCTCTTGGGCCCGAAGGGTTCCGTGATTGCGGTGTGTCAGCGTGTACTGGAGTTATTGACGCTGGGGTACTGGCGCCCTCTTGTGGTGGCGTCGCAATCCCAAAAACGGGAAGCGAGCGTTTCGCTGAAATGTGAACAAATGCTGGCGTGATACCGAGAGGAATACATTTCTGTTGAAGTGATCCGTGAAAAGCTGTGGGTGGGCTATTAATCATAACTTGGCTAGAAAAAACAAATTTTAATCTTTAATAATATTTATTTCAGGAAGTGCTTCTGTTGTGCATTAGCCAAAACACTGAATGCTTTTTTAGACACTGCTTGTTTTGACAGATCATTTGCTTTTTAACAAAGCAAGTACCACACAATCTTGAATCCACGCACAATTAGTGGCAATGTGTGCTTTCAAGAACGCAGTCTGTCTTCCTGCTAAAGAAATGTGGGATGCCTAGTTCTGCCTTCTATAACAGTTGACGTAAGTTTTCCACTTGGAGCCTTCCAATTGTCTCTTGTTCTCTGGTTCTGGTGTAGAAAGCAGACACAGTTTATTGGTAAAGAATAAGTATATTGCATTGCACCTTAGAAGTATGCTTTTGTTTGAAAATATTGTGACGGGGTTACATTCCTTTTTTAATTTCTAATTTCACAGTGGTGAAGTATGCTGCCTTAGTTTGCAAACACATAAGATTCAAGAAAATAGAAGGATAAAGTCCACCTCATCATTATTGTGTTGACATTTTGGGCTACAGGAGTGCTTGCAAACTTCTGATGGAAACATTGCATATTAGCACAGTTCCAAATAAAGAGAGCGAAAGATTCCTTCTGAAGAAAAGCATCCTTACAGTGTTAAGTAGTAACTTCAAAATTATTCTCAGGTCTGTAGCACACCTGCTCTGATCCTGTTCCCATTGCCAAGGTAGGTATCAACTGAGGAATTAACCTTCTTTCCATGTAGTAACATTATCCTCCGCAGCAGCCACATTGATGGCTTTACACCTTGTATTATGGGGTTTTATGAAAAGTACTTTTACTCTAGCTATGCCTTCAAAATCCTGACCAATGCCTACTTGGAGCTTGCGTTTGTCCAGTTTTCTCCCTAAACTTTCTTGGGAGCGAGGTTTTTGGTGGCAGTAACTTCATGTCCACAGCAGACTTAAACTCTTCCCCTGAAACACCTTACAAAGGGAAAATACAACATTCATGGCTTGTCAGAGAACCTTTCCCACTGCATTTCCTTTAGAAGATCTGTTTATCAGCTTTTGGGAGTTTCTTGTTCTTGTCACGCTTCCATGTAATCTTGGTTATTTTCGTGATGTTCTTTTTGGAGTGTAGAGCTTGATTTCTGCTTAGCTTTGCCCCAGGTTGTTTACTGCTGCTGTTAATAATACTACATGCAAAACCAGTATCAGAACAAATCAACGCGGCTGACACAAAGCTAGAGGGTCATTTTTCATTACTTTAAGACTAAAGCCAAACAGCCCCAGGTGCACAAGAAAACCTTTGGACGACCTCACCCACACCATTTCTTAAATTTACTTACGGAGGAATATTTTAGATTAATTCACAGAATGACAGTTCTTGCTTCAGAAGTCAGAAAATGCTCCTTGCTAGCTTCTGCTTTTATTTACTTTCTAAAGTATATTTTCCCCTTGTGTCTTGTTCCTCCCTCATTTTGGCTGTTTATAACTTCAGAAAACTACCTCAATGTGTGTCAGTTCTCTGAGAAGAAGCACGCAACCCTGTCTCTTAAAAAAAACTTCACATCTCTTGGCATTGTTTGTATTATGTCTTTTAATGCTAATGATACATCCTTCTGGAAAAGCATCCTGATGAAACTGGTCCTGAAAGTACCACGCCTGAGGTGGTGGTTTCTATATGAATTATACCGCCTTGCTGTTTTCTTTCTGTTTCTACTCAGAACTTGTTTTTCATTTTCCTATTTGTTCCTGTTACTTAGGCGCTCAGAGACTCCTTATTTCACTAGTAGTAGTAGTTCTTTGGTCCTTTGGTGAGAATTCTTTGGAGGATGAAGGCCACTCCATCAAAGAGATAGGACAATTTCTTTTGTAAAACAGAATTCAGGAAAACAAAAGGCTTTTTTTAGCCCTTTCCTAACTTGTTTCTCTGATGCTTCTTTGGTTTGTGGGTGATGGGCAGGCCTACAAGGTGGGCACCAAGATCTCCTCTCATACTGCTCTGCACATGACTTAGGCTCTGAGTCCTTCACCAGCTTCTTTGGCCATGTGCCAGCATTTCATTGTCCTTCTCGGAGTTAATGGTCCAAAACCAAGCCAAGTGTTCAAGGTGCAGCCTCATGAGTGCTGAGTGCAGAGGGACAATCACTACTCTACTCCTCCTGGCCACACTACTGCTAATACTAACTAGGTTGCCTTTGGCTTTCGTGGTCACCAGGGCACATGGCTGGGTCATTTTGAGCCACTTGTCAACCAATACCTCCTTTTCTACCTTAATGAAGGTGCACTCAAATCCCCTCACCCAGGTCACTGAACAGACATTAAAGAGAACAGGCCCTAATTCTGAATCCTAGGGGAGCTGCCACTGGATTTGACATCATTCACTACCGCTCTTTAGGCCTTGCCATCCAGACATTGTTTTATCCAGCAAAGAGCACGTGTACATCTAAGTGCTTCAGCAAGTTGCTAATGGTTTCCTCTTGGGCTGTGGAACTTCATTTTCCTCTTTTCTTTTTCTTGTACCACCACCAAGACCTTCCCTGTTCACAAGCAACAGATCCGTTGAGGCACCATCCCTAGTTGGCTCAGTCATCAGCTGTGCCAGGAAGTAACCTTCCACTCGTTTCAGGAAATGTTTGCTGTGTTGTTTTTCCAGTAGACATATGTTAAGTTCAAGACAGCCTGGAGAACAAGGGCTAGTGCTTGTGAGACTTTTCCCAGCTGCTTGTTTTGTCTACCTCTCTGTCCCAATCATGTCTGCAAAAGACTCTTCCCACGTTCTCTATCTTGTCAGACTTCTCCCTTGCATGAAGGAGCCAAAATTCAGGCAAGGGATTGTGAGGTTTGTATCCAAGGGGGAAACAAATCCATTACAGCTTTGTGAAGGAACAATCGCATGCTACAGAGGCAGAAAACAGGTGAGGCTGCAAGGACAGCCCTCTCCTCACAGAGATCTCCTTCCTATTGAAGCCCGTTGCTTCAGCGGATACAGTGCAAGTTTGAATACATGAACATACACACTCCTTACAGACAACACGTGAAGCACAGGCATTTCTAATTCAAACCCATCAGTACAACACCTCTACACAGTGACAAGTCCAAGAATATTGTCCTGTGAAAGCCTAAGTAATCCACAGGGTGATTATTGCACAAAAAGAGACATTCCAATTGTAAGTGTGTATTTTTATAGCAGAATGTTTAAAGAACAGAACAATGGTTAGAGTTGTTTCTAACAGCTTACCCCTAGGGAGAAAAATGTAGCTGGCTCTTCAGGATGGGTTTTTGCTTTCAGGGGATATTGAACACGACTATTTGCACTCTGTCTTCTGGCTAGATTTGGGATTTTCAGTTAAATTGAAATTGTTTTTACTTTTATTTGTTAATTAGTAGATTATTCAGGGAGGAAAGTGGGATTAGTTCAGCTCTATCAGTCTTGTTTCAAAGGACTCAGTTCAAACTAACAGAGTAATGGCAATATAAGATAAATAATAAAAAAAAATACGTTTTCTCTCCAAATAAAAGCCACAGAACAATATGAATTTTCAGATGTATATCATAAAGGGGACAATACAAAACACAAATTTTAAAAACAATTTTTGCCATAAGCATTTCAAGGGTCATATTCACAACAGATGCTGGTGCTTTAGTAATTCTGAAGGTGGGTATACTTTTTAATCACTCCTCCTGCAAACCTGAGCAATTTCTTCATAACAAAGGTGCCAATCAGAGAGACTAAAACTTTTGTACAGTTCTTCTGCTTGTATAAAAGAGAAGATGGCTTGTATTCTCTTAACTCCTCCAGCATTTACAGAGGTTGGAAAATTAGTAATCACACTCCCATGGAAGAGAACCCTTTCACTCAAACACATCTTCTTCAGAAGTCTGTAATAATTGCTAAGAAGTCAAGAAGAAAAGATGAAGGTCGATCCAGTCCCATCACTGGATAGTTCACAGACAGACAGAAGCAATGAGTAGTACAAAGTGACAGGAGGTATTAGAAAAACTAATGGTACTACAGAAGATTTCAAAAATGTCATGGTTGCTCAATTAGTGCTGACACATATTCAGTGTTAAGCGCTTATACACAGGCAAATGGGCTTTTCGGGGATAATTTGCTCATGCTGGTTATTTAAATGAAGCCAGGAAATGCCAAATGCCTCACTTCATCTGAACAATTTTATATTGGTACTATCACTGCAAGTAAGAAATACATGTACAAACAAAACCCTGGCTTCCAATCAGCCCATAGCTGTTGGTTTTCCTAACAAGCTTGCAAGTTAAAAATTTGCATTTGCAAGTAGATACTGCAAGAAACTAACCTACTGCAGCACCAACTTCTGTAACATTTGCAGCTTTACAGTATTATCTCCAGTAGAAATTTCAATACCTCCATATCTTCAGTCTGTTCAGGTATTAAAATAAATCTCAAGAATCACCAAAGTAAAGTAAAATCAGAACCTGCATGGGTACGCTTTTCAATTTGGCATGCATATTAAGTGAATGTCAGACCCTGCCCATCAGCATCACCAGGTAAGGGTAACGTTGAAAGTAAAACATACAG
This sequence comes from Rhinopomastus cyanomelas, assembly GCA_013400115.1. NCBI lineage: Eukaryota > Metazoa > Chordata > Aves > Bucerotiformes > Rhinopomastidae > Rhinopomastus > Rhinopomastus cyanomelas. Next base: position 58,229 of record VXBP01003354.1, on the reverse strand, counting down.
TTTGGGTAAGTGTCCTTTGTAGGTGAAGCCATTTTCTTTCCAAAGTGGTGGTTACTTGTCACAGAGCTACTGCCATTCTGTGCAACGGAGTAATACTTTGGCTGATGCTTGTGCTTTAAGTAAAAGACTGATTATGACAATGCAATGCCACATCACAACTGTTTCAGCCACATTGTGTTTCTTCAGTGCTGCGGTACTTTGATAGCTACTGCCTCAGTTCTTGGGAAAAACATGAGACAATAATTTCCAGCCTGACAGTATTTCAGTTAGATTCTCTGCTTTTATTAACAAGCATATAATGTTAATTAGCAAAACACTGGGTACAAGCCTCACTATCATAAAATGAAAACATTAAACAATAATCCTAAAGGGCGTATTCAGACAAAACTAGCCGCTACTAGTACAAAAATTACACAGCAACACAAAGCATAAAAAACTGTAAGCTTTCAAATGAAGCTGAGACAAAAATATGGTTTTACACTGTGACAGTTCCAGAATCTTCGTTATGCCACATGTCAGGACAAGGGCTTAGTGGTTGTACTGGCTTACTGTCTCTTAACTGTAAAATAATGTTTTTGCAGAAGAAAAGAACAAACTCTCCTTTAGTCCAGATAAGTCACTTGAATTCAAGAATCCATTAAACCAATGCCTGGAGTTTAAAATTAAAAAAATAATAATTAAAAAAACCCCCTGTATTCAAAAACCAGGGCTCTGCCGTTCAGCCACACCTAACTATTCACATGAATGATCTCATGATTCCAGCAGGTTATTTAGTAAGGTTATCAACGTATGTGTTCACAGAATTGGACATAAGAGTTCCTGCCCTACTAGCAGGATCTGGACAGGTCATTGTGGCTTCAAAAGATACCCAAAAAGCCCTAAAAATAATCAAACATGAATCAAATAGCAGGACCAGAGCTTTATTTTTTATACAAACAAGCCATAACTCCAGAGTAAAACATTACTGTTGACTTGCCACAAGTCTCAAGTTCCTAGGAAGTGTTTGTATTGACTACAAGTTTTGATTAAAGCACAGATTGAAGCATTGTTCCATGTTCCTTGATGTTGTTCTCTCTGCAACTTTTTACTTCAACAACACATCTCAAGACCTTAGTTACAGTTTACTATATCTTTCTAGTGTTTGGGACATCTTTTTTTCCCTATCAAACTCAGACAAATTATGTGAAGTATAGTTCCATTAACATTTCCAGCGAAACATCCAACTAAAGTATTTACCTGAGGAAATAAAGAAACTTGATTCTAATGTACAGTCAAGCCTTCTGTACAAAATGCATTACAAGCACTTCTCACTGATGTACAGACTGGTTGGCTTTTTCCTATTATAATTATCTCAGCGGTAAGATGCATAATGCTCTAAAACAGTTTAGTTTACATTTATCATCCAGTAGAAAAAACTCAATGAATCTCCTACTACTAGCTAAGTTGTTATAAAGACAATAAGAGCCAGATAAGCTTTCAAAGGCCTATTGGAAAAAAACAGCACCATCACAGTTGTAGTCTGTTACTTTTTATGGTCCCATATCCCCAGAAGTGATAGTGTTGTGTACACTATTGCACAACCAATAAAAGTAAGTATTCCCAGGTCTGACGGTACACAGATACAGCAGACACAATGGCACAAAACATTTTCAGATAGGTTGCAAGTCTCGTTGATTGCTTCCAAAATTCACATTAAGGTTTCTTGCAAGAGAATTTATTTTAAAATATTGCTGACAGTTAGTTCTTGTATTTAACACAAATTTAACTCCCACACTTCAATCACAAGAAAAGGAACAAATGGAGAAACAACCCCCAAATAAAAGCCTCAAATAAAACTCCATTTGAACAAGTGAGAAAAACCACCTACAGTCCTTTTAACTTTAATGGTAAGTAGACGCTACATTTACAATTTAAACATATGCCTAATAAACGCATGTTTTAAACCTATTGCACAAAAGCATAAGCAATGCTCTTTATCCATACAAAACAAAAACATAGAAATCAAAGCTAGTCAAACTTAATGTAAAAAGAAGCCTGTAAAAACATCTTACAATTTCATTTTATATGCCCGTAAATAAAGCTGGACCACTGAAACCAAAAATACTTGGATGGTAAAATAAGACAGAAGGCTTAAAATAGAATAAATAATTTTATAAAGTTAAAATTTTAAACCCCAAATCTTACTTAAACTCAATATTATATACTCTGTGTGAATTCTCTACTTTTAATGAAACTGTATTTAATGAGACTCTGAGCCTGGGTAATTCATTGGTCTGATTGCTGCTGAGGGTATTGCAACAATACGGTTCCTTACTGTAATTATTTACCAGCGTAAGCAATTGTGAAAACTACTTTAACAGTAATGGTATCTTTGGGAAAACCAAAATAAACATGATCTCATTAGGACTAACAAATATCTACACTGAGTCCAGTTTTGAGTCCAACTTTAAACAGTATCAGGGTTATTTTACCCAATATAATCTTGATATAAATTTACTGTCTCTTAAGCTTCACAGAAGTGAAACATGGCTCTGACCCAAAGGAGAACACCCACTGGCCTTAACTCAATTGCATTGCAGTCTCTTACTAAGGCTAAAGGAAATAAACATAAGGTCCAGACACAGTTACATCCCTCCTGAGGGAAAGAGTTTCTGTAGCAAAGATATTATGATGTGTGATTTAGAAAAATAACTGTGTAGTTTAGTATTTTTGTTTCTTTTTACTGATGAGCTTTTATCAGATTAAACATGTTGCAAAAGCAGTTACATACAAGTAGGAGCTAAACCCCCCCCCAGCTGTAGGTACAGATATCTGCTTGAATTTATGTATGCATATAAATAATGTTTTTAATATATTGATAGCACCATAACGAATTCAAGTGATTCTAAAAATGGTTATAAACTTATTTATGTTCTGTACTGCAGACTGTTACAGCAAGAGATAGATTTGAAAGGCTGCTGAATTTGCATGTTCGTAACTAATTTCTCGGTTGTACTGTATCAAGATCTAGCCACACAGAAGGTTTCTGCAGTACATATACTCTGAGGCAGACAGCACATATATATACATTTAATGTATATATCTATCCTAATTAAGGTGGTTAATCAGAATAACTTCCTGTCTACATCAGGTATAGTTAGTGTCTGCACACTCAGGGAGCATACAGGGTGGACAGTTTAACAGCCCTTTTCATATTGTCAGTGCCTCAGTGGCTAAAGTCAGCCCTCTCTTTACAACAGTACAGTAACAACCACATAAACAACTCCAGAAAGGCCTGGTATGAGATTCTGCATACACATCCACACCACCTCCACTCAGTGTTTCATGAAAAGACTATAAAAATTATAGACTCATGATCCTACTCGTTTGCTTCTGACAGTTAAAGTAATCATACACAGAATCACACAGAATCATCAAGGTTGGAAGAGACCTCTGAGATCATCAATCTAACCATAAATTCAACCTCTCAAGAGACCTCTGAGATCATCAAGTCCAACCATGCCCATTAAATCATGTTTCCAAATGTCAGATTTACACACCCTTTGACCACTCCCAGGGACAGTGATTCCACCACTTCTCTGGGCAGCCTGTTCCAACACCTGATCACTCTTTCAATGAAGAAATATTTCCTAAAGTCCAATCTAAAACTCCCCTGGCGCAACGTGAGGCAATGTTGCCAGTGAGTTTCGAGAAAAGACCGATCCCCACCTCTCTACAACCTCAATTTAGCTAGTTGTAAAGAGTAATAAGGTCTCCTCTCAGCCTCCACTTCTCCAGACCAAATAACCTCAGTTCCCTCAGCCAGTCCTCCCCATAAGGTCCATCCCCAGGCCCTTCATTGCTCTTCTTTGGACTTGCTCCAGCACTAAAATGTCCTTCTTGTATTAAGGTGCCCAAAACTGAATGCAATAGCCCAGGTGAAGCATCATTAGAGCAGAATACACAGGGATGATCACTTCTTTAGGTCTGCTGGCCACACTGTTTCTGATGCAGGCCAGGATGCCCTTAGCCTTCTTGGCCACCTGGGCATACTGCTGGCTCATGTTCAGGAGTTAATCAGCCCTCCTGGGTTCTCTGCCACTAAGAAGCTCGCCAGCCACTCTTCCCCAAGCTTATAGCATTGTGTGGGGTAGTTGTTACCAAAATGTAGGACCCTGCACTTACTCTTGTTAAAACTCATGCGATTGACCTTGGCCCATTGACCCACACTGTATTTATCTTTCTGTAGAGCGTCCCTACTCTCCAGCAGATCAAAATATCCACCCAGTCTGGTAAAATCTGCAAACTTGCTGAAGGTGCACTCAATCCTCTCATCTGTTACATTGATAAAGATGGTGAACAAGACTGGTCCCAATACTGAAACTTGGGGAACACCACTTGTAACCAGCTGCCAACTTGGTTCAACTGCATTCAACGCAACTGTCTGGGCTCCGAAAGGTAAGATACATAAAACTGAGTCCACAAACACCAAGACAAAATAAAGACAAAGTTCAATTCCATTGCTCATATGCATGCACACACACCCCACACACAAAGCCAGCTACTCAGCCTGGATCTGGAAGTCTGCGTAACCCAAACATTCAAAGGCAGCTATCCTATACTGTCATCTACAAGGATAGAAGGACATTTTGGCCTTTGTGTGGCTCTGCTCTCCATCTCCACAGTTCAGTAGGCTCTCTTTCAGTCTCTGCTTGTATACTCTTTTATTTCCTTCCCATTTACACCTGTAACTAACTAGAAATGAGGAGATCTGTTTTCAAAGTCAAACACAAGTTGGAGCATTCCTCTGCAGCAGCAGAGGCGAGAAAGTAAGTCTCAAGACTTCAAAGAAGAATATTATGGGATACATGCTGAGGAATGTGGTGCTTTGAAATGCAAGAAGAAGAGGATTTAAAATGCTAGGATAAACCTCTTGCAGTATCAGCTTCCCGTTATCGAGTAACAAGACATGGAAAACTAACATAAATCAATATTATTAACTAACATAGCTTAAAAGGGGAAATATGTAGAGCTGCTAGGTGTGTATGTATGGAGAGCGGGACTGCCAGAAAGGTGGGGCCAACAGAACTAAGCTTGGCAAGGACTGCAAGAGAACAGAATGACCTGGGAGATAAGGAAGCAACAAGCAAGCTTGTTAAGGCTAACACAGCTGTATAAGAACTAGTTCAGACCAAATCCCAATTAGCAAACAACAAAGGTTCAAAGTTTAAGGTGAAGAAGACTACAGCCTTCGTCACAGAAGACCACCAGCACCCCAACTGCGACCACTGAAGACCTCAACTGCGCATGCATTGAAGGCGTGTACCTATGATAATCAGTCCTCGGAGAAGTACTGAAGATGTAAAGCAATTACATTAGCTTACCATGAACATGTATACATCACTGTAATATAATCCTGAACTTCACTTGCAAACGGTGCGCATAACTTTGGTGGAGATATCCCCGGCGCATCCGGCACTGATAAAGAATGCCTGCTTAATAACTTAACAAGCTTAATAACTTACTGAGTCTCTCACTGAGTCACTTTCTAGCAAAAAGGGGAAGGAGCACAGATAGAGAAGCATGACAGTTACAGGCAAACTTGTTTTCTTATCCAAAGACAATTTATCGAAAAAATAACAGTGTTTAATAATAAGAATAGCAACTAGCATTTTCAGCTGACTGGAAAACTTCAAAAAATTAGAAGTGTAACTATTTCCAAAGCTGCCAATAATATGGCATAACTTGTTTTCAGTTACCTGTGCCAGACAAGTACTCTCACAACCATACTATATATGTTATACTGTATACAGCTTGCAGAAATCACTTTCAACTACTGTTTTTAAAAAGGCAATTATTTCAAAAAAGCCTCACAAAGAGTGCAGTGAACCCTGCTAAGTGCTTTTGAGGGTACATTCTATAACATGTAGTCAGGTGTGTACAGATGTAGACACACACACACATACATATACATATATGTATGTGTTACTATCTTGCATTCATTAGGGCTGATGCAAACAAAATTATCAGTTAAGGCCAAAAAATGCCAATATAATCTTGTCCACCCCACCATCCCTCACAACAGCCAGAGAAAATTCTCTCATTTCATAAGAAAACAGGTAAATACACAGCTGCCTATAATGATGTGAAGAATTTTAAATTGGTGAAATGAAAACTGCTGTTTCAACCAAAGTTGTTCAAAAGCCAAGTGTTTCAACAGCTAGTGAAAGAAAATTCTAACTTAAAAACTGATTTCTGCAAGCCACAACTAGATAAGAAATGTTTATTTTTCAAAAAGTTCACAAATCTAGCACTTTTGAGTATTTGTCATTATACGTGCTATTTATGCCACAGCAAATATCAGGGCACAATAAAATCAACTGAAATTATTTCTATTAATCTTACCAAATCAACATGCATAGGAGAGTATAAAAATTATACTGAACACAAAGTGAGGCACAGCAATAACTGTGCAAAAATGACGAATGTGTTTGTTTTCCAGACTTTCAGAAGTTTTCGATGCAGCATAATCTATTATCACTAGTCACTATATCATCAGGTATGTTCAATGCTCTACAGAATAACTTGAATCAAGCCAATGCGATCAGGCATACTATATAAGACAATACGACTTTGCAAAAATATAGTTTTTAAAGATTCAGAGAATGTCCTAAATACCTAAATGCAACTCGATGTCAAAAGCAATATTTTCAAATCACCCCACAACATTCTAACTCATTTCTGTGTAACTGTAAAAGAAAAATCAAGCTGAGCTACAACGAACTGTGAAGTGTTTTCATTATCTGTAAACTTAGTGCTGGTAGTGTCTTGTTGATTTGCAAATTCTTTCTTCCATACAAAAACAAGTATAAATATTTTCTGTCCACATATCTAGGTAACACATCCCTAGAAGAAATACTCTGAAGGACAGTCCACTCTGAAAGTCCTACAGTCTTCCAAAATTCCTTGTCTGGTTTGTGTCATGTGATCAGAGATGCACTAGAAGGTGCCAGATGATAGTCTCTGCAAAAAATTCTGTCCAGAAGGACAATAAAGTTCTCCTACAGCAAGTCCATTTTGGGTCTGTAATGTAGCAGTAGAGGTGCTTTCTGCAAGACAGAAATATCAAATAAATTGAGAAACAAAATCAGATCTAGAATCATAGAATCTTAAAATGGATTAGGCTGCAAATTACTTAAATGATCATCTTGTACTAACGACTCAGCCACTAGACCAAATTGCTGACATCCAGTGATGGAACATTCACAACCTCCACTGGCAATCTGTTCCAGTGGCTCACCACCCTCACAGTGAAGCACTTCCTTTTCATGTCTCATCTAAATCTACCCTTTTTCAGTTTAAAGCCATTACTTGTCATCCTATCTCTGTTAGCCTTCTATAAAAAGTTCTTCTCTAGCTCTCTTGTAGGCCCCCCCTTCACATATTGAAAAGCTGCAATAAGGTCAGCAGGCAAAGCTTAAATGAACTATCAAAAATTCACCAAGACAAAGACAAGAACCAATACCATCTGTGGAGCTCAAACAAGAGGTGAAGTATAGGTTCCCTTTTGTCTTGGGAGCTCATCACCTTAAGGTCTGCTCTACTAGACCTCTTAAAAGAGTTTCCCAGTAAGGGAAAACATTCAGGTAATCTATAAAGCTTCAGAAGTGCATGTGTACCTCATATTCCTCTTCTGCAAATGTATTCATTGTTCTTATTTTTATTTTTTACTGAGTTTGCAGTTACTGCATTACAGTTCCAACTGATGCCTACTTAATAAACACATTACTTGGCCACTTCATTATTTGCTTGGAACCACTGTGACATACCTTAAATCTCCATCTAGTAACAACTACAAACTTGAGTGTGTGGTCTTTGCCAAGAATCTCTTCGTTGCATAATATGTCCAGCTGACAAAACAAAGATGACAGGTGATTAATTTGTACATAGAATATGAAATAACGTATTTCAGGTAACACTGCAAATGTTTGATAAGAGTTTTTTTTCTCTGAAGACACTGGAACTGTTCACTTTGCAGTTGCTCTACAGACAAAAAAAAGCCCCAGGAAAGAAAAGAGAAGGTCTTTTCTCCATATCAAATGCTGAAAGGACATGTCTCTGGATAATACTGAAATCTCACATTAAGTGGCCCTAACTTTTGATTTAGCTTCCCTCTCCCATAAGCTACTTTGTTTTTTAAAGATACTGAATAGCTGTTGTTACTCTTCTATTTCCATGTTGTCAGATGATACTAGAAAGTAAGGATAAAAACATTGGACAACTAGTAATCAGCTAAACTGCAATAGCTGAACTTGAACTAAAACAGAGAACATGCATGAAAACACTAAGTTCCATGGAGAGAGCACATGTTAACAACACTCTTACCATACAACCAGAAAGGCCTGAATGTGCACTCACTGCACTTACATGGCTTATCTAATTAACAGTAACTCAAACCTGCAATATTCTACAGCCGCCAACCAAATGTCCAGAAGCTTAAATCCTTCTACCAAGAACCTGTTACTTAGTACTGGTACACTGATTAGACTACAATTTATGTACTGTCTAAGAGAGTAGTGAGGGATGATAAAGGAATAAACAGTGCTCCTGAAAGTCTGTTTCTTCAGTAAAGGCCAAGCAGGTGGTTTATTCACTGACTGGCACAGTGGGTTTGAGGGCTTGAACACACACACAAACACACATAAATTGCTTCTTTTGTACAGGGATGGTAGTTATGTTACTGTGGGGCTGTAGGCAGGAGCCATTCAAGTCAATCCAAGCCATTTGAGGACAAGCCAGGAGACCAAGTTTTGTTTCAGGAAGACCAGCAGTTTGATGACATACTCTTAAGACAGGCAGTTGTTTTTAACATACAGAAGACAGAAAGAAGGATCGATATGGATGAACATTTGCTACTGAAAAGTTTGAGCAGGAAAGTGTTGACTTTGGACAACAGCAGATGATATGAATGAAAATTCTTAATGAAATTCAGTGAGTACTTGACATAAATGTGAGATTGGGAGAAGTCAAGCTGAGTGAATTGAGATGCCTAGAGACTGTGACCAAGACTCAGCAAAGTGGTAAACAGAGGTTGCATTCATATGTTTGTAACTTTTAATTTTGAATCTGAGCTAGGATAAGTGCAAGGAACAGCCTTTCCTTCTGTACTTTTCACCATTTTTGCATGATTTCAAGCATTCCCTGAAAAGGAAGAAAAAAGTAGATGTCTGATAACAACTTCAGGCTGAGATTCACTAAGCATATAAAGGAATAAAATATTTGTGCTGACTTCTCTTAAGCTTCAGCAGTGTTACAGTGTTCATTACTGCCTGTTCCTTGCACTGAGTGTGAAATCTCTAAAATATTGGTGTGTCCCTGACTACAAGATCCAAAAAAACCACATTGCCAGAGTCCATTTCAACACATGCAAAAGAACATAACCAAGATTTTTAGCTCAATCACTGATACATGGACACGAAAATACATGCTGCAAACTAAGTGGCAATTCCTACACAGACTCAAGAAAGGACAAGAAACTGACTACATAACACATAATTAATGAAATAATGTACGCTTCTGTTTTCTGAAAACAGAATTAGGCTAGAAGACATTCCTTTGCCAAGGAATACCACTGTTTTCTTTAAAAAAAAAAAAAAGAAAAAAATTACCTCATTAAAAGAAGAAAGGTTAAGTTTTTTGGCAATGAACTTCTTTAGATGCAAGACTGTTGCTTGTGCTGAGCAACGAATCCATTTTCGTTTCAATCCACGCAATTTGCTGCTATTACATTCCAAGCAGATGCTTACCTTGAAGAAAAAACAAACAGTAGGCTTGTCCAGAACAATTCGGTGCAGTTCTCATTATGTATTTCATGTGCAGTTTCTATTAATACAACAAAGCTAAAAAGCGCAGTACTAGTATTCCTTAAACTAAAGTGCCTGGAATCCTGTTTAAAGAAAACCTTTTTTAACATGTTGTCAGCTCAGTGATAAGCACTGCTGTAACCAAAATGGACCTGAGTTGAAGTAAGGATTTTTGATGTTGGATCAAGCCTGCTCCAGTCCAAATTTAAAGGTGACCAACAGCTTAAGAGGATCCTATGCCAAAAGCTGGAGTAAGACATCAGTAAGAATACCATTGCCAATCTTTGATTGCTTCTAATGTAAATTCCTGTTTCAATGCAACTGCTAAATTCTGCTACATTTAAAACAGAATTGTAACACATTTAAAAGATTAACTTGACGTTTCAAAGGAATGGATATATATGAGACAACACATTCACAAAAATTATTCCCTGAAAGGATCACCATTTTGTTAGGTTAATTTCTATGCTTCAATTCTCATCTGTTTTCTCATCCAGTTACTTATTACTTGGACTAATCTCTTTGTGTTGACTTAATTTATGCACTAAGAGTAGTACTAGGTACTATGCCTTAAAAGATTATTATGCCTTAAAAGACTGTCAATTAAATGAAAATTCACTCAAATTGAATTTACTTTGCACACATAACAGGGAAGTTCACATAAAAGGAATGGCTTGCTTACCCCAAAAGGAGATTTCACTTTCAAACATGATTCGCATTTTAAAACTTAATGGTCAAATTTACATCTTTCACACTATTTTTATGGTATATTGCTAACAATGTCTTAGTGTTACAGGTTTAAAATTAAAAAAACCCAGTAAGTTAGGAGAAGTGCAAAAGCTGTCATTTATAATAATTGATACACGTTCAACTCAATGTATCGCAATCACTGAATTTATTTTGAAAGCAAGTAAGCACTTTGGAAACCTATAAACAGTAAAACAATAAAATCTTAATGCGTATGTCTTTATTCTCCACTCCTGCTGAAACCAAAAGATGAAACTCATGCTTAAACAAAAAGACAAAAACTGGGCAACACTGCATCTTGTTTATACCTGATGACAAAAAAGCCTGAAATACCAGTTTTTCTTCTCTGTTAGCCTACTAAAGAATTAAGGTTAAAGTACAAAATACAATTAAAATATGCCTTATGAGCTCACCTGCTCATCACTTCTATGGTAGTCATTATCTTCTTCCTGTTTTTCCTCTGAAGTTTCTTTGTTGGAATTTTCATCTGTTTTCGTTTCACCTGAGATAAGAAACCAGATACATATGTAACACTCTGCAGCAGTCTGCAATGCCAATATGATTAAAACAGCGCAGTTTAGGACTGCAGTGTAGAATAAATTTTGCTTTTCCCAAATTACAGTTTTCTGCTTAGGCAATATGAGCACCTGCAGCCCAAAGCATGAAATAAAGCAAAACGTACAGAGCACAACTTTCAGATCAGCTTTTAACAATTTCACAGATCTCTGCATAGACACTACTAAGGAGGAGTCCTTCACCAAGTGTAGTATGATACTGCCAGTTAAAAGGAAACATTTAAGGGACAAAGCAACAATCCCATACTCACTGTATGGAGCTGCAGTATTATAGAAAAACTGTGACTGTAATAAACCAACTGGGCATATGCTTCCAGCAGGAGATCTGTTCATCAATTTACCAGTTTTCACCTACTGTAGACAGAATAAATAAAGGACCATTTACCGTTTCGGTGGGAATCTAGATGCTGTTTTGTAGAACAAGTCTCCCCTTTGATGTCCCCTGGAACTTCCATGCCCAGTTTGTGATAAAATTCTCTTTGTTTTTTCATTTCCGCTGTTTAAAATTGTAAATATTAATCCCTGCAATAATGTTCTAATGCAATATTAATGAAATTATTCCATATTCCCCCTCTTAAATAAAACAGGTTTTCCAACAAGTAGTGGTATTGTCAGTTTTTACTAGTCTTCTACCTCTGCTATTGTATCAAGTCATGCCTCATTTTTCAGTTAGAATTCTACAAAGTCATCTACAGAGCTATTATTAGAGCATTCTTATTAGAATTAGAGTTTAAAGTACTATACCTTATTCTGAATACCTTCCAAAATATTTAAAAATAATTACTCTGAATTTTTATGTAGCTATGATTTTCAATATGCTAGCAAGATTTAAAAAAAATAAATTTAATTTCACTGATATTTGAGAATGTTCTGGTTTTGCAGCTCAAATGGATTAAAATACTCTACTTAAATTAAAGTTGTAACCTATATTAAGCCAAAAAATTACCGAGTGGTTATTATAAAGGACTTCTTTAGTTGAACAGTTCCAGTCTCCAAGAGGAGTATGAAAACACAAATTGACAATTACCTAAGAAACAACTCACACAGTAGTAGAAACTTGGCTGGAACTAATAACTATTCAGCATTACATTCTGACTCTGAAACTTCTAGAAGGCACAACAAATTTAAGGATACAGTTCAACAACAACAAATGAGTTACAGCATGCAACATTCAAAAGCTGAACTGCTATTCTGCTTGACATTACATTATTTTCACTGAAATATCCCATCTTCTCCTAGCCCCATCCCACCTCATTTTCATAATCTGAAGTTCTTTTTTCCAACTGTTAAAGAAGTGCAAAACAACTTCTAAGAAAGGTCATACCACGGCTTACCTTCTTGGAGGCCTGGCACAAGTTTGTAAACAATATCTTGCATTGTTCTGTCATGACTAGCAAAAAAAATCAAAACCAAAATCCAAGGTTTAGGTTAACTATCTTAATTCAAAACATTTCTCATAAAAGTTCCAGAACTAAATTGATGTAATTCATCTTAAAAAAATCAGTATTTATATCAAACAAGACACATCAGTAACATGAAACCAATTATGAAAAAATACAGGCTAAGACAGAAACCAAGCAAGACTTCGAAGAAGTGGACATGTGGAGGATGATACCCTTCAGAATATCCCTTTCAGAATCATCACAGAAAGTATGTGTCTAGGAATCTTAAGCTTTTTTGAGGTAAAGTGATTTTTATTAGAAAAGAATAGTCTGTTTCCTATTCCTACAAACTCATCTCTCACATTTCAAATTAGTTAAATTTACTAGGCTTCTCTAAAAACGCAAGAAAACATTTTACAGAAAAAGACTAAAAATTTTACTATGATCTTAAAAGCCAACACTTAAACCAGGGGTTCTCAAACCCTGGCCCGCGGGCCAGATACGGCCCCCAAAGTCTCTCCAGTGGAGGTTGAGTGGGGGAAACTGAGCAGCCGCAGATGACTTCCTGCCAACTGCCCGGCCGGGCTGAGGAGGAAGGTGGCAGCATCAGCGAGGTGGGCAGCTCCCCCGTCTCTCCCTCCCTCCCTCCAGCTCCCAGGCAGGACAAGCCAGGCAGCACAAACTATAGCCCAGCCCCTGACACTGTCTGAGGGACTGTGAACCGGCCCCCTGTTTAAAAAATTTGAGGACTCCTGATTTAAACCATAAGCAAGATTATGCAGCTCAAAAACTTGTATGTGTGGCTCAAATAAAAGAAGAGCAATAATATTGCTAAACTAAAAACAACACATATGGTTGAGATTCTAAATTTTTGTTTTCAGCTCACCTAGACAAACCTCAGTTTTAGTCTAAAGTCACTTTCTAAAACAACCAACTATCTTAAATTGCAACTAGTAACTAGTCAGAAACATTTCACACATCACTCTCGGCTGCTGCAAGATCATTACCCCGAGAGAGTCTGCAATACCAAATTCTGAAACTGACTTCAGCAGAAAACACTTTAGAGAGTATTCTCGGATTTCTCATCACCTGACATGAGCACAGAAGTGGAGACTAGTGAACAAGAACATAAATTGTAACAAGATAAAAAAATGTACAATCCAACATTATAATCTTGCACCACAAGCAGAATCAATGCACTGTCATGAAAGTGATTTCGTCCAGTAGAATACCATTTACACAGGCTGGGATTTTTCTCTGTTGCATATATATTGCAGGAACATTCCCATAAATACTGCAACATAAATGAGTAAATCACCCAGCACTACTACATCATAGGTAAGAATTTAACAGCATTCAAAAACATGAAATAGGAGATACATTTAGTTTACCAATTTTTCAAACAGTGGGAGATGAATAGGAGTGCAAATCTGCATTCTAAGACATACTGTGAAACTTGTGACTGTAAATTTTCTATTAAAAAATTATTTAAAGTAAAGTAGGCTGGGCAAAGTCTATTTCAATCTTGAAGAGGCAGTATTTTACAATAGTAATTTTACAATAGTTCAGGCAAATGACTTTCTTTGAAGTGTATTCAATTATCAAAATCAAGTAGCAAACTCCTTTCTAGCTTTCTATAAAACACTGATACACACTGTTCAACTGAGACCAATTATTTGGAAGATTTTGTAAAAGTCTAATTTCTACAAAATGAGGAATAACTAAACCATGTTAAAACTCGTGCAGAAATTAAACAGGAAAGTGCATACTTTGCTTGCTTTTAAGCCTGGAAGAAGCTAGGAGAAGTTGACAAGTTGCAAATTCATAGCAATGTTTGATTGCACTTTGCCTTAATCAACTTCAACTTCCTTTTATATGTTTAACAAGCTGAGAAGCAAGTAAGAAAATTTAGCAAAAACCTACGAGACTGGAACAGTCTAGAGAGAGGCTAGTCACACTTTTAGTTTCATACTTACCCAATATACTGCAATGGGTGGCTCTGATGTATAACAATTCTACAAGTTGGGCAGGTGTTGTTTTCCTCCAAATATTTCACTAGGCAGCTTCTACAGACTGGTAACAAGGATATTCAGAATTAAAAAGAAATAAGTGAGCATAATGAAAAGCTTGGTTTTATACACTTTACACCGTATCTTAAATGAATCTTACTGAAATTTCCGTGGTTAGATTTTACAATCCAATCATGCAGAATACACTGTCTTTCTTTAATGTTCCTGATACAGGAAAGTGATGCAGTAGGACTAAAGCATCTATACCTAGCCAGACTCTTTCTAATGAAGCATAAAATGCAGAATCCTACTCTAGAATTTACTATAACAGCAATTTCTAGAAAGTCAACATATTTTTGCTTGTATCATTCAGCAGATGATATTACAGGAACTGCATACCACTAAGATACTAAGGCTATTTGTTTTAACCACAGTGACATACAAGACTAAAGTGTACAGTGGCAGTGAGCCAAATACAAGAGATTCAAAGTTGTATACCTTTTAGAAGAACAGAAAACTTTCAGAAAGCAGACACCTAGGTGGTATTTCAACCCTAACATTTGCAGTACACACCACAGTTAAACTTACAACAGAAAAAAACACTGCATTGGCACAGACCTTAAGTGTTTATAAAATGTCCCTGTAGAAGTTGCTAAAACTGCATGTTTTTGAAAGTGACTCTATATCCACACATGCAGTCTTCTGTATCTCATTCAAAGTAAATCATCTCTATTTCCCATCTGCAAATATTTGAGGGGTGGGTGTTGGGAGGATGGAGCTGGGCTATTATCAGTGTCATATAGTGATAGGACGAGGGGCAGTGGTTGTAAGCTGGAACACAGAAGGTTCCACATCAACCTGAGAAGGAACTTCTTCACAGTGAGGGTGACAGAGCACTGGAACAGGCTGCCCAGGGAGGTTGTGGAGTCTCCTTCACTGGAGATGTTCAAGGCCCGCCTGGATGTGTTCCTGTGTAACTTGGTGTAGGTGGTCCTGCTGTGTCGGGAGGATTGGACTACACGATCTTTCGAGGTCCCTTCCAATCCATAATGATTCTATGATTCTATGATTCTGAAACAGTAATTTTCATATATGCAACTACATGACACCCTGTCTCACTTATTACAACTCAAAATCACAGGAAACATTACAACTCAAACATGTAGCAAAACAAGAGAAAGGGCGGAGGGGCAAATTAAGAGTTCATGTAATCCTTCTAATAACATGCACAGCATGTTTTTTTCTTCTTCCTTAATAGAGAAAAACGTTTACAAGAGTACTCTAACAGATTCACCGAGGAGGATGTGGGCCACATCTATCTAAACATGTTGCATCTTTCACAGGACAATATTCTTGGACTGATATTTCTCCTATCACCCCCAAGACCTTCCTTGTTCACAAGCAGTGGCACCATCCCTAGTTGGCTCAGTGACCAGCTGTGTCAGGAAGTCATTCTGTATTTGTTTCTGGAACTGTTTGATCTACTGTAGTTCCAGCAGACACCTGTTAAGCTCAGGACAGCCTAGAGAACAAGGGCTAGTGCTTGTGAGACTTTTCCCAACTGTTTGTCTATCTCTTTGTCCCAATCACGTCTGCAAAAGACTCTTCCCATACTGTCTGCTTTGCTGGCCTTCTCTGTGGCATGAAGGAGTCAAAATTCAAGCAAAGAATTGTGAGGTTTGCATCAAAGGAGGAAACAAATAAATAGCTGGAAGACTTTAATAAAAATGAAGCTTCTCTTCCCTCAGCTTTGTGAGGGAACAATCGGGCAGAAAACAGGTGAGGCTGTAAGGACAGCCCTCTCCTCACAGAGATCTACTCAGTCTTCCTATTGAAGCCCATTTCTTGAATTTTTTGTTCTTTTTTTAATGGATATGGTGCATGTTTGAATATGTCAGCATACATTCATCACAGGGAACATATGAAGCACAGTAATTTCTAATTCAAACCCACCAGTACAACACTTCTACACAGTGACAAGTCCAAGAATATTGTTCTGTGAAAGACTAAGTAATCCACAAGGTGATTATTGCATAAAAGAGATACTTCAATTGTGTGTATTTTTTATAGCAGAATATTCAATTAACAGAATCAAAAATACTTGGATGGTAAAATAAGACAGAAGGCTTAAAATAGAATAAATAATTTTATAAAGTTAAAATTTTAAACCCCAAATCTTACTTAAACTCAATATTATATACTCTGTGTGAATTCTCTACTTTTAATGAAACTGTATTTAATGAGACTCTGAGCCTGGGTAATTCATTGGTCTGATTGCTGCTGAGGGTATTGCAACAATACGGTTCCTTACTGTAATTATTTACAAGCGTAAGCAATTGTGCAAACTACTTTAACAGTAATGGTATCTTTGGGAAAACCAAAATAAACATGATCTCATTAGGACTAACAAATATCTACACTGAGTCCAGTTTTGAGTCCAACTTTAAACAGTATCAATATAATCCAATATAATCTTGATATAAATTTACTGTCTCTTAAGCTTCACAGAAGTGAAACATGGATCTGACCCAAAGGAGAACACCCACTAGCCTTAACTCAATTGCATTACAGTCTCTTACTAAGGCTAAAGGAAATAAACATAAGGTCCAGACACAGTTACATCCCTCCTGAGGGAAAGAGTTTCTGCAGCAAAGAACACCAGTGTTTCCAAATGTCAGCTCTACATGCTCTTTGACTCTCCTATGGAAAGTGATTCCACGACTTCCCTAGGCAGCCTGTTTCAATAACTGATCTTTACCAATAAACTGCGTCTGCTTGCTGTGCAGGAAGCCGAGAGCAAAAGACAACTGGAACACTCCAAGTGGAAAACTTCTGCTATATCAGCTGTTACAGAAGACAGAACTGGGCATTATACATTTCTTTAGCAGGAAAACAGACTGTGTTCTTGAATGCACAAATTGCCACTAATTGTATATGGATTCAAGATTGTGTAGCACAGTTTCCATTACTTGCTTTGCTAAAAAGGAAATTACCTGTCAAAACAAGCAGCACCTAGAAAAGCATGCATTGTTTTGGCTGACGCAGTATCAAAGTTTTAATTTCAAATAAAGAATATTAAATTATGATGCAAATCAAATGCAAAAATTTAACTCTGTTGTACTTCTACTTACAAGTATGTAAGCATTCTGTTACAGTAGTAGCATCAATCAGGTATCCATTGCACAGACGACAGGTTATATGGGCATTAATGTCCCAAAGCTTAATCTTTCTTGTTAGCATCTTCGGTGTCTGTAGAAAAGATATATCATAGAGTAACACAGTTGTAGGCAAAAGTAGTTGGAGAATAAATTATTTGACTAGACTTGGCCCTAAAGATGGGTTGATAGAGCTCTAGGGTCTCATATACTGTATATGTGTGTGCACACAGAAACTAACATTAACCTTTTAAAGATTTCACAGAAATCAAACAATCAACACTATTATGCAAGTCAAAATTTCATAAGCATAGAAAAGTCTTTCTAGCATAGTACTAGTAAGTTCCTTTACCAACCAAGGGACTTGTATTTAAGGTGAAAGTATGCTACTCTACACATCTGTGCCATCAAATGTAGTCCAGTTAGTTATGGGGGAAAAAAATCATGAAAACTTGGAGAGAAAAGATCTCCAAAGCAATCTGAGAATTGACAGCATTTCGATAATTAGAAAGCTGAAGTAACACAGTAAGTTTAACCACACTCCTGACTGTTTGCTTTTTGTCAGTATGGTTACTGATAGAAGCTGCATCTCTGTAGTGGAGCTTAAATATAAACCTCCTGAAATTCCATTCTATTTACACACAAGTTAAAGAACACATTACAAACTAAAATAATCTTTCTGGCAGAGCTGCAGTGTGTCCTTCCAAGAAACCTGAACTAGAAAGTTTTTCTCTTTTCAAAGCAAGAGGTGTATAACTACCATTAAAAGGAAGAAAAATTAGAAATTAAAAATTAAACAGGTTATTTTACCCTTTTTTGCAGCAATCCAGATTGGATTTAGCCCATGGCTTAGCAAACAATTTTTTTAATACAGCTATATTTTATTTTTCAAAGCAGATTGAGAGGAAGATTGTACTGTTAACAGAAGCTGACAGCATTCCAGTTAATTAACAGAGCAGGCTAATCTGGTTTACAACCTCTTACATCTGGTTCCCACACTGCAGGAATCACCTAATCGCTCAGATTACAGTAGACTTTAGAATTTGAACATGACACATGTCCCCCAGACTTCACATAAAAAAAGCTTAACAAGTTTGTCTGATCACTAATTTATTTGTATTTTTAATGAAGTGGTACAAAAGAAAATGATCAACCAAAAGGCAAACTTTCACATTAATTTGAACTACACCAGCACTGAAAAAGTACTTGATGGCTGACGATAATATATGGAAAAAGCACAGCCAACATCCACCCATTAAAATCTGCATTGTCCTATGCAAAAATTACTAGTAAGATTACTAGTTTTCATGGCTATGAAGTAAATGATATGACAAAACAAATTTATTTTAGCATATTTTAGATTTTTTAATTAAGCTAGTAACTAACCATTATAGAAGTATGGTTTTGCAGTATGCAGGATAGGTCAGGATCTATGCTAAAAAACCAAATTACTTTTCTAAATTGTATTTTACAGATTTACGTCTAACTCAAAATCAGACACATATTAAACCTTTGGAAGTTAGTGCATGATGTCTCCAGTTAAAAAAGCTACTGCATGAACTAACTATGTTTCTATGGGAGGAGCTACTTAACATCACTGTTAAGAAGAGTTCATATGGCTTAAAATCATGAGCTAAATAAAAAGTCAGTACACTGGAAAACAGTTTTTCACAGGCAAAAGAGAAATTAAGCAACAAGGATACTTAACAAAGGCAGATCAACACTAGTTACTTGCCTAGGCTGGAATTGAGAAAAAAGTGTTCAGGATCACCACAGTCTGAATCCAAGCGCTAATGAGGCAGAAGAGCCAGAGATATTATGGTGAAAACTGAAGCAGAGAAATTACTTATTTTTTAGAAAAAGCCTGACAATTTTCCCTCACAAAGCAAAAGACAACCCCAAAACAAAATCCCTGCAACAAACAAGAAACAATTCAGTCAAGGCATAATGGGAACAATAGGTGAACTACGTAATGAAGAAGGTACAAACACTACAAAATGGTAATAAAGCCCATTGTGCCACAAAAAGAGGGCAGCAAAGATAATACACACTTTATTGACTGAATAGGAAGTAAAAATCATACACTTTTTCATAATAGCAAAACATATGTCTTCCACAATATCCAGAGCAAGCCTGTCCACCAAATATGAGTATTTTATACATCTTTCAACAACAGCATTAAAACTGTTTCATTAGAGAAGAGAAACTTGGAACTACTGGAAGAAGCGGCAGAATGGACACGTTTTTCCAGGGCCAACAGTGCAAAACCTACAGTAAGAGATTTGTCCAAAAGGTCTGTCTCATACTGCTATATTGCAGCTGCTGAAACAAGTTAATGGTCTCTTCTCTGCAAATGCAAAGGCCCAGACTTGGTATCTTCAATACAGCCTGTATCAAGTAATGCATATTCTAAGGTCTGTAAGCATGCTCCCACTGCCCAACTTCACTGTAGCCTGCATCAAAGAGGAAGAGAGCAACTAGCAAAAGATGGCAAGATTACCAAACTACCAAGATGCTAGATCAGTTAGACAACAAATCTGAAGATTCAGACTTTGAAGACAACTTGAATTTCTTCCCAGAGGGGAAAAGTGTGATTTAGCAAAATTACTGACACATGTAAAAAAGAAATAGAAGGACTAATGTTACATCTTCATATAAGAAATTGAAGTTATTAATAATAGCAACAAATCATAATGCTAAGTAATTCCACATTTACCAGCCATATGTCCTGTATCACTCCAGAAGCAGGTAACTGCAAATTTCACCATCAACTATTTTTAATGCATCTGGAAAGGATACACAATGTACAAACCTCAGCTACTCTGGAAGAAACTCCTCATGTGGGTAGATGGCTAATATAGGATAAGTTAACAAGTAGTAACTCAGAATGAGTACTAATCTATTTGAACTACACATCTACTCTTGGGAATGAGTCCAAACACTCTCATGTTCCAACAGCCTACTGCCAAAGAGAAGTTAAAAGCAACTTTTGTTATATAACACTACAAAGATCTTATCACCCTGCTAAAAACAACCCAAAACACACCAAATATACTTTTTATGCAACCATATGTACACTGAACTACGCTGCTGTGGAGGGAAAAAAAAACGTGAAATTGATCTAAAGATTAGAAGCAATCAGAACATACCAAAAAATTTCAAGATGTTTATGCTGAGAAGCAAATCATAAAGATGCATAAATTAGGCATATTTCTATGTCATCTTAACTCCACCTTCATTATTATAAAGACTACCCAAAAAGACTGAGCTGGATGAATCTTTCTCATATGCAGACAAGGTCTGCTTTCCTATAATCTGTCACTTAAGAATTCAGAAATGGACACGAGACATAATAGAAGAGATGTCCAATTCAGCTATGAAGAAACTACTTCCCTATCAGTTGTAAAGCAATAATTTTTTCAGAAGTCAGCAATGGACAGAGAAGAGGCAGTCTTATTAAGTGCTCGAACATGCAACACCAACACACAAAAGTTTCCAGTTAATACATGAAAACATTCACTTGAACAAAAAAATTAGTATTTCTTCACTTGGTTCCAACTGGAATTATTTTATACCATGCTGTTGCATGGTGTCAACCTCTAACTGTCTTCCAGGAATAAGTGAGTAAAGACAATTACAAAGATGTCTGAACTATTGTACTCAGTTCAGATAGGTTAGGGTTAATTTCCACAGCCACAAGAGCCAGACCAAATGAGCCAGTGGGATATTTAATACCTTATGTCATATCCAGTATATATAAGGAGGGCAGGCAGGACATGGTGTAGGGGGATACAGCAAGCAATGTCCTGTGTATCACTTGCTTTATTATTACTAAAACTACTACTCTTTCCTGTTTTTGTGTTGTTCAGGTAAACTCTCCTTTCCTTGCTTGCTGCTTGGTTGCCAGCTGGGTTGAAACCACAACAATTACCTTCCCAATTAAAAAACAAGCAAATAAACAAAACAGACACACAGAGAGTCAGGACAGATTGGAAGGGAAAATGGTCATGGTATACTTTATCCACAAGGCAATGCTCTACGTAGACGATCAAGCTAAAAGGTAAGCACTGCATTACACATCTCTCTGCTAAGACTGCATCATCAATAACACAAGCTTGAATGTCACTGTACAAGCTTTAACCTTTCAGAGAGATTTTAGCACTGAAAACTATTATTCATGCAAGTTTACAAAGAGGAGCAACAGAAAGATTCCTTAGAATTATGGCCTTATCATTTATATATACACTAGTCAGGAACATTTTGGCCTACATGAGGCATACCTCTTAAAACAGAATTTCTTTTCAGAGTCTGCCATCCGGAAACCTGAAAAGACAGAAAAATAGTCTGAAAGTTAACATTCAATATTCCTCAAAGTCCAGCTACCACAAAGACATATTCAGCTCACTAAATTCACCTAAACTGATTTAACACCTAAACTCCTTTAACAGAGGGGTAGAGGTACTTTTGAGTAAGAAAAAGAAAGGGGTAGAAGACCCTCAGAACTGGATCCTCAGGGAGGACAGAAATAGGGGGGAAAAAAAGATGTAATAATTTCCAATGAAAGACTATATACAGGCAAGAAAAAATAGTTTTAAAAGCCATGTAGTCCTGCCAACATGTGATGTTAAAATGAAAATAAACTAATTGTCTTCATAAACGATAGGGAAAATAACCAAATAAGTAAGCCAAAACTCTGAACCACAACCCTGTAAGATAGGCAGTGATCAGTCCGCAAGATAAAAAAAGATCCATAGCCAGATGGGTATTATTCTCAGTTCTCAAGATACATTTGCAAGTACCTTGTTTTCTGCATGTTAAGTTTAAAAAACTATCTTCAAGGAAGAAATCAGTATTTCCAGAATCCATAGATATTTTTCAAAATAAAATTATCTATTTTCTATTACAAATAAAACCATTGCATCACCTTTTGCTAGAGTGTAATCTCAAATTAACAGATTAGATTGACAGAAAGCAGCAATCTATCTTATCAAGTTGATTCACATGGGAAATACTCAGATGTTACGGAGATAGAAAATAGTACTACTGCTTCCCTCTTCCTTCTCCAAAAAATCAAAAGCATAGACTGTAAATATTGATTTTACTGTTATATTGGTATGGGAATTATAAATACAATGATACAAGACATTAATGACAGCACTAGGTGAAAAATTCAGTATAGTGGAAATGAAAATCTCTTAGCAATTCTTCTGTGAACTTTGACTACATTCAGAGTACAAAATACTATTAACTGACAGCAATGCAGAGTGGCATGAGATGCATTTTTGTTGTAAGGAAAAAATTCCTTACTATGAGGACAGTGAGGCACTGGAACAGTGCCTAGAGAACAGGGTGCCTACAGAAGCTGTGGATGCCCCTCCCCTGTGAGGGTGCAAGGCCAGGTTGGATGGAGCTCTGAGCAATGTGGTCTAGTGAGAGGTGTCTCTGACCATGACAAGGACATTGGAACTACATCATCTCTGAGGTCCATTCCAACCTAAACCATGCTATGACAACCCACCAAAAAAAGTCCTCACCAAAGATGGAAAGCCCTTTATATAGATAGGAGAACAAACTCCAGAATGCAGTTGCCAAAGAACACAAATGAATTGCTGCAGCAAATTGTGGTGAAGAGAGCAGTCGATGATGCTGCTTCTAAAGAAACTGAGTCAGGGGCTAACAACATTTCAACATAATAACATTATAACATAAACTTCAGAGTAACTGTTTCAAAAGGAATGGTCATGCACCTTCGTTCACTGCTACAGGACAAGGAAGCATCAAAAGAAGCCATCAATCAAGTCAGTTCTAAACCATCACCACATTCTTCGTGTTTTGGTACAGGAAGATAGTGACACACTGTAAAAGCTAAAGACAGAGAAATTCAGAATGGCTTCTCAGAAATTCAGAGAAAAAGGCTGGTACCTCAGGGAAGTCTTTTTATCCCCTTTTATTGTTCGGACATTAAACTTTTGTCTCAGTTATATAAGAACACTGCGATTAATCTGTGTATGTCTTTGTGTGTATGTATATTTTGTGGCTTTTTTCTCCCTAAAATCGAGTTAGTTTTGGAAAATTTTCCTCCCACAATTTTGAAGGGGTTTTCTGCATCCTCTCTCTACTGTGTTTTTTGTTTCAGCCCATTAGCACACTAATTTCATTGGTTAAATTTGTTTCAGGTTTTTTTAACCCTTCACAGTGGAGAAAACCTGTGTTTGGAAAATGCTACTAATTTTGCTGAATTATTACTGAAAGCTACTAAGAACATGTAGCACTGAAAGCTGAATGATAAAGCAAGAGAAGCAGCAGGTTAACCTCAGCTGCAAAGACAGTGTCATAAAAGTGAAAGTGACAGCTCCACAGTTTTGGAACTTTGCTCAGACCCAAAATGTAGTATGATGGTGTTGTTAGGTACTTTTGAATTGAATCTTAAATGAGACACCAACACTCTTGGAGACCTGTCCCCAAGGAGCGTGTTAGTTGACCAGTCTCACACAAGGAAGCTGTACCAGGGCAGTGTTTAAGTGACAAGATAATGAGTTAAACTTGCCACACAGAGTGGTCTATTATGCTAACTTTGTGAGAGATCACCCAGCACCCAAACATGTGCAACTTTGTGAATAAATCACAGAATCTTTAGGGATTGGAAAGGACCTTGAATGATCATCTAGTCCAACTCCCCTGCAACAGAAGGATCACCTAGAACAAGTCACACAGGAACACATCCAGGCGGGTCTTAAACGTCTCCAGTGAAGGAGACTCCACAACCACCCTGGGCAGCCTGTTCCCGTGCTCCGGCACCCTCACTGTGAAGTAGTTCCTTCTTTTATTTATATAGAACCTCCTATGTTCCAGCTTGCACCCACTGCCCCATGTCCTATCACTAGATGACACTGAGAAGAGCCTGGCTCCATTCTCCTGACACCCACCCCTCAAATATTGATAGACATTAATGAGGTCACCTCTCAGTCTCCTCCAAGATCAAGAGACCCAGCTCCCTCAGCTTCTCCTCATAAGGGAGGTGTTCCACTTCCTTCATCATCCCGGTTGCCCTATGCTGGACTCTCTCCAGCAGCTCCACATCCCTCTTGAACTGAGGAGTCCAGAACTGGACACAATACTCCAGATGTGGTCTCACCAGTGCAGTGTAGA
>VXBP01003354.1:0-27073 GCA_013400115.1 Rhinopomastus cyanomelas | reverse complement strand
CAACCATTGCCCCTCGTCCTATCACTACATGACACTGAGAATAGCCCAGCTCCATCCTCCTGACACCCACCCCTCAAATACTTATAGACATTAATGAGGTCACCCCTCAGTCTCCTCCAAGCTAAAGAGACCCAGCTCCCTCAGCCTCAGAACACTGATCACAAGAAGGTAATTGGAAGTACT
The DNA here is from genome assembly GCA_013400115.1 of Rhinopomastus cyanomelas. Lineage (NCBI taxonomy): Eukaryota > Metazoa > Chordata > Aves > Bucerotiformes > Rhinopomastidae > Rhinopomastus > Rhinopomastus cyanomelas. The sequence goes on along the minus strand of VXBP01003354.1, from coordinate 26,890 downwards.
CAGCATGGATTTACCAATAGGAAATAATGTTTGACTAATATGATAGCCTTCTATGATGATGTAATTAAAAGGGTGGATGCTGGGAGACCAGTGGATGTGGTGTACCTTGATTTTAGTAAGGCCCATCCTCATGACTAAGCTTAGGTAGTGTGAGATTGAAGAGTAGATTGTGACTTGGATTAAAAACTGGCTGTATAATAGAGCCCAGAGTGGTGATTNAATATATATATATATAAAAATATATCTTTTGAACCACTTAAAGTTAGACCAAAGACTATTTCCTTAATTTTCCAAATCTAGAATAGTTTACCAAATTCTACTGAAGTGTAGCTTTGGTTTTTACTCTTTAAGATCAGCCCTTGGGAACTCCAGATGTCGGAGGCAGGAGTAATAGCCTGAAAAAGGGAAGATTTTCCAATGGTTAAAGAGGACTAGGGTTAGTGATCAATTACAAAGTTGAATATTCATAAATCATAGAATCATTACAGATTGGAAGAGACCTTGAAAGATCATCTAGTCCAATCTGCCTGACACAGCAGGACCACCTAGATCAAGTCACACAGTAACACATCCAGGTAGGCCTTGAACATCTACAGTGAAGGAGACTCCACAACCCCCCTGGGCAGCCTGTTCCAGTGCTCCATCACCCTCACCGTGAAGAAGTTCCTTCTCAGGTTGATGTGGAACCTTTTATGTTCCAGCTTACAACCATTGCCCCTCGTCCTATCACTACATGACACTGAGAATAGCCCAGCTCCATCCTCCTGACACCCACCCCTCAAATACTTATAGACATTAATGAGGTCACCCCTCAGTCTCCTCCAAGCTAAAGAGACCCAGCTCCCTCAGCCTCAGAACACTGATCACAAGAAGGTAATTGGAAGTACTCAGCATGGATTTACCAATAGGAAATAATGTTTGACTAATATGATAGCCTTCTATGATGATGTAATTAAAAGGGTGGATGCTGGGAGACCAGTGGATGTGGTGTACCTTGATTTTAGTAAGGCCCATCCTCATGACTAAGCTTAGGTAGTGTGAGATTGAAGAGTAGATTGTGACTTGGATTAAAAACTGGCTGTATAATAGAGCCCAGAGTGGTGATTAATGGTGCAGTCTAGCTGCAGACGTGTAACCAGTGGTGTCCCCCACGGATTTGTGTTGAGTTTGGTTTTGTTCAGTATCTTTATTAATGGCCTTGAGGATAGAATACAGTGTCTCCTCAGCAAATTTGCTAATGACACTAAGCTACGCAGTCTGGCTGTTCACTTGATATATGTGCAGCCATTCAGAAAGACTTGGACAGAGTAGAGAGTTGGGCTAAGAATAATTTAATAAGGATCAGTAAGGCAGAGTCCTTCACCTGGGAAGGAGTAATGAAATGCACCAATACAGGTTGGTGCTACTGAAGAGCACTTCCGTGGAGAGGGATTTTGGGAGTTCTTGTGGACAAATTGTCCATGGAACAGCAATGAGCAATTGTGGCTGAGAAGGCCAAAGGAATCCTGGGATGTATTAAGAAGAGTGTGTCCAGCAAATCAACGGATGTTCTCCTCCTTCCCTGCTCTGCCCTAGTGAGGCCACATCGGGAATGTTGGGTCCAGTTTTGGGCTTCCTGGTTCAAGAGGGATAGTGACTTGATTAAGAGAGTTCAATAGAGGACCATAAGGATGATTAGGGGACTTGGCACCTGCCTTATGAGGAGAGATTGAAAGATCTGGGACTTTTCAGTTTGGAGAGGAGAAGGTTATAAGGGGACATAATCACTGTATATAAATACATGAAGGCTGGGTGTCAAGAAGAAAGAGGCAATCTCTTTTCACTTACGCCTTGTGATAGGACAAGAGCAAACGGATGTAAGTTGGAGCACAGGAAGATCCATTTCAATATGAGAAATATTTCTTTACTGTAAAAGTTACAGAGCATTGAAATGGGCTGCCCAGGGAGGTTGGGAGTTTACTTCTCCAGAGACTTTTAATACCCATCTGGATGCATTTCTGTATTACCTGTATTAGGTTGTATGATCCTGCTTGAGCAGCGAGGCTTGGACTCAATGACCCCTGGAGGACCATTCCAAATTCTAATGAACTGTGCATCTGTGTAAAGCATGATCCTCCAAAGACTTCAGCTTTGGCTTTATTCTATGTATTAGGAACTAGAAGCATGTAGGAAGAATACAGCCTCTCAGAATTCACATTAGCTTAAAAGATGACAGAACAAGAAGCCACAAACTTAGAGTAAATGGGTTTAACTGCATAAGCACTCCAATTACACAGCACAGAGTGCACACAATTGTTCAGGTAAGCTGCTAACCCAATATTTCTTTTAGGGACATGCTTGCCTGCCAGGACTAAGTGTGGGTAAATGGCATGACTCTTACCTTCAACCTAACAGCCTCCAATATTTGGGTTTCTAGCCAATTACAACATAGTTTCAGTTCCTTCATGATCATTATGTCAAAACCAGGTTTTAGTTATTTTCATTAAATATCAAGAATGGAAAAGACCTTTAAAATCATCAAGTCCAACCATTAACCTCACACTGTCAAGTCCACAACTAAGCAATGTCATAAAGCATCACTTCTACACCTCTTCTAAATACCTCTAGGGACAGAGAGTAAACTGCTTCCCTGGGTAGGCTGTTCCAACGCTCAACAATCCTTCCAGTGAAGGATTTTTTTTTCCAAACCCAACATAAGCCTCCCCTGGTGCAACCCAAGGCCATTTCCTCTTACGCTATTGCTTCTTGAGAAAAGAGACTGACTACCCCATCTCACTCCTTTCAAGTGATTGGAAAGAACCAGGTCTCCCCTCAGACTCCATTCCTCACAGCTAAAGAACCCTAATTTGAGGTGTGGCCACATCGTAAATTCTTACAATTCACCAGTCAGTACCCATCAGGCTTAAGGTTTTAACATCTTTTTATGATCAAAAGTCAGAGTAGCAGGTGCCTAGACAAGTCAAGTAAATTATGAATACATGATCTTTATCCAATACTGTTGAAATCAGTCTGTCATGCTACTCTACAGAATTTGCATAATGATTAACAGCAACATCAGCCACCACATAGTAAAAAGCAAAGAACAGACTCTAATGTCACATTACTTTCATGAAAACATTCTCTGAAAAATGATTGTGTACTACTTGATCTGCTGTGCTTTACTACTTTGGTGGTTTGTGAGGAGGCCTGTCCAACAGATTGAAGAGAAACTACCTGGGGTGTATTCACACTATTGCTAACAGTAGCATTGGTACAGCTCCATAAATATTCACCCCAAAGGAAAATATATCCAAATTTTACACGTGCCTCATTCCTTTCGCTGCAATGTGAAAGACACCACTTCTAATCAATGACATGGAAAAAGTGGCACAAATATTTGTGATAAAGTAGAAGCTATCATCAAGACACGACAACACTGAAGCTACCCACCTCATGTTTATTCTACCACATCCTTACATTTCACAGTATATTGTGACTGGTCAAATACTTTTTCCATAAAACACCAATTCCTCTCTACAAAAAACAAATTTTGCCCCACAGTTAGTTGTCAAAACAGCAAAAATGACAGTTCCAAGATTTCTGTCTTGCGTGTTCTTAGTAAAAGACCTAATAAAGAACAATGGAGAACTTTGCTGAGGCAGAGACAATAGTGATGCAGTTGAACGCAACTGAGTGGCTCAAAACTGAGACCTACACCCCTTCACACAAATTCTGGTAAGTTATTTGCTGTCATTTCACTTTGCAGGGAGAGCTTTGTACCTCCTCCCACTCCGAGCTGTTACAGGAATTAACTTTATTCGAAAATTCTCAACATACAGGTATTATTAAAGATATTTAAACCAAGAAAAATAACCAGAGAGCCATCTGATCTTTGGATTGTAATCATTAAAAAGCCCAAAGTTACTGGACACGTTTAATATAAGAGAAAATATTTACATAGAACCCTACACATTTCTGGGAGTCTTCATGGCCCTGCCTCATGTCTCTAAATAAAACTGAGATCTGTCTGCTGGTTACTGTTAAACAATAAGCATTACAACTATGCTTTACAGATGAGCATTAATTTATTACCTGGTCACTAAATTTTAGCTAATCTTATTAGACAATTTGTCTGCAGCCAAAGTGAGATGCAAATACCCAAATTATGGATGCTTGTTATTTTCTTTAAGTGTTTACCTCACAGCAGAGGCTTATAAAAGCACTGACTTGAGGAAGACAATTTGAAAATCAATGCTGTGCACTAAAGCTGGCATTTATGTACAACACAGCAAGTCATTCAGTCAGTCAGTCAATCACTGTTTCTTACTTACTCGCTGTCTGGTCAGATAGGGAGGAGAACACAACAAAAAAGCTTAACATGTGAGACAAGGAAGGGCTCACTTTCCAGTTATGGTCTCAGGAAAAAGACAAGCTCAGCTTGGGGAAACCAAATCATTTAAACAAAACCACCACCAATTCACCAGTTGAATCAGAGTGGGTATTATTTATTTTTCATAAATACAATCACATCTTAAACACACCTTACCACTACCCACCCCTTCTTGCCAGGCCCAGCTCTGCTGTCACTTTCCCTCAGCAGGGCAGGGCTACTGGGTATGGCGACTGAGGTCAGTCCAAGATCCATGCCATGTTGTTTCTGACACTCCTTCCTCCTAACAGCAAAAGACTTGTCTTCTCCCATGGCAACATGACGTTTCTCTCAGAGAAGACAGTCCATGAAATTGTCCAACTAGTACTGGGGTCTTCTGCAAGCAGCAGTTCTCCTGATGACAAATTAATTCAGCTCAAGCCTTCCTCAGAATCACAGTCTTCTTCAGCAGTAGTCCCCTGTTTCAGCAAGGATACCTCAACAATGGCAGATGAGACTTTTTTCCACTCTGAGGGCTGCAAGGGGTCAGCCTGCCCACTCACCAGAGCCCAACAGGGAATGGTTGCTTCATTGTGTTGCCCAGTATGCTTCCCCTCTTAAGCATTAATCTCAGAGACACTAACTAGCTCAGTCATGGCCAGAATCAGGACTGACTTGGAGCCAGAAGAACTTAACAGGGTCATGTGAAAAGCCACCTCCCATACTACCCAAACCTCATCAGACACAAATACAACACAATAATTAATTAACTATTATTCCTTTAGTAATATCAACTAGATATGATAAATACTATTCTGTCATAAAAAAGGTAAAAGATTATTATTATAATACACACTATTTTTCTGTAATTTAAAAACTAAACTACTGGACCAATTAGCAGAAAGGGATACTCCAATTAGAATTCAGAGCATGAATGAAAAATAAATCCATTTTTTCTGTGTTCATCTATCACATCCTGGTTTAAGAGGGACGTTTAACTGCTAATTAGAAGATAAGGACAAAGAAGTTATTTAAGTTAAAATATGTGATTGGAAAATAACACACATATAAACTATTTAAGAACGAAGTTTATAAGCTTTTCACAAAAACGCTCAGATGTATCTGTAATGGTCTTTTTTAAGTTAATCTTACTTAACTACTTACAGACAGCAGGAGATGGCAGACACATTAGCAAAGTTAACTAAATGATCCAGGTTTTTATTATTTCTCTAAGATGGAGCATCTGAGACAGCAAAATCACAGCAAATTCAGCAAGATGACAATACATACACGTTTTTTTCCTTCTCAGTATGCCAACTGCAAACTATGTAATACCTTCAATTCTTCAGTTTGCAGTGTAACCATCATTAATTCCCTCTTGTAAAAAATACATATTGTACAACACACCTTTAACCTCTTCAAATTAAAGGCCAAAATACAGAGTTCCGTTGCAGGAGTATATATAAAGAAAGAAAATGTAGAGACAGAAATTCAAAAGAACACAGAAATTCAGCACTCTGCTTCTATCAAGCTCATGACAGGTTTTGCATTAGCTGCCTTCAGCTCTGAAGGTTAAAACAAACATAGTGCAAAGATGCAAGATGAAGGTTTTCATGACTTCATGCAATATTGACAGAAAACTGCTTTACATGAACGTGCAAAAAGCGTTGATATTAAATCAGAGTTGGCATTTCTAAAAGCCGATTAAGAGGTGCATTGAAAGTAAAAAGAGAACAGCAGAATTTTAAAGAAAGGAAAATATATAAAAACACTAAATGCAGTCTAGTTTACCTGATTGTTTCCCACCATGACAACTTCCAGCCCCAGTGTTATTCCCTACATCCTTTCTCTTTCATTATTTTCACTACCTCAACTCTTCTTCTACAGTGAAGCAACGGATAACATGTATTATAACCACACAAGACACACTGGCAAGTGTAATTATGGAAGATCACATTTTGTAATTCAGCGCTAGTAGGCTTTTCAAGTGGCAACAGATGGCAGGCTTCTCTTATCAGAAATAAATCATTATCGAGAACATTAAAAAATAGTAAAAATGTTTAATAGATAGTTTCACTTTTCGTTCAGAGTACTAACTTAAAAAGCCACCTTAAGTGCAGTTACATTGATTTACCTTAATCTTATAGAGTTCAATAAATACTCATCTGTATTGTTGTATAATGGTGCGTTAGCTTAGAATCAATATTCAGAAGTCTTTGGAACTAATCCAAAAGGCTCCTGCTATGTTACAAATGAAAAAAGGGGAGAATTTAAATATAAAAATTTTTAAAACCCCAAACGACTAATTACAAAAATCATGCATTTATGTAGCTAGCCAAAAATGTACAAAACGCAAGACAATTAAATTATCAGAGTAAGCTAAGAATAATATATTTCTATTATTCCTTTAAGTGTATTAAAATATGTCTGTGTGTCTTTATATGTTTTGGGTTTATTCTTCAAAAAAGCCATTTTCAAAATCAGCATACCACAGTCAAGATTAATAAATTGTTTTGGTCTTGCTGTCAATTGTTCATTCCAAGACAAAATTAACCAATTATTTTAGTTAATGTGCTAATGCAGTGAAACAGAAAATAAACAAGGAGGGTTCAAAACCACTTACAAATTGCAGGCAAAAACAAAACTAACTTGATTTGGGGAGAAACAACAAGACACATTTAGTTCACCCCACATAAAAAACCCAAAGAATCTATGGCATATAAAAACCAGACAAAAGAAATACAGAGACCAATCACATGTTCTTACATAACTGAGCCAAACTGCATTCTCCAACCCCTCAAAAGGAAAGGCTTCCAGCAGGTCTTCCTTCTTGTGGAAACATGGAGCACACTGCATCCTACACATGTCCCTCAGCATCAGCAGGCTCTCTGTTCCATGTGCTTCCAACCTAGTCCTCCATTTTCAATGTGCCTATCCCTACAGCCTGTTTCAGCAAACAATGGAATTCTGACAAAACCATACTTTACTGATCCTTAAGGTACCACTCTACTCTCCACATTCCCCAGGCAAGATGGCTACCCTATTCAGCACAGCAACACGGGCTCTCTCGGAATGACAAAAAGTACAGTGAAGTAGGAGGAGCCTGAAATCCCAAAAAAGAAGCTCCACGCCCTTTGCTATTTGCAGAACCGCAAAACTTGGCTTGAAATTGCCCGCTGAACATCATATAAAATTTCAAACTATGACACTTACGTATTAATGTAATAAAGTTTGTCTATAAACCTCAGAAAGAAAATAAACATTAGTTAAACTTCGCTAGGTTTCTTGAATGGACATTTAAAACGTCAGTGAATATATGGCCACTAAAATACATGGGCATTTACTGTTGCAAATTTCTGTTCTTTTAAGAGGGCTAATCAACACTTGCTTCATTGGATACTAAGAGGCATCTAGCTAGCCCAGTCATATTTCAGACTTCAGATACTGAATAGCTATTACCATCAGACTCCAACCACCTGGATGTGAATCCCTAACCTCAGGACAAGTAATAAAGCTCTTCATCTTTGAAGGAAAAGGGTCTGGCAAAACAATTTGCAAGGAGCAGCAGCCTCTCTGGAGACTTGCAGGCTTCTCAATTTCTCATTCCTTTTAACATATGAGGCAACTAATATAGTGGGTAGGACAGAAGTCAGCAGCTACAGTGCAGAGTGAAGGGGGAAAATGCAAGACAAAACAGTTTTGGAAATATCAAAACTCTTATTTTAAACTTGATGTTTTGCACTGGTTTTGGCTGATCTGCTTGTAATCCACTGAGAGATGTGGTGCTTCACTCAGTGCCAGTTATTACAATAATAATAAGCCCATATAGAGAAAGTCAGGATGACATTTCATCACCAATAATTTTATTGCCCCTTTTTACACACCTCAGTTCAAAATATCATAGCACAAGTTGGTAACTTTCATAACTTTTGTACTCATGTGTTGACACAGATGGCAGAGTTTTAAAAAATCCTTAATTGTCACACACCCAAGTTTATATTTAGGTTAAGCCAGTACCTTAACCTCCACAGAAACTATTTTCGCATAGATGATTTTACTGCTTCTGAAAGCTGCAGAATATGCAAATAGCAAGTAACAGAATGGTTGCTTTTCAGTGTAGCAATCAATACTCTGAAATTGTGTTACAGTGATGTAAGCCATTTATACGTCATTCTTCTAAAGCTTAGGTAGCTGCAGCAATAAGCAGAGAACTGATTAAATATTGAAGAAATACAATCTCAAAGCAGGTGTTTTATTTAGTATTAGACAATATAAAGAAACATGCCCCATTTGTAATAGAACCTGAACAGAAAATGTAATGTCTCCAAGCTCTAAAATACCAACATTATTATTTCTAATTTTTATTTTGAGGGATCATTTTTACTCAGACTAACTTCCGGGTTTGTGGATTATTGTACAATATTTGTACATGCACAAAGTTCTTTCATATGACTAATATGGCACACAATTAAGTTCAGCTAATGAAACTTTTGTTTAGAAAAGCTTTTATCAATAAACCTTCTTACAAGAAAAATTCTGTTGCTATTTTGAGTATAAAATATATTTCCTTATATGCCATTTAACCGTCTTGATTAGCAGAACTGAGAAATTTCATCACATTTTCATTGTTTAAAGTAGCTACAGTGCACTAAAAGAGCACCTTTCACACAGATAGTTGCTGTTTCAAGTTGCTTGCAAGGGCGAGTATGGAGTGCTGCATCTGGGCAGTAACATCCCCTGAGTTGCTGGAAAACAGCTCTGAGGAAAAGGACCTGGGAGTCATGGTGACTGACTATTTGTGAGACAGAAATGTGCCCTTATGGCCAAGAAGGCACATGGTCTTTTGGGGTGCATTTAGAAGAGTGTGGTCAGTAGGTCAAGGAGAGTCATCCTCCCGCTCTACTTTTCCCTGGTTAAGCTGCATTCCCTGGAATTCTGCATCTGATTCTGGTCTCCCCAGTTCAAGCAGGTCAAAGCGGTCTCTGGACTTCTGAGAGAGTCCAGAACAGAGACTCTAAGATGATCAGGGGACTGGAACATCTACATTATGAGGAGAGGCTGAGGGATTTGGGTCTGTTTAGCCTAGGCAGAAAACAGAACTCTAATGAGAAGCCAGAAGCTACTATCAGGGTAAGTAGGAAGCTGCTACAATTCAACTGAATGCACATTTTACCAGCACTGCTCTTTTTATCATCCTCATGTAGTTTAAGCACAGACTAAAGCATTTCAGGTTTAATGAATATAAGCAAAACTTAAAGTCTTCAAAGTATCTGAAAAATTACAAATCAATGCCTTTGGTTAAAAAGTTTCAGCGATCAGAGCAAATGTTGCTAGAATTACCAAATACATTACAAATAGTTGGTAGGCATTCACTATTGTCCTGGATTCAGACGTATACACAGGAACTTAGTTACCCATGAATCATATAGTTCCAATAAAAAAAAGCCTTGCAAAACTTTCCCTCTTTTGATCTTGAAACTCCAGGAGGGCTTAAACTTCCCTTGATCTAACATTCAGCTTTTGCAGAGAATATAACAGTTATTTAGCCTCCTTTGAACTCTTCCTGCTGCAGGTTTCTTACATCAGACAGAATGCTAGCCTTTCAATTGAGTGCAAATGTGAAAACAAACTTGATAGTATTATTTAGTATTATATAGCATAACTTCATTCAATAAAGCAGAAAAGATTTCTTTTCACATAAACTGTCCAGTCCTCCATGTCTTCCAGTACTTGGTTGAACATGTGCCTCAGTTCTTACCTTGAAGTCTTAAAACTTCAGTTTTGAAAATTTTTTTCCTCTTTTTCTCTCTCAAAACATATAGATTTGTTACAATGACAATATTGAAGTAGGGATGTACAAATACAGCACAAAATCACGACCACCTGAGCTGGAACTTGCAAATGAGCAAAACAGAGCAAAAGTACCAGAAGTTTGAAAGTGTTCTTGCCAAAGACTGCCAGATTTATCCCTGTTTAAAATAGTATAGAATGAGCCATTACAAGTTTCTTTTTTCTTAACAAGGAGACATATAAATAACTTCAAAAACAACCCATTAACATTTGGGATAAAGCTACATTTGTCAACCACAGGAACAATATTCACAGCCTCCAAAGCTTAATCTAGCTTGTAATTCTCTGTTAATACAGAGGCTGCAAAGGGCTGGCTTCATCAACTGGGAATTCTGTACTTGGGCATATTTTTCACATATCCAAGCAGTCGTCTCTCATTATCCTTAACATTATTGAATTTTTTTGAATATAAAGGAGTTTATACTGCTACATTTTGTGAATTGAAGAGAAAAAATTACCCTTTGGAATTTTCTGTAGTACAAACCCAACTAATTCTAGAAATAAAAATTGTACAAATTTTAAGTATGTTATCACAATCAGACGCTACTGCAATTTTTTCAGTAGACTGTATTCTGCAAGTATTTTATCTTTAGAGCTCTTTAGAACTCAAGGTCATTGAGTATAAGTAGCAAAGAACCCTGACTTTACTATGCAAGGTATATATCAATATTTTTTTTAACTAGATGTTAACACAAATGAAATAGAATCTGTTTCAAAAGTGACCATTTTCAGAGTTTTGAAGGAAACAACTGCTTGTCTTAAAGACCTTACATACAATAGGAGAAGGGAGAATGTTATGCTTGGATCTAATTTGTGTGTTTTCTGTAGAAAAGTTTGAGTTTAAAAAAGTTGAAATGTTTCTGTTCCCCACTCCTTCCCTCTTCTCCCTCCTCGGTGACTTCCACCTTCTTCATTTCTCTCCATCTCAGACTGTTCGGAGATGCATTGCTGCTGCTGATAGAAAATGTTAATGCTTCCGAGAAAATTAACACTTCTCAAGTCGAAGAAGTGGTGAGTGGGAAGATTTGCCTGGACCTGGAGACACTGTAAGAATTCTGAACCTTGATGAGGATCGAGACTAAAGTCAGGAGACTGCTGTGATTTCAGAGAGAAGTGGGAACTGTATATAATGGATGTACTGGACCTTTTTAACCTCACTTAGTAGAAGCAGTGTGACAAAACTCTGTATGTCTGTGTCTATATCTTGTGTGGGGTTTTTCTCTGATATGTGGTGAGAGGAATGAAATGAAATGTCTTGATGCTTTTCTTCTCCAAACTGAGAAAGTTATTTCATTGCCTGCAGATTCATAAGTGGTTTTGTTAAACTCTCTGTGTCTGATGCTTCAGTTGGTTCTTGAAGCGTCTTGATTGAAACAGAGTTGGGGTTTCTAACTCATAATGTTAGCAGCAACCCAAGTGGAATGCACAGGGATCCACATAAGGACCCACACCACTACACTACTACTACTACATGAGAGAGAGATACTCAGATCACTCACACTCATGTCATTTATTATAAGATCTGAGCAATACCAAATAGCACTGCAGCAGAGCTAGTTTTTTTTCCACAACTCCTTATCAATTTGTAGATTTCCAACACTGCTTGTCTTAGCATAATATGAATAACATGAGGATGCAAAAAAAAATTGTGCATCTTGAGCATCACTAGCTTCATCAAGGAATCAGACAACAGCCTGTGCCAATCCCTTTTTGGCCTACTCTGTTTCTACTCCACAATTCTTACTCTGCAATGCACAGCTGGCCCTGAGTATATATCCGGCCCTGTTCAAAGAACTGATTTGGCTCAAAATTAAGCTAAGATACAATTACTGATTTCCCAAGAGCTCCAAAGTACAGAAAACCTTATCAGGTGACAAAAAACCCACATCAGCACACTTCACATTGATAAAAACAAGTCAAGACAACCATATCAAATTTAAGACCATTTAACCTCCAAAACACTTTATTATTTTTAATAAGCTGGAAAAAAAAGATCCTCATACCTGGAGATAACACTGTAATAAAAGCCTTTCCTGTTATGAGGACTTGGTATTTCTTGATTAGACACCTTGGACTGTGTCAAGTATCAGTACTAGTCTGTACTAAAAAAAGCCAAACGTGTCAAGTTTTGAGTGATACATAAACTGTCATTTCCACTTTTTTGCTTCGTAGAATCTTTAGCATAAATTAAATATTAGGAACTTAAATCTTTTTAAAACAAAATTAATCTTTAGCTCAGTATGCCTATGATAACAGACTGTAATATCTGGAGTAGCCAGTTCTATATTTTTAGAAATTTTTAGGGATAAATATACTTCATATCAATTTCAGCTTTAATGCCTTACAAAATAATGTGAAAAACTACTTTGATCACAATAGTATCATAGAGCTTTTTTTAATCCTACTAGGAAGCACCTAGCCTGGATTACCTCACCTAAATTTAAGCCAAACTACACTACTACTTACTTGCTATCTCACTTTCTCCCCCCGCTTCCAGCAGCAATAGCTGCACTAAAATACTAGGGAAGAATCATTCCTCATTATAAAGAACTATGGGCTCCTGTTCTAGAAGGCCCTATAGTGTTCTTTAGTGTCAGCCCTGTAGCCCTCACGCAGCACACAAACATTTGATTGAAGTATCATCTATTAGATGGGACAAATGTTCCCTTAAGAACAGTACAGCCAACCACAATACTGAAAGCTCAAAAAGCGTTTCCATGGATAAGCAATGGAGCAGCTTAACTGTCAAGACAGTGCAAAAATCCCTCATGGCCATTTGCCCTCTGCAGAATAATGGGCAATGAAGAACCGTTTGACGTCCCTACAAAAGCAAGGTAAAACCAGCAACCTAAACAAAGTAAAAGCACTCAGCAGAACTCTCATTTTGTCTGGTTGTACCCATGTAAACTGCACTCAAACCAACTGAGAACTAGGCTTCAATATAAACAGCAATTAAAAAGAAGACTGCCGTTACAGCAACAAGGGCAGCTGTAGAGTTTTGCATCTGGGCAAGAACATCCATGTGCATCAGTACTGGTTGAGGACTCACTGGCTGGAGAACAGCTTTGAGAAAAAGGACCTTGGAGTCCTGGTGAACAATGGGCCAACCATTTGAGAGACAGCAATGTGCCCCTGTGGCCAGGAAGGTCTCTTGGGATGCATTTATAAAACTGGCTAGTGGGTACCTCGAGGGAGGTTATCCTCCCTCTCTATTCTTTCCTGATTAAGCTGCATCTGGAATTCTGCATCTGATTCTGGTCTCCCCAGTTCAAGCAGTTCTGAGAGAGTCCAGAACAGAGCCACAAAGATGATCAGGGGCGTGAGCATCAGCATTGTGAGGAGAGGCTGGGAAAGTTGGGTTTGTTTAGCCAGATGAAGAGAAGACTCATTAAGACTTACAAGTATTGAAACAGCAAGTGTCAGGATGATGGGACTAGACTCTTTCTCAGTGGTGACAACAACAGAACAAGGGGTAAATGGTTTAAACTAGTGTATAGGAGATTTAAAAGTGACAATAAGGAAAAACTTTTTCACAGTGAGGATAACAGACCACTGTAACAGGCCACCCAGAGAGGTTGTGGAGTCTCCTTCTCTGGAGGCATTCAAAACCCACCGGGACATGTTTCTCTGTGATCTGGTCTAGGCAAACCAATCTGGTCTAGGCTCTGCAGTGGGGCTTCACTAAATCTCCAAAAGTCACTTCCAAACCTCTACTATTCTATGATTTTATGATTCTATGACAGAAGCTTGTAGTAGAAGAATTAATAGTTGAGAGGGATTAGGAAAAAAATGGTAATGTACAAGGGGCAATAGAAAATAGAGTGGAAAAAAGTAGTTTGAAAGAAGGAAGAAGAAAAAGAAAGTTACTCTGCTGGTCAAAAGAGAAAAATCAAACACTGAAATGTAATCTAGTTTACTGTATCTTTTTAATTCTTTCCCAATTATAATTAATATATAGAGGGAAAAAAGCCTGCACTGAAGCAAATATGTGCATTACTCAAGTACAGTAATTCTAGCTTTTTCAGCTGTTGGCTTATTTAGACATCCTGACCTTTCCACCTATACTAGACTAAAACAGAACAAGAATACAAAACAGTCTTACACTGCTGACACTCCAAAGTCATCTTAATGTTATTTTACTTACAGATTTTGAGCCATTAAGTGCAACAACTTTACCCATCAGAAGCAGCAGAAAGCACAGGGGTTTGAAAGTATCTTTTGCCAATACCTGGAACACTTTCATAATTACAATCCAGCAGTCAAGTTTCTCATAGGCTCTATGTTCCAGTCAGCTTTATGCTTTAAAAAGGAGTAGCCATTAATACATTACTGAATATAAACAGCTTACCTGAATCTCAGAGAAAGTAAACAATTTAGGTGGGGAATTGGATCTAATGATAGAGCATTCACTAGAGAAGGCTCAGCTACTCAGTGACTTTTTTTGCATCGGTCTTTACTGGAAAGCATTCAGTCATAACACGCTACTCACAGAACTCAAAGTCTGGGACTGGAAGAAGGAAGTACTAGCCATGGTAGGGACAGATCAGATTCATGACTACATAAAGAACATGAACATGCCCAACTCCATGGGAGCTGATGAGATTCACCCAAGGGTTCTGAGAGAACTGGTGGATGAAGTTGCTAGGCTACTATCAGTCATATTTGAGAAATCACTGCAACCCAGTGAAGCTCTCACTGAAAAAGGGCAAGCATAACCCCCATTTTTTAAAAAAGAGAAAAACATTACTTGGGGAACTACAGATCAGGTAGTCTTACCTCTGTGCCTGGCAAGACCATGAAGCAGATCCTCTTGGAAACTGTGCTGAGGCACAAGGAAACTAAGAATGTGACTTCACTAAAGGTGAAGTGTACAACAGAGTTACAGCCTTGATGGATAAAGATGTCATCCACCTGGACTTATGCAAGGCATCTGACACTGTTCCACATGACATCCTTGTCTCTAAAACAATATCCCAAATCATTCCCAATTAATGATTTTACCAGTATATTTTCACTTCTATTAACTAGCATGAATTACATCTGTACTAAACTCTTTGGTACTCACAGGATGATATAAGAACTTGACTATTGTGGTCTCAAACTTTGTGTGGTGAGAAGATCTGAATGGATGAAGAACAAGGCCTGACTGCAGGAATGAAGCTTTAACGGTTCTAAATGTTTATTTTTCTCCCTTTCAGTTCCTTGCAGATGAGTTTTCTTCTAAGTATTACAACTGCACCAATGGGGACACCTATAGCATGCACCACTCTAGAGGAGTTTATGCAAATCAACTCTGTTTCCTGTGGAAACCGGGGATATGTGTCAAGGATATAAAGGGACAGTAAAATATTGGTAAGATAAACACCAGGAAATTAGTTTAAACTGACCTTCTTGAAGCATTCCAGGGCTGAAGGATGGATGTGCTAACTCTGTGACCATGTACGGGCAGGAAGACTTAGGATGCCCTTCCCAGGAAAAAATGATGAATACATGTATGTTTTTTGTATATAAGCTGGTGTATTTTGCTAACTCATTGGAGCACTCATCATGGACTGATCCCCAGTGTTGCCCAGTGCTGCAACAAAGAATGCGTGTACAGTAACAACTCTATTTCAGTTTTTGTCTCCAGAATTCTTACCCAGCCACATCTAGTCTCCTGTATCGGTGAGGAGTGTTAGAAAGCAAGGGGATTTGGAAGCTCTGGACTTTGTTTCAGAGAGGCACGATTTTGACTGACGGACTATTCAGTGAACAGGGAATTGGCTGAATGACTGCACACAGAGTGGTCATCAGCAGCTTGATGTCCAAGTAGAGATCAGTTACAAGAGGTGTTCCTTATGAGTCTGTTTTGAGCCCCACACTGTTAAAATCTTGTCAGCAAGAAGGACAGTGACACTGAGTGCATCCTCAGCAAATTTACTGAGGAACCTGGAAAACTAGGCCTGTGAAAACTGCACGAGGTTCAATATGGCCAAGTGCACGGTCTTGCGTCTGGGTCAGGACATGTCTCTTACAAAGTCAGGACAGGAATTTAGGACTGTTCAGGTTGGAGAAGAGAGGGCTGCAGGGGCATCTCATTACAGATTTCCAGTACCTGAAGGGGCCTACAAAAAATATGGAAAGGGACTTTTTATGAGGGACTCTGGTGATAGGACATGAGGGATGGTTTCAAACTAAAAGAGAGCAGATTTACATTAGATCTTAGGAAGAAATTCTTTACCATGAGCTTGTTGAGGCCCTGTAATAGAGTGCCCAGGGAGGTTGCAGATGCCCCATCCCTGGACCTGTTCACAGCCTGGTTGGATGAGGCTCTGGGCAACCTGATCTAATGATGGGTATACTCGCGAAAGGCAGGGGTCTTGGAAGTAGATGATCTTTGAGGTCCCTTCTAACATAAGCCATTCTGTGATTCTATGAAAACTAAGTTTATTTCAAGACAGAGCTTCAAAATAAAGGCTTGAACAACTTGTAAAGACAGAAGGCTTTAAAAGACATTGACAGCTTCCTTCTGGCTTTCAACCTACTCCAGTTAAAGTGCCTAGAGCAGTTTTCTCTACGTTTCCTTTAAATATGACAGCACACCTAACCTAGCAAATAGTAGTTTCAACCATCATTAAACATGTTTACTAGCAACTGTAATAACAGAGAAACTACTGAACTCTCAGAAATGCAGATACAGTCATAATAAACCTATTGCATCTCCAAACACCATTATATAATCTTCCACATGTCCCAACCAGATCATACTTACAAAATAAAAATAGATGTTTACTTTGTGCTGTACAAGATCACAATGCACTTTCTTTTAAGCTGGTAACATGTCTTAAAACAGTAACTACAAAGTGAAACATTATCAACACCAGTGCTTTTCAAAGCATCCCCTCATTTTCAAAGCCATATAGGTCCAATCTAGCTTAGAGCTTCAATAGAAATGCTTCTATTTCTCACACAGTTTCCTGAAGAGTTCATTACTTTAATCTGGTATTATTTCAGTCCTTGAAGATCATTACATCACAAAAGTTAAAAAGGACACCTAGATTCAACAATCATATGGGAAAACAGAAGCAATTAAAACAAACGTAGAATGGTTCTTGGTAAGAAAGTTAATCTTTATTTCAAACATATAGGTTTGATATGGCCTCCTCTGAATCACATAGTAGTGAGTAGAATTATTAATAAGTAAGACAGCTGCAGTAAATAAGAGCTGTAATTTTTAGTTCCTTAATAGCAGAAGTTTTCCATAGTGTGATAATTTATAATCACAGAATGTTTTGGGTTGGAACAGAACTAAAGTCATCTAGTCTAAGTCCTCTCCAGTAAAAGCAGAGACATCTTCCAACTACATTAAGTTGCTAAACTCCCTGTCTAACCGGTCCTTGAAGGTTTCCACCATCTCCCTGACCAACCTCATCCACTGTCTCATCACTTTCATTGTAAAAATCCTTATATTGAGTTAAAATCTACCTTCTTCTAGTAACAAAACCACTACCTATTGGTCTCATGCAAGACACTGCTAAGAAAACTGACCCACTCTTTCTCATAGGCCCCCTTTAAGGTCTTTCAGCTCATTGATCATTTTTGTAGCAATAATTTCTGCTATTCTAGGTGTTTGGAGTAACTAGCATAACTATAAACTCTATTAACTTCAACACATTTTCAAGTGTTCAGCCTTGATTTTTTATGGTGACACTTGTTATTTTCTATGGTGACTCTTGTCACTCACAAGATCAAGCTGACTAGATCAGCCCATATATAGAAATCAAGTAGTTTTTCCTCCAAAAGTGTTTATGATGCTCTAAACAATTTATTTCCAAGTTTTCTGTAGCAAAACCCTTATGAATTCTCCTAGAAAACCATCAGGGCACTTTTCTAATGCATCCTACACAATCTCACTAAGTATCTTCATATCTGCATAGGTTCTGTGCTCTCTTAAACAAATTATAAAACATATAAATTAAAATTGTAAAGTTGCCTGAAGAAAACTAAGTTTCTATTCACCTTGTCATTAACCAAAGAATTCTATGAATTGCAAAGCACCCTTTTATGAGATACATTGTAACAGTTGAGACCCTCATCTCACGCGAAAGAACATATAATTCACAAGTTTCCTACCTAATGATAATCCATAATATTTTTTTTAAAGCACGCTACCTAGTACTGAAAACCCTTGTAATATATTTGCCACATACATAATCTTTCATGCTGTATAAAGGTAACCAACTTACAGTGATAAGTATAAACATAAGGTTAATCTCAAATATTTTTAAATTTCTTTTAAAAATTCAAATCTTTTCACTGAAAAACTTAATTATTCTTTGAAACTAAGGAAGAAAATTGCATCAGATTATTTTGGAATACAGAGCATACACAGATAATAAAACAATTTCTTAAACTGGTTTCTTAGAGGCATGCATTTGATACAAAAATTAGAAAAATGGGAAAACATTCACAGAATGATACTTTCGTAAGAAAAAACCACCAAACCCAAGCCACAAACTTGAAGTAACAAAACTTGAAGTAACCAAGTAACATACGGATACTTCATAAGACACAATAATCAACACTGCTGTGAGCCTTATTTACTTCAGGATGTGACAAGCTTTCTACACAAGACATTCTCTGTGTCCAACACCTTGAAAATAAAATGGACCAACTCAAGAGATCAGATCTGACAGCACCACAACTCACTAAAACCCAGTGGCTGAAAAAAAGTCAAAAATTTTTAACACAGAATGATAGAATTGTCTGGGTTAGAAAAGACTTCTAAGATCACCAAGTTCAACCATTATCCCAACTGCACCAAGCCCATCACTAAACCATGTCCCCAAGCTCCATATCTACGTGGCTTTTAAACACATCCAGGAATTGTGATTCACCAGCTCCCTGGGCAGCCTGTTCCATTGCCTGATGAGCCTTTTGATTAAAAAAACAGTCTAACCTAAACTTCCCCTGTAGCAGCTTGAGGTGAAATATGTGTGTGTATATACACATATCCGTAGACCTTAAACAAACTAATTATATAGTCTATAAAACAAGACGCTTTCTGTATTTTACAGATATTACCATATGAATATCACCTCATTTCCTATTTCTCATACAATTTAAATTTTCACATGCCACATACATACACAACACCGAAGCCACATACCTGCACAGCTGAGGTAATCCACACAAGGGACACCTTCCCTCAGTTCTCTAGCTTACTGCAAACAGTATGTCCACCTCTACCAACTGTCATCCCACTCCTGAAAGAGACCCTTTCTCCCAAACCCGTGTGATTTTAAAGTTCTACAAAGTCAACCTTGAATGGAAAGACAAATCGGGACAGCACCATCCACTCAATGCAGACAGCATCAACCTGCCCAAACCAC
Organism: Rhinopomastus cyanomelas; assembly: GCA_013400115.1. Classification (NCBI taxonomy): domain Eukaryota; kingdom Metazoa; phylum Chordata; class Aves; order Bucerotiformes; family Rhinopomastidae; genus Rhinopomastus; species Rhinopomastus cyanomelas. The sequence continues at coordinate 7,321 of VXBP01003354.1, read as the reverse complement.
CACAGTTAAGCTTCCTCAGGCCCCATCACACACGCGACTCTGCTAGGGGTAGGAAAAGCGGGGGCTGTCAGGGAACTCTTCGGCCCAGAATACAAGAGCCTTCATTCCCTGGGGTGGGGTGGAGCTGTCCAGAAGATAGAAGGGCAGGGTCAGGCACTTCCTTGGCCCGCAGAAGACTCCCTGATCCAGGAGGAGTATTTGAAGAGAGGAACCCCATACAAAACCAAACCTCTCCTATAACACCCCATCCCCACGCCCCGTGCAGTGTGTTTGCTGCAGTATGGGAAGTTCCAGCGCGGCCGGCCGCGCGCAGTGGGCCTGCTCCTCCGCAAAACCACCCCTCCCTCTTTGGGGCGCAGAAGACCCTCGCTCCGCACCGTTATATTAGGAGGCCTTCACAGCTTCCATCCCAAACACCTCAGGACAGTGGAGGGTGGGTGAGGGGAGACGACAGGCCCGCCCCGCCCCTAAGACCCTCGTCTGTCCTCCCGCAGCCCCACAGAGGGGCAAGGTAAGGGACCTCGGCCCCGCCACCGGCGAACACCCACGGCAACCCCACACAACGCCGCGGCTTCAGACTGACCTGACGAGGGTGGGGTGAGATCGCCTCTCGAGGCGGGGGATTTCCTCTCCGCCAACTGATCCTCTGCTCCCCGGCCCGTCCTTCCTCGGCGCTAGCTCAGACAGAAAGCAGAGGACGCGAGGGAGGTAATGAGAGACAGAGGGAAACACGGGCCCCTCTTCCCCTCCCCCGCCAGAAAAATCAAAATAAAAAAAACCAGCCAGAAAACAAACAAACAAGCCAACAAACCAACAAAAAAAAGAGGGGAGGGGAAGGGGAAGAGGGGGGATAAAATTTAAGGCTCGGCCAGGAGTTTAAAACAAAGGGGCGGAAATAGCCGAACGCGGTCCGAGCGGAGCCGAGCGGGGGCGCCGTGCTCACAGCGCATGCGCGCGGGGCTCTCACCCTGTTACTGCCTCGGCCGCCCCCTCCCCCGAGGAGCGGGGCTGGCACGCGCGTGGTCCCCCGCCTCCTGCTGCGCGTGAGTGCCGGGGCGAGGGGGTCTGGAGGGGGCGGGGGAGCGCAGCGTGCACTGGGCTGCCTGGTAGCGCCTCCGGCCGTGTCGCGAGCCCGAACCATGGCGTCCGTGTCCTGGTGTGCCCAGCCGTGAACGACCAGCTTACCCTGTAAACGGGGCAAGGTTAATGGAGGCGGTTTGCTTTAGGGAGGGGAACAGCCCCGCTCAGGTCCCGAGTTTTGACCCCGAAGCACGTAGACGTCTGTGAGCCAGTCCATGCAGAAACTGAATTAGGAACTGGGTGTTCTACTTGCAAGACGTACAACTTGGCGACAAACTGCAGGCGATTAAAACACCCTAAAGATGAAATTAAAAATTTCATTTTCTGAAATTTGAAAGGTGTGGAGTTTGAAGAAGCATATATAAAGCTTGGGAATACCATACCGAGTTCACACCAAGTGGCTGAATGCCACAGCTGCAAGGACAAGTACGTGGGAGTCGTATATCCAAACACCAGAAACCAGAGTGAGCTTTATGTTCACAATTTGGTCTATATTTTGAATGTGATTGTGTGGTTAAATGGATTCACCTTGTACATCAAAAATTAAAATTCTATTTTTAACTTAACCCGAGTGACTGTGTATAGGATGAGTCTTTGGTTACAGAGATACATTCCAGAAAGTAATGGAGCATCCTTCCTGCAACTGGAGTTCAAGTAGCCAGAAATCAAAGTAACAAGCTCTGAGAATGTGCATGAAATTATAAACTGGATAACTGGATACTTGTGCTTTTTGGGTTTTGGGATTTTTGCTTTTTGTTGTGTTTTTTAAGGAGGATTTCTTTTGTGTTTCCTTTTTTGTTTGTTCCTACTGTGTCCAGAGCCACATGGTACAGATTGGAAAAACCATTAAGGCCTGAGTCTAACGGATTTGCTTTTCTTCTACTATTGATATTTTTTAGAAGATTGTACCTGAAACAAAATTATATGGCCATGCCTACTCAAACAATCTAATTTAGTCTCTTGTGACAAGACTGATGTGACCCTTGGAGAGCCAAGCTCTTTTCAACCTCATTACCCTAATGTCAGTTCTAATGCCTTTGACAATGGCATTAAAGAGTGTGCTAGCCTCTAAGCATTACCCGCTGAGTAACATATCTAAGACTATAACTGAATATGTGTGAGTGGGTTGTCTGAAGTGCAGCCACTGGCATTAGGAGAAAAAAACTTTTGATTAGCATCGCAGTCAGTAAGCTGTGATCAAACTACCAAAGTTCAGAGTTGCCCTTGAATGAAGATGTTCTGCATTTCAGCTGAGTACATGGTGGCTTATGTAGGTACAGTCTGATAAAACAACTGTGGATAACAGAATTCTGAAAGATCAATAAAACATTGAAGACCGTTCCAGTCCAGCACTTGTAGACAACAGAACAGATTTACTTGCTGATTCTATATGACCTCTAGTAATTTGATATTTTAACAAACATTGAGAAAGGCAAAAGTGAGAGGACAGTAGCACATTATATTCCAAGGTTCTGTGGAATGTCAGATTTGACTTAGCAAGAAATATAGCACTGCTGAATTGTTGTAACATCATAGAAAATCCCCTGAACCAACTGGAAAAATTACAACCTTACAGAATATTAGGGGTGAAGAAAACCTGACAAAGGAAGAAACTGGGCTCAAATGAGCCCTAGTAAAGTCATAACTGAAGGAAGTGAGTACGTTCATGGTCTCAGAAGGCTGTAATAAAGATGGAAGGAGTATACTGTTTTCTGCATTCAGATTCAGGGAAATACTGAACAGAGGTAAGGGTTTGGAAGGAAGATAAAAGAAAATATTGAAAAATTGATTTACAGTGATTTACAATGTGGAAAAAAGAAATAGAAATAATACCTAACTAGGCTATTGACAATGACAGGAACTTGCAGAAAAGTAGCAGTTAAGCCAGTAAACCTTTGGATAGAGAAAGTCCTTCAGACCCCTGCTTTTAATCTGTACACAGTACACCAAGGAAGAAGAATACATAGCATGTAAGGTTAAAATGTCCACAACTTAAGTTGTTTAGTATATATACACTGCTGGTGTGAATGGACATACAGACAATCACTCAAAGAACCAAAAAATGTCAGAAGCCACGTAAAATATTTACAAGCGGTAGGATTATAAAGAATGCTGGCAAAATACAGAAATATTTGTGAGCAGCTGTACAGAAAGTGTTTAGAATATGCAAAGAAAATTAATCCAGACTCAAACACCTGTTTAGAACATGTGCGCATGTATTTTGAGAAGCAACAATTCTGAGAAAAATAGAGTTAATGGTACTTAACACAGTGAGCAGGGTCTCCTGGCATGATGTTACTGCTAACAAGAACAATGTGATCTACTGACTTGTAAAAACACTTCTTTATGGATCTAGACCTCTTTACAGTACATTCACAAAAAACAGTATTGACAACAGTGTGTTCAGGTATGCTAGCTATGAAAACCATGTAAGAAATCGTGAATGAATTCAATAAAAGGGTGTGAGATGTCCAGAAGATACTCATTACAAGGAATCCTTTGAGATGTTAAACTATTTGCAACATAATAAAGTTGTTTGTGACATGACTGAGCAATAAAGTGTGTAAAAAAATTATTGGAAGTGGCTGCTGAGTTATCAGAATCTATATGGTGTTTCTGTAGACACAATATCTGTAATCCCTACTTGTAGAGAATATTTTTTTAATGTAGAGAACTGAAAAAGAAGTACAAAGAAGAGTAAGGACTAAAGGATATTGTTTGATTTAAAGAATTTTAAAACTGAAATAAAACTGAAATGTAAAAAGTGAGAAAATTCATTATGGGAATAATAAACAATTCTAAACTTTGGACTTAGGTCAAAATACATCCTCCTATTCATTTTACATGTTGTGATGTGGCTGTCAAAATTGCAGATGACATGACAAAAAATAACTTTTGCCTGCCAGCTATATATTGCAACACAATTGTCAGGGTATCTATGAAAATGTAGCGACTAGCATCAGCTCAAACAACACATTTTAGTCCTAAACCAAACCAGCATGGCTTGTCGGTTTATCTGAGGATGTTACGACAGAATTACAGAATCACAGAACATTAGGGATTGGAAGGAACATCAAAAGATCATCTAGGCAAATCCCCTTGACACAGCAGGATCAACTAGACAAGGTCACACAGGAACATATCCAGGAAGGTTTCAAACATCTCCAGAGAAGGAGACGCCACAAACCCCCAGGGTGGCCTGTTCCAGTGCTCCGTCACCCTCACTGTGAAGAAGTTCCTTCTCACATTTATGTGGAACGGGGATGATTAGGGGACAGGAGGGCATGGCTTATGAAGAGAGGCTGAGGGACTTGGGGCTTTTTAGTCTGGAGAAGAGAAGACTTAGGGGAGATTTGATAAATGTTTATAAGTACCTGAAGGCTGGCCAGGAGCGGGGAGACGGGCTCTTTTCACTTGCTCCCTGTGATAGGACAAGGAGCAATGGGTGTAAGTTGCAGCAGAGGAGGTTCTGCCTCAACACAAGGGGGAACTTCTTTACTGTGAGGGTCACAGAGCACTGTAACAGACTCCCCAGGGAGGTCGTGGAGTCTCCTTCTCTGGGGGACTTTCAAGGCCCGCCTGGATGCGTTCCTCTGTGATCTGTGTTAGATAGTTTTGTCCTGCTCCGGCAGGGGGGTTGGACTCGATGATCTCTTTGGGTCCCTTCCAACCCCTAACATCCTATGATCCTATGAACTCCTGTGTTCCAGCTTACAACCATTGCCCCTTGTCCTAACACTAGATGACACCGAGAAGCACCTGGCTCCATTGTCCAGACACCCACTCTTCACATATTTATAAACAATAATGATGTCACCCAAGATAAAGAGATCCAGCTCCCTCAGCCTTTCTTCGTAAGGGAGATGTTCTGTTTCCTTCATCAACTTTGTGGCTTTGCATTGGATTCTCTCCAGCAGCTCCATGTCCTTCTTGAATTGAGGGGCCCAGAACTGGATACAAGATTCCAGATGTGGTCTCACCAGGGCACAGCAGAGAGGGAGAAGAACCTCCCTTGATCTGCCAACCATCCCTCTTCTGACCCACCCCAGGATGTTGTTGGCCCTGTTGGCCACAAGGGCACATTGCTGGCTCATGGTCATCCTGCGGTGCACCAGAATCCCCAGCTCCATTTCTCCTACACTGCTCTCCAACAGGTCGATCCCCAACCTATACTGGTACCTGGGGTTGTTCTTGCCCAGTTGCAAGACTCCTCACTTGCGCTTGTTATCGTTCATTACATTTCTCCCCAGTCAGCCTGTCCAGGTCCCACTGAACTGCAGCACAGCCTGCTAGTGTGTCAGCCACTCCTCCAAGCTTTGTGTCATCAGCAAACTTGCTGACAGTGCACTCTAATCCCTCATTCAAGTCATTAATGAATAGACTGAATAGTACTGGTCCCAGTACTGACCCTTGGGGGACTCCACTAGATACAGGTCTCCAGCTAGACACTGTGCCATTGACCATTACTCTCTGGCTTCTATCATACAGCCAGTTCACAATTCATCTCACTAGCTGAACATCTAGACCACACTGACTCAGTTTGGCTGCGAGGATATTGTGTTATAACTTTTATCTGAAGGCGGCCTACAAAAAAGGTGGGGAGGGACTTTACAGGATCGCAGGTAGCAACAGGACTAGGAGGAATGGAGCAAAGCTGGAGATGGGTAGATTTAGAGTGGATGTGAGGAGGATGTTCTTCACCATAAAGTGGTGAGTGCCTGGAATGGGTTGCCCAGGGAGGTGGTTGAGGCCCCGTCCTTGGAGCTGTTTAAGGCCAGGCTGGATGAGGCTCTGGCCAGCCTGATGTAGGGTGGGTTGTCCCTGCCCATGGCAGGGGAGTTAGAACTGGATGATCCTGTGGTCCCTTCCAATCCTGACTGATTCTATGATTCTATAACTTCTTCCCAGTGAGGGTGACGGAGCAATGGAAGGGGCTGCCCAGGGTGTTTGTGGAGTCTCCTTCTCTGGAGATGTTTGGAGCCTGCCTAGACGTTTTCCTGGTCAGCTTGATCTGGGTGATCCTGCTGTGGTGGGGGGACTGGACTGGATGATCTTTCAAGGTCCGTTCCAATCCCTGATGTTCTGTGATTCTGTGAAATACTTTACTGAAGTCAAGACAGACAATATCCACTGCTTTGCCATCATCTATCCACCTGGTTATGTTCTTATAAAAGGCTATCAGGTTGGTCAAGCATGACTTGAAAAACGACTTGACCAAGCAACAGCAGATAGTGCTACCATTCAGCGGTACCTGAACAAGCTAGAGAGCTGGGCAGGGAGAAGTTTAATGAAATATAACAAGGGTGAGTGTAGATTTTTGCATCTAGGCAAGAATAACCCTAGGTACCAGTATAGGTTGGGGACTGACCTGTTTGAAAGCAGTGTAGGAGAAAGGGACCTGGGGGTCTTGGTGGACAGCAGGATGACCGTGAGCCAGCAGTGTGCTCTTGTGACCAAGTGGGCCAATAGCATCCTGGGGTAGATCAGAACGGGGGTGGTTAACAGATCCAGAGATGTTCTTCTTCCCTTCTACTCTGCACTAGGTAAACCTCATTTGGAGTATTGTGTCCAGTTCTGGGCCCCCAAGGTCAAGAAGGACACGGAGCTGCTGGAGAGAGTCCAGCATAGAGTGATGAAGATGATGAATGAAGTAGAGCAACTCCCTTATGGGGAAACGATGAGGGAGCTGGGTCTTTTTAGCTTGGAGGAGACCTAGGGGTTATCTCATTCATGTTTATAAATATGTGAGGGGTGAGTGTAAGGAGGATGGAGCCAGGTGCTTCTCAGTGTCATCTAGTGATAGGACAAGCAGCATTGGTTTAAACTGGAACAGTGGAAATGTCATATAAATGTGAGAACTTCTTCATAGTGAGGGTGACGGAGCACTGGAAGGGGCTGCCCAGGGGGGTTGTGGAGTGTTCTTCTTTGGAGGTGTTTAAAACCCTCCTGGGTGTGTTCCTGTGTGACTTGGTCTAGTTGATCCTACTGAAGCAGGGGAATTGGCCTAGATGATCTTTTGAGGTCCCTACCAATCCCTAATGTTTTGTGAATCTGTGATTCTGTGACTTCCTTTTTGTGAAGCCATGCTGACTGTCTCTAATAAGCCTCTTGTCCTTGCTGTGCCCAGAGACAGCATCCAGAACAAACTGTTCTATCACCTTTCCTGGGTTGGAAGTGAGACTGACTGGTCTATAGTTTTAGTTGCGTCCCTACATCTTCTGACTAGAGCCTTATAATCACC
>VXBP01003352.1:181237-195589 GCA_013400115.1 Rhinopomastus cyanomelas | reverse complement strand
CACCCACCCACCCATCAGGACATAGGATCTGGCCAAAACTTGACGCCTTTCGGTGCTCCCAGATTTCACAGCCTCATCACTTTGAGCAATAGAGGAGAGAACCCCTAAAACTCATTAGTAAGACTTTACAGCTGCTGAATCTGTGGTCCAGCACACCTAATTTCTTCTGAGATAATGGCAGTATTTAAGTCCTAACAGTAAGCACATTCTAGACAAGAAAGTGAGACTAAAGAAGATCACAGACTCTGGAGGAACTTCACACGGGACTGAACTCCAGTAAAGGAGATCCAAGTTTCATTTGCTCAACCAGATTACAGTTTTTAGCAGTCTTTTGGATCTGTTATATGCCTGGGACTTTCCAGATCACTGCTTCAGCTAAAAAGGTAAGAGTTCAGTCTGTCCAATCCTACGTTCTGCTTCACACAACAAGGGTATATTGCCAGTGCTATTGGTACAGGGTGCTTACAGAAGCAATTTCATGGAAAGCATTTTTCCAGGTGACCTCACTATTTGAAATAACAACAACAAAAAAATCTTGACTGTACCTCCATAATCAAATTTGTAGGAAAAACTCCAGCTTCATTCAAAGGGCCCAAAAATGAAAACTCTGCCTCTCTGTGAGCAGAGGGGAAAAAGAATCCCAAAGTTACAGGACCAGCAGTTGGCTGGACACCGAGGACATGCATGTGTTTATGGTGGACAGCTCTGGAAGCACGGCCAGGCAAGGTGCACAGCCTGTGCTGACACGGATAAGCAGCACACCCTGCAGCTCTAGTGAAGTCCTCAGCTTGAGCAGTGAAAACGCAGCGTCACACGGTCCACTTTGAGAGGCAGCACCCAGGCTTCTGGCGCAAACCAATGAGCAGAAATACTCTCCTATGAATAATGAACACCTCAGGACGTTAAACCCTGCAGTATGCCAGGAACAATGTAGTCAAATCCAAACCAAACAAGACTAACACAGCTTACCCCCAAGAAATGCATCGGTATGGCTCTCTCTGGAGAAAAGAGGCTGACCAGCATTATTCTTAGGAATCTTATCTGCAGATTTATTTCTCGAGACCTTCTATGTCATTCATGACTTGAGTGAGTTTTGGCTTTAAATTTGGGACCACTAAAGGAGAATTAGTTAAGATTTTGTACTGGTGTTAGACCATTTATTCTAAGCTCCACTGCAGCAATCCCAATATGATACGGCTTTGTACTACCTTTTGTCCTAGCACAAGGCTCTTGGAGGACAAGATGGTGAAACCATCCCCAGGTCCATCTTCAGATGTTGAATTTGAAGCTCCTTCTTTTTCACTGTCTTTTTGTTTGTTCTATTTGTAGGAGACAAAAAAAACCACCAAGCGCACTCAGAAGCAGAAAGAAATCAACATTTGCCACTACTCTGTAACGGATGCGTCTAATCTGTTATTACAAACCTTTTCTTCTCAAATCTGAGAAGTATTACTCAGAGCCCTTTAATCTCCAATGATTATGTAACAGAGGTTTTCACTGTTTATATAATGCTAAACCACCAGAAGTTCATCTGAGGCATTGCATACATTCGTAGTCACATTAGGACTTGGGGCACCCACATCCACCTGCAGCTTTACCAACAGCTGACGTTGTACTTACGGGTGGGTGTGTGCCAGTTTATTTTTGCTGCTAACACAGCAGAGCTCATGCTAAATCAAACAGTATACTTCGTAACCCAATCAAGTGCTCCCATCTGAAGGAGAAACATCTTTATGGTCTGAAGAAAAGCTCAAGGCGCAGTTAAGAAATCATACAAATGACTCCAGATTGACAGGAGTGAGCCATCACACCTCCACGCAAGCAGCCAGCGTGACAACACTAAGTAACTAACAACCCAAGGTTGAACTCCAAATCCCCTTTGTGGGCCAGACTCCTCCATGCAGCCTAGCTCCAGGAGCAGGAAACCTGTTCCTACAAGGACTGCAGGAGCGTGTCTTCACATCTCTCAATATTTGATTTACAGCATGTCAAGAAGTCAGCTCTTCCTAACAAGTCTCAAGCTCTTCACGCGCACAGTTCAACGTAAGGTAGTAGCTTACACAGAGGCATCCAACCAAACCTCTTTATTTTTAAAAGTTGTCATTCTCTGGAATGACAAACCGAAACCACTGATCTGGGTTACTTCTTTACCAAATTAAACCATTTTGGAAGGTGACAGGTGATGGGTAGCTGTAAGAGAAGGTTCAGTGGTCAAGATCTGATTTTTATTCTTCTTGCGACCTTTGAAAAACAGCAAACCCAAGAACAAATGAAACAAAGAGCTCGTCACAACGACACGTATGGGCCACGCTAGGGCAAGTTCCCTGGACAGGGAGAATTCCTGTACAGCAACCTGAACACTGCACAAGGCTGAAGCTCTGACATCTCTTAGGCACAAAATGTCATAAAGCACAGCTCCCTTTATTTTAAAAGCTAGACTTCACTGAAGGTTAGAAGGGAGAGATTCTACACAGTTATCAAGGAAGCACTGACAAGGGTGACATAGAATTCTGAAAAGTTTCTCTCAAAGCTTTAAAGTTTTAGTAAAATCCATTAAAAACATACTGTGTTTGCCCTTGTTTCTAAAGTTTAGAGGAAAAAAATCCTGCTATGTCTATTATCAACTTCTAGCTGCCTTTTACAGTTGTTATAAGCAATACAGAAGGGCTCATTTTTTTCCTCCTAATAACCTGAGCTGGTTTTGACCCACTCCTTCTCCAACATCTCTGGAATCCCGCATCTGCCTCACACTCACCTTTTTGGGTGTCCGGGCCTTGGCAGACTTTGCCTTTTTCCCACTCTTTTTGTTCACCATGGATTTCCTTCCCTTCTTCTCTGGGGCAGGAGAAAGAATGGTCTCAGATTTGCCTTTGGCACCCCGTTTCTTGGCTAGAAGCTCTGGCTGAATTCTGGGCAGGACACCTCCACTTGCAATCGTCACACCTTTAAGCAACTGCAAGGAGAAACAGTGGAAAAGAGCTTGTTAGAGGTTCTCTCAAGACTGCACTGGAACTACTTTTGCTGACTCCCTTGCACATACACAAGCAGAGCCCACGCTTCCTTAAGCATTGCACATTGTCCCTCTATCATGGAGAAAACCAACACATCACCACGAAAAATACCCACGAGAAACCTGGCAGGTGACTGTGACGCAGCCAGAACATCCCAGAGAACTCTGTTACAGTACTGGCCTCTCTCCAGAGCTGCTCCTCCTGCATAATCTGTCCTTGGTGATTCACAAGCATAAAGGAGGGCAAGAAGAGACGATAAGCACCTGCAGGCTACTTCAAAAAAAGACTGCACCACACTGCTCAAAGGATGGGTGGTAGATCCCTTTGGAGTGATAGCAGTTTTGGTGAAAGCAACCTGCTTTGCATGGATGAACAACAGGAATGGGCTGTGACATTTTGTGGAGGACAAAATCCAGCTCATTCCTAATGGACAACAGCAGATCTTGTTCACAGGCCAGTGACCAGCATCGCGGAGCAAGGAATGGGCTGCTAGTGATAGTATGCTTTTCCCTCTCTCCTGGCCTCTGTTTTGGCTTTGCAGTCCTCTTGACTGGAAACAGACCTACATGACTTCATGGGCACCACATGTTCATTTTTTTTCAGCTGTCAAATTAAGTGCAGGAATCTTTCAAAGTGTGAATGATGTCATACATCCTCACATGGGGCCAACCAAGAAGAGACTCTCTGACGAAGGCTGAACCTTTTCAGCATCCCTGAATGCTGCAATTCACAGCCCATGCCACGATCTCTCTCCTCACTCAACAGGTTTCACAGAAATAACCCCCAGGTGCTCCTCGGAGCCAGAGCATTGCAAACCACAGTCTGGGTGCTAACAGGACTCAGGCATATGGACAGGGAGACAGCCCTGGAGGCAGCAATAGCAGAGTGAGCCAGATCCCTCCCCAAAATGGGCCTCCCAGCCAGTATAATAGAAAACACACATTTCTACAGCTTTTGGAAAAAAGGTCTTCCGTATGGTACATTCTTCAATGCTAGATGTCCCCGAGGAAAAAAGTATGCGTGAAGCTTACTCACTTCAACAAGACTTTTCAAGCTAACAAAAGAAGTTGAATTTATAGTCAGAGGATTTCAGATATCTCAGAACCTTCTTGTTTGTTTGCTTTCATTCAAGTAGGCACGTTGTCGTTTTCTGCTCTAATAACCGTGTTTTATTCATGCATCAGACTAAATATTTCTAACCTTCTGTACTAGCAGCCTCATTCATGCCACAGCACTGAAATGTAAACAGGCACCTGATTCAGTTCCTCATCATTTGCAACTGCCAGGAGGATGTGTCTGGGCGCAATTCTTCCCTTCTTGTTGTCTCGTGCTGCGTTTCCCGCTAACTCGAGAATTTCAGCTGTAAACACATCATGACACAAGTGAGTAACAAAAGTGTGGCTTGTGTACACACCATATACACTCTTCATTCCTTCTAGGTATCCTTTGACCTTTCTAGTGGTGTTTCCCAGTCGAAATGTTTGTTGCCACAGAAAGGCAGAAGCCCAACCACACTCCAATGTATTTGTATATTTATGTAAAGTTCATCCACCCTAGTTCCCCACAGGACAGCTGGCAGAAAATAAGCTAAGTTTGGTTCACAGAACTTCTTTTACAAGTCCCATCAGAATTCTCTTTCAAAAAACCAAGAATCACCCCATAAAAATGTGCATTTGCAGTCGAAAATTTAGTAGTAACAAACTCTGTGACAATAAAACAGCAAAGCATGCAAAAAAAAACCCCCAAACCTAGTGCAGACAGTTCTCAGGAAACGTTAAGGATTCTCAGGACCAGGTAAGACGAAGACTGAGGTGCATTTAAAGAAATACTCTGAAAGCCAACAAACCTGCCAGGCAATGCTGCAATTCTGCATCAAAGGGCATTTGAAATCTGCAAGAAGGTTCACTTCAGAATAAGATATGAAAGGTTTGACTTAGAGGCAAGCAGAGACAGCATAAGAGCTTCAGTGCCTGACCTAACAGGGAGAAAAGCTCCTGCTACATGTCTGAACACAGGAGGTCAAGTCAAAAGCAGTTTCTCTAAATTTGCAATAATATTTATAGTGTGACGAAACCACTGAGGTTTTTCTAATTGTTACTGAGGAAACACAGATGTGGCTTTGAGTTTTCTTAGGCTGTAGCAACCCATACCATTCATGAACTCAGTTTGGTCCATACTCAAAAGTTATTTTTTATGTAAGAACTCTACCAAAATCTAAAAAGGAAGGACAAGGGAATGTTTTGCTCCAAATAATCACAAAAATCATATTCCACCTTGTTTAATTTTAGAAGGATCCAGTGTCCCTGCCTTCTAGCTTTTGGTTTTATATCTGTCAGTAAGACAGGTAAGAGTTGCAGCCCATCGGTACCTTACTCATGTTATCCTACTTTTTATCAACTACATGAGGAACTGTAACTATTATAAAAAGAGTAACTTCCATTAAAAATCTAGTGGAAGCCTACATTTTAGCTCTGGCTAAAATCCACAGGATTTCAACAAGAGGCTTTCAATTCCATTCTTCTAGAACAACAGAAGTGCACACTTGTCATCCAGCTGTCATCGGCACGCAGAACGGATACAACTCAATGCTTGAGATGAAAAAGCCCTTGTCCAGAATCGGATGTGTGTTCACAGGGAGCTGCTTACCAAACATCAGTGTCTGTTGAAAATGTTCACAATTATCCAGGTACTGCTTTCAAGAATCATTATCACAGTTGAAAGGACAAGCACTTACATTCTAGGAAATATGAGAGCCATGGTTGTGATAACTGGGAAAAGCAGAACGCGGTCCAACAATCGGAAATAGGATCACCTCACAAATACACACTGGTCCTGTGATAAGAGTTGGACAGCAACATCAGCCCTGGTATTTCTTGGAGCATTTCACTTGGACTTTAAAGGAGGAGACTGATCGTGCATAATCCAGCTCTATTCACCCCTGTGGGGGTTGGAGGTTTCACACCCAAGTCCCAGATATCTACCAGTGGAGCTAATACAGCAGCAGACAGCAGAAACAGATCCGTTGTGCGGACTAGCATCAAGCAAGAAGACAGACCTCTCCAGTGGGTTTTGCAGACGAGTGATGACAGCAGAGGAAAATTGCATTGGGTAAGAAAAAACAAAAAGCAACACATACATACCTGTGTGACAACTGAAGTTCTTTCAGATGTGCCAAGTGGCACATCCTGCTACCCGTGTGCTCACCCCACTCCCCCAGGTTCTGGATCCTTTGGCCAGCAGCATCCTGACGGTGCACTCAAATGTCCTCTTGCCTAATGTTAGGAGCAAAAAATGCAGAACACTCAACTGTCAGCCACTTCTCATCTGCCAAAGGATACCAGGAAGAAGGGAATCCAGAGTAGAGATAATGCATGGCAGTCTGGGAAATAGTGTACAAACAACTCAGAGGATGTCAGATATTTGTGTAGGTAACTAATTGCTCTGCCTCCTTCTAGCCACTGCCTGTGCGCATGTTTGCCTAACGCTGGAGGCAGGGATCCTGCTCTGGCAGGGAGACTGGACTAGATGATCTTTCGAGGTCCCTTCCAATCCCTAATGTTCTGTGATTCTGTGACTTGTAGCATTAAGAATACAAAATGGTCCTTACAAAATGCCGTGTTGAATCTGGAGGCTATGCTTACCACGTTCTCTGCTGATGAGAACAGACCCCTAAGGAAGCTTTTTTGCCTTTCAGGTAGAAACACCTTGACAGCCAAGGTGATCTAAACTCTAAGGAGACTAGTCTGAGACTACAAGTCCTATAATAAAGTCCCATATAATAACAAGGTCTCTTGAAATTAGGCATCATAGGCATAAGTTAGTTTTACTTTATGTCCTCTCAGGAAGAGAGAATTAAAGCGAAATCAGAAAAAAAATCTTGCTTCTCTCAAGATTCAAAATCCACACAGGATACCTCCGCACTGGAAGCACGACTTCCAATTCAGACATAGCAGGGATGGCTAAAAGCAAACTAGCTTATTTCTGCACTCTACAGTTCACCTTGGCCTCTGACAGACATCAAACGGAGCAATGAGTCCACCGACTCTACACAGAGCCTTTTCTCCTGTTGGATAAGCACTCAGAACCAGAGAAAAACACCAACTGCCTTCCAACCAACACCAGGAGCAGCCAAACTATGACCCAAATGGAATTACATCTTCTCATCCTGTTGACATACAGGAAAGAGAAGTTTCTTCACCTGACGGATCAACAGAATTGGAGTGTCTGGGAACTGAAAGCATCTGTGCCAGGTCCAAGCTAATTGTTCAAGTGAGCTCAGCCTGCTTCTGCAAAGTGCTCTGCTGGACATACTTCCCCTTTAGGATAAGTTGTGACAGTTCTTTTTATGCTGTCATGTACAAACCCATCAACAGTACCTTTGCTCTGAAAAGTTGTATCAAATGATGAATCCTCCATTTGCAAGTGGAAAATTATCTGCTCGGTTTGTCTTTTGACGGCAGATGAGCGAGACAGACAGAGAAGTACTCCAGCTGATGTCCACTGAAGAAGGAGGTGTTTGCGGGTGCTAGATTCTGTCCTAATTTGGAGATGCCTGTCCTTGTTATAACTTTTCCCACGTTCTCTGACCAACGTACCATTCACACGTCGTCTTCCTCCCAAGCAAGAGGCATCTGTAGTCTTTGCTTACTTTTTGAGAAGTTGTGGCATCAGACACACAGAGCTGATGTTTGATTTGGATGATGACCATGGTCAGCCCCGTGCACACTCAAGAGAACGGTCTGGCATGTCTGTTGCAAAGTCCATAAGCCAAATGGCACTGAGTCCAATTTTTCACAAAGCTTTAACTCCAAAGCCCATGGAACTCAACCCTGTTCCAGCAAACATTAGGATAAGACATTAAGCTAAAGTTTGGCGACAAGATTTTTAAAGCCCAAGATATAAAACAGCATAGCGAGAGATTATTAAAAAAATCCTCGGAACACTGATAAAATTGTTTTTGACTAATTAGTCAAGGTCAAAGTACCTCTGTCTTGAGGTTTATTGCGGTTCTGACGAGGAGGCTGATAAACCAAACTGCCAATAATGGCTGTAGGGGGCTGCCACAATCAGTCCTGCGTACGAAGGGAAAGAACGAGGATCTAGTAGCTTGTGGCACAGAACATACACCAAAGCCAAAAGGCGCTTGGAATCATGTGGCAACTGGGGATAAGGGTGCTCAAGATGTATACGTGCCATCCAGATGATGCTAGTCAAGAGGCTCATTGCTTCAGAGCAACACAAAGGCCATCAACAGACCACATGCACGGCTGACAGCTCACACGCAAGGCCATGGATGAATGCAAGCAGATAGCTCTGCTACAGTTTGATTGTTTCTGCCTCACCCATCCTGCCCCTATCCCCACCACAACTTGCTTTCCCATCTCCACAGCCCATTTTCCACACTTGAGACTTCCATCTCAGTTGCCTTTCCTGGACTGTGCCCATCTCCCCAGTCTGTTCTTCTCAGTTCTAGTAATACTCAGGGTCAATTTTCCCTTCTAGGTTCACCAGAAGCAGCACCTCCCACCATCCAATTCTTTGCCCATGCCCTGTTTTTCCAGTTTGCTTTCCAGCTTCTTGCCAAGATTTTTGAGTACTCCTTGCCATTAATTTCCCCACTGGTCCTCCATTCAGCCCTCCCCACCAGACAGATCCAGCTTAGGCTTTCTCTCTAACATCAGTGTTCTGGTTCCCACAATCCTCAAATGCTAAGATCTGTTCCCAGTCTCCTTCTCTGACCTATTTGGAACTTATTCCCAGTCTGTTTATCCAGTTAATTCCAGCCTGCCCTTCCCACTTCACCACCAGTAAATAGGATTAGTCTCTTTTTCACCTCCCACTCACAGACTCCCCATCTCAGCTCCAGTCCAAGACCTCCTGACACCCACCTCTCCGTGCAGCTTGTTTTGGTTCTGCCTTCACATTAGAGATATTCCTCCCCTGTGCTGCCTAGTTACACCCAGACCACGGAAAGCTCACTCCCTGCTCAGTGCTGTGACCAGGAGCAGCCAGCAACAGCTGTGAGAGGGAATGTCCTTCTGAGCATCCATCACAGGCTGAAACGTGCTCAGTCACTGCATGGAGTGGCCCATGGCAGTCCTTTCACTTGTCAGAGCTGAGAGGCTGAAGCATGTTCTGTCACTTTGGGCAGTCTGGCCAGCACTGGGAGCTGAGAGGAGCTGGAGCATGCTCAAGAAGAACAAAGTCTTTGCCAATTCTAGCTGTTAAAAAAAAAAAAAAATCAAAAGAAGTGTCTGCTGAGCATGAGCTGAGCAAGCTGTGTTTTTCCAGTGTTACAGCCTGGCTAAAGAGAGCAGATTTGAGATGGCAGAACACACCCTTCCCTTCATAAGGCGCGAAGGTTGTGCAAAAACAGAAGCAAAGAAGATATATAACACCCACCCACCTTTGACAAGAGCCTGGTAAAACCACTTTTGGTTTCTAAAGGCTTCCCAAACCCAAGGACTATAATCATATACACATGAGGAACAAACACAAGGCTTAGATGTTACAACATTGGGTTTTAATTGAACTACCCACCTTTGTAATCTTTTCAAATAAAACTCTGGAAAGAGCACAGAAATTTTGGGTTGGAAAGATCATTATTCACTAGCAATAGGTGTTTGCTCAGAAATATTGCTCCATTCTGTTACACTGTACACAGAGTTGGGGCAAGAGGGGTTTCTCTCTGCTGAACCTAGCAGCTTCACTTAACATTTCCTTACAATTTGTGTGGGCCCCTGTNCCCCCCCATAGGGACGCCTTTGGGTGAGATACAAATACTTTATAAATCTCCATAGAGTTACTTTTATAATCTAACACGTTAGTATAGAGCTGCTTTTTTTATCTTAATGCTTTGGTAATTTTAATATTTGTGTGCACACATTTTGCATACAGTACTCATCACCGACAATCCATAAAGAACCTGTAAATCTGTTGCTCTAACAAATTACTCTTGTTCACGTGAACTAGCCTTGCCGTTCCTCACCGGACACCGCGCGAGTCCATAGATTGTGGCTAGACGAGAACAGAACACACTATCGAGTGAATCCGAGTTATACGGACTCGTAGTGTGGCACTATCGAGTGAACCCGACCTAGTCATCGGACTCATAGTGTGAAACTGGATATTGCTCAGGATTTGGACCTGTACTCCCTGCCAAATCCACTGCCCCCCCTTAACGCAACAGCCCCCAATCTATGTATCCAGCAATTTTCTTGCCTTGTTGACTACGTATGTTTTTACCCCCCAAAACAAAGTATAAGCCCACACGTACTCTGCCCTGACCACATGAACGATTTAAATTAAACTGCACTTACTAGCCAGAAGCAGAGCCAAGACACACACTGTTCTAGTTCAGATGCAAAGCAAACAGTTCTCCACCACATGGGACAAGAAGATGACCATAACTCAGTCTACACCGCCGAAGTGCTGCACATACCAGGTGCACTGCTGACAATTTATTGCTGCACCTTGTAATAATTGTCACAGCTCAGAACAAGCATCTCAAAATGTTTATCCTAGGAACTCCTTTGAGAGCTACAGACCCCTCTGGAGCAATGAAAGAAAACTAATATTCCTCTCCAGAGTGAAGGCCAGCAGAGTCAGCATGCAGCACATTATTCACCTCTGAAAGTTAGGGCAGTTTCCAAACGCCACGTAACGTGGTTTTCATTTGCAACACCCAGACATCCACAAGTCTGTAGATGACTTAAGCAACTCAGGATTGATGACAAAGTAAAGCAAGCATTTTTTTCCTATAGAGGAATCCATATTTATGACATTCCTGAAGAGGCCTGAACCTCCACTAGAAAACATACAGGGGTCTACCAACAAAAACAAGGTTGAAAATCACTGCGGTAAAGCAGAAGAGCTACAAGAGCTAGGAACCTTCTGTCTCTATCTCCCCGCAGCCCCCTCACCCCCTGCAGCCTCTGAAGCATCCCTGCTGAGTAGCACTTCACATTGCACACCAAACAAGCTCTGCAAGCCACAGACCTTCCCAGTCTAGCACAACTGACCAGATGCACAGAGAAAGAGAATGCTGCAGTTACAACACCCCGTTTTTAAGGCACGAACCTAGATTGTGCCAATACATACATATATATATGCACGTTATTAGTGCGGTGAGAGATCTCCAAAATCACTTGGAGAGCTGCTCTTTCTCTACCATCACTTAAATTATATTAAGTTATTATTATATCTTAATATTAAATTAAGATAAATACCATTGTCTTAAATTATCTTTTGTTTGTTCTTACAAAAAAAATAAAAATCAAAATCAAACAAGTGGGAGAGATCTGATTTTGATCCTGCTTTTCAGCGGTGCCTTATTTTAAAAGCAGGTCCATTATTGGATTCACCTCTTGAAGGAAATAGGGAGAGCACAAATGTAAGCTTGCACACCTTGTTCCACATTCCTTCCATACAAACGATAGTTTTTCACTCCAATTCCAGAAATAGCATTGGGGAAAAAACCCCAAACCAATATTAAAAATTAATTTCCTGCAGTTAATCAGCACAAACATGGAAGTTGCTGTAACACGCTATTAGGCATCGTCAGAAATTTTATAGTGAAATTATCACTTACTCAGATTTTGAAAGAAAAAGTTGTCTGGAGTGAGAACAGGCCTTCATGGGCAAAAAAGGGTAGCAACACTCACATAAAGACTGGCCTGCTGTTACATGGACAAGAAGCTCCACGCAAGCTTCTTCACTCCAGCAATAAACCGTGAAACACAACACACTCGGCTAATTCCATCCAGGCTTGTGATACCTCAGATTCTCTAATGCACCTCAGTCTTGGTCTGTAGCACCTGAGAAACCTGAACCAGAACCCTCTCTGCACCAGGTGTCGTAACTATTTGGCAAAGTGCTACTTTCCACAAGTAAATAAGAAACCAAGCAGATAGAACAGTCTGAAATAACACAATGCATCATAGTATTTTGTGTCACCCGGCCCTTCCTCCGAGGTAAATTTAGAAAGGAAGGAAAAAGAAAACTCAGGGGATGGGGAAATATTTAAATCTTGAAACAGCTTCTTTCTCCATTTAGGCAAGCCAGAATGATTTTTTTGCAGAAGAACAGCTTCCGTATCTCTTAACCCTTTGATTCCATCCCAGAAGGAGAAACACAGCCAGCAAAGCAGAGTTTGATAGCTTAAAAAGCACAAGAAATGTACAAGGTGGGTTTCCTCTTTCCCTCCTGATATTTACACCCAGGCATATGAAATCCTAACTTATATCCACTTTCTCTTGGGCAGAAATACTGACTCCTCACTCTGCAAAGTAGCAAAAAATGACCCCAACTAGTGACCAAGCATAGCATCTCAGGAGAAAATTTCAATCCTCAGCCTCTTCAAGAAGCAAAGGGAATGTTTAAAGCCAATGTCACCAAATCCTGCGCTCACAGTGCCCGATTTTCAGAAGGGCTGAACATGTCTGCATCCCATCCCTTGGCTCCTGTGTGTCATCAGCACTGCCAGGGTCAGGTTCTTGGTTTACCTGCAAGGTACTCTATGACGGCTGCCATGTAAACCGGTGCTCCGACACCTATCCGGTACTTGTACGTTCCTTTCTTCAAGTAGCGCATCATCCTCCCCACAGGGAAAATAACACCCGCTCTGCTCGAGCGTGAGAGTTTGGAGATCTTCTTCTTTCCGCTGCGGCCCGACATCGCGCAGCTTTGTGCTTCTCAACTTGCTGGTGATTCTTAACTCTTTGCTCCAAACCAAAAGCTGCAAGAGAAAAGATACAGCGTTGGTGTTTGGCACGTGAGAAAAGTCTTTGGACTCTGTCTTGTTCTTCCAGAATTGAAAATCCAAAACCATTCTCAATCCTTCTCAAAGCCAATGCATTACTCATGAAAAGACAGGCAACTGGCACATTACATTTGTGGTAACTTTGCTCTTGACTACGTCACTAAACCAGTATCACAGAAAAAGTGGTTTGGGGAAGGCAACATAAAAAATTAAAATGTACATTAAATGAATCTTTAAAAAAGCCTAAAGGAAAACACAGCAAAACCAAATCACACCAACGCAGATGCACACGGCATGGAAGATTTCTATGCTTATCCTTAAGTTATAAACAGCTGAGAAGTACTGACATAACAGACAGTATTACTCAAGCAGACAGCAATGCCACCCCTGAGTAAAGGATGTCGTATCGCTCGCGCATGAGCAGATAAAACCTACCTACAAACACGCGGCAACTTCAACGGTATTCTTATAGGGGGAATTTCACACGCATGGCTGAAGAGAAGCAAACAGCTACGTACACTCCAAGCACCTCTCTTCACGCTGCTCTGACCTCAGGAGCTGAGCCCCAGGAGGTTCAGCTCACAGGTTGCTTTGATAACTCCCAGATCACCTCCACAGCAGCTTCCAGGAGCCACAGGAGCCTTCCTACACCAAGCTAAGAAGTCTTTAATCTCTGATCTTAAAAGGACTGGCTACAGGGTTTTTTTGTCCATCAAGCTCCCTGAAGATGTGTTTTTCCCCCACATTAAAAGCCAAACAGGTCTATAAATGGGAGCAAAGAAAATCTTATTTTCTCCTAGTTCTTCTGGCAACTGTGAGATTGTAGGTAAGCAGGTGACAAACCCTGGAGTCAGCTGTTCCATGTCAAGGGTGCCATGGTCCTAGTTCCAGCCCCAGTCCTCATTCTCAGTCTCATATGGGGTAAGCTTTCTGTTTAGAAGAAAATGGTTCAATCCCATTTTGAAGGCTGCCCTGGTGGCCTAATTACAATCCTGGTTATTCCTGTGAAGTTACTGAAGCCCATGTCTACCACAGATGGCATTTTCTGTCAAGCGAGGCACAGCTATGTAACTCCCAGTATCCGTTCACCTCAGTGAAGCAAAAAGGAGGAAGATAATTTGAAAGACACAACTTTAGGTGATACTGGAAACTCATAGGATCATAGGATGTTAGGGGTTGGAAGGGACCCAAGAGATCATCGAGTCCAACCCCCCTGCCGGAGCAGGACAAAACTATCTAACACAGATCACAGAGGAACGCATCCAGGCGGGCCTTGAAAGTCCCCAGAGAAGGAGACTCCACGACCTCCCTGGGGAGTCTGTTCCAGTGCTCCGTGACCCTCACAGCAAAGAAGTTCCCCCTTGTGTTGAGGCAGAACCTCCTCTGCTGCAACTTACACCCATTGCTCCTTGTCCTATCACAGGGAGCAAGTGAAAAGAGCCTGTCCCCCCCCTCCTGGCCAGCCTTCAGGTACTTATAAACATTGATCAAATCTCCCCTAAGCCTTCTCTTCTCCAGACTAAAAAGCCCCAAGCCCCTCAGCCTCTCCTCATAAGCCATGCCCTCCTGTCCCCTAATCAT
>VXBP01003352.1:0-180688 GCA_013400115.1 Rhinopomastus cyanomelas | reverse complement strand
GGGGAGGAGAGGGGGAGGGGGGGGGGGGGGGGGGGGGGAAGTGCCATTTGACACCACCACAAGCCTTTGGGACCAATTAACATTCATTCAAAGAAGGTGGAAATCTGTGTTTGGTTCCCAGGCTGCTTACACAAAGAGGGTCACCTGCCTGCACCAAGGTGGCCATCCATCCACAGAAACCAGCTCATCCATAACAGCCAAAGTCAAGGGCCTGTTTCGGCAACAAACAGACCTGAACATTGGTTTCACTTACAATACCAAGTAAATAAAATCAACACCAGGTCTGTATGGATCTATAAAACCCTGGTGTCTTCTTGTCCATAATTCAGAGAATGTGAGCACGACAACAAAAGCTAACCCAGTAAACCTGGTTCATAGGCACCTGAGAACTGATGTTGCTCGTCATCCCGCTCTTGAGTTCCATGCCAGCCTGAAACCACGAGTGGGTAAAACAGCTCAAACTGCTGCTTGCAAGTGTGGGTTGAAGCCAAGGGCAACTTCAAACAGACACAAATGGAGAAAATTCCCAAGCAGTGCATTAATTGCATCAACACAGGAGTAACCTGTTCTGTAAGACAGACAACAAACACCAACCAGCAGCTCTGCTCACTAGGACCAGCAGGTTACAACAGGGAGGAGAGTTGTGTGGAACGCAAACCTGGCCTGAAGGTGGATAAGCAAGAGGCAGCACCGAGCTGGAAAGCAGTGTCCAACCACAGGTACCAAGTACAGCACTTTGTACAT
The DNA here is from genome assembly GCA_013400115.1 of Rhinopomastus cyanomelas. NCBI lineage: Eukaryota > Metazoa > Chordata > Aves > Bucerotiformes > Rhinopomastidae > Rhinopomastus > Rhinopomastus cyanomelas. The sequence goes on along the minus strand of VXBP01003352.1, from coordinate 179,944 downwards.
GCAGAGCAATGAGTCCAGGGGAGGCTGGTAAGAATCACAGAACATCAGCGACAGGAAGGGACCTTGAAAGATCATACAGTCCAATCCCTCACTACAGCAGAATCACCTAGATCAAAACACACAGGTACATATCCAGGCAGGTTATAAAAGTCTTCAGGGAAGGAGACTCCACAACACTCTTGGGCAGCCCCTTCCAGTGCTTCATCACCCTCACTGTAAAGAAGTTCCTTCTCATATTTATGTGGAACCTCCTATGTTCTAGATCACACCCATTGCCCCTCATCCTACCATTAGATGACACCTAGAAGAGCCTGGCTCCATCCTCCTGAGACCCATTCTTCACATTTATAAACATTAACGAGGTGACCCCTCAGTCTCCTCTTCTCCAAGCTAGAGACCCAGCTCTTGCAGCCTTTCCTCATAAGGAAGATGTTCCACTTCCTTCACCCTCTTTGTGGCTCTACGCTGGCCTCTTTCCAGCAGTTCTGCATCCTTCTTTAACTGAGGGGCCCAGAACCAGACACAAGTACTCTAGATGTGCTCCCACCAGGGCAGAGCAGATGAAGAGGAGAACCTGCCTTGATCTGCTAACCACCCCAATTTTGATACACCTCGGGATGCCATCGGCCTTCTTGGCCACAAGAGCACACTGCTGGCTCATGGTCATCCTGCTGTCCACCAGGACACCCAAGTCCCTTTCTCCTACACTGATTTCCAACAGGTCAGTCCCCAACCTATACTGGTACCTGGGGTTGTTCTTGCCCAGATGCAAGACTCTACACTTGCCTTTGTTATGTTTCATTACATTTCTCTCTGCCCAGCTCTCCAGCCTGTCCAGATCTCGCTGAATGGCAGCACAGCCTTCTGGGGTGTCGGCGACACCACCCAGCTTTGTGTCGTCAGCAAACTTGCTGACAGTGCATGCCAATCCCTCATCCAAGTCATCAATGAATAGATTGAACAGGACCGGTCCCAGCACCGATCCCTGGGGCACTCCACTAGATACAGGCCTCCAACTAGACTCTGTCCCATTGACCACTACTCTCTGGCTTCTATCCTGCAGCCAGTTCACAATCCACCTCACTACCAGAGCATCCAGACCACACTGCCTCAGTCTGACAGCAAGGATGCTGTGAGAGACTGTGTCAAAAGCCTTACTTAAGTCAAGATAGACCACATCCCCTGCTCTGCCATCATCTATCCACCTTGCTGTGCTCTCAAAGGCTATCAGGTTGGTCAAGCAGGACTTCCCTTTGGTGAAGCCATGCTGACTGTCCCTAATGACCCTCTTGTCCTTGATGTGCCTAGAGAACAACCAGACATCTAACACAAACTAAAAGGACAGGTAAAGAGAAATAGAGATATGATTATGGTCTTTGCTATTGTAAAAGGCTGCTTCAAAGGTAAAAGGGAGTAAGTGTTGCCTGTAAAAGTGACAGGAGAAAAAAGAGTAAGACTCTCAGAAAACCTGTGTAGCAACCAGCTGTGGAGCACTGGACTCAGTCACACAGGGAGGTGGCAGAATCTTCCTGCCATGATAACTTGAGAACAGAAATGGCACGGGTAGTGTTGGATCAGCCTTGGGTCAGAGGCTGGATGAGGTGATGTACTAGGGCCCCTTTCTCCAGCCCTCTTGCCCAAAGAAATTTGCAAACAGTGACAAAACCTTTACAAACTTCCGATTTCGTGTAATGCTGCTGATTTGGCAAAGCATCCTTTTCAGTTCGTGATAGCTGACATTCAAATTCATGAATAAACGTAGGAGGGGAATTAGGTTTCCAGCCATCAGAGGAGCAAACTTCTGCAACAACCTTCTCTTGTGAGTAATATTAACAACAACCCATTTTAAGGTGGAACTCTAGACGTGTATGCACTAGGCTGATTCCTGCAATAACAGCAGGACAGTTTCAGTACCCGAGTTCAGTCTTGTGCTGAAAATCCTACAAAGCCGTGCTGAAAGAGCACCACAAACCACAACACACCAATGTCATGCTGAGCAAACTTCTCCCATACCGGCTGCTACAGTACCAAATCACTCTTAAAAAAAAAAGCAAACATCATGACATTAGATCAGCAGTGAATACTGCAGTTGTGCATGACTTCTGTGACAGAAAACCAAACCATATTTGTCTAACTAAGCACACTGCTCTGGGGCATGCTGCTGCATTATGCACATCTTCTGGCTCCTTCTTCTGTTGCTTCACTGAACTTTCCACCTCTGTCTACCCCTTTGGCTTCCCCTTCTCTCATGCAGCAAGCCTCAGATGCTTTTTTCCCTGCTGCCAAGGCAACCTTTGGAATCCCAAAGTGTTCTGCCGAGTACACTGCAGGTAACAGATCAGGTGTGCTTATGGAGTTTTGCAAGAGCCTAAACAAAAAAGGTTTCAAAACTCTGCTAATGCTGTCTCTCTCGCTTCTTCACAACTTATGTGGACCAGGGTACACTAGGGAGTAACATACACAGAGAATGTTCATCTAACAGTTGTCTCAAATCATACAGGGGTCTGGTTTTGGTAAAGAGTGAAGCGACAGCATAGTCACACGTACTGGAATGTGTGATTCATTGTGTCCAAGTCTGCCCTTACAAACTACAGACTCTGTTTAAAGTACAGCAGTGACATTTCTGTGAAGTCCATCCCTGTAATTTAGAAGAACTGCATCTATATCTGGCTACCACAGCATGAGGCTTGGGCAATTTAGTGCCATTAATTATTCAATTCCTGTTAATTGGTCACGGCACACTCCTACTCTGCTATGACTCCAATATTCCTGTGTTGCTATGGGGGATTTAGTAGCTACCAGATCTCCAGAAGCTGTCTACAGTATGATGAGCACAGAATAGACTTTTGCAAGGTGTCGTCTGTCTGTGATTCAAATCCTCTTCAGAGCACACAACAACCGGTAATATTTTCCTTCTGCTCGCTGGAAAAAAGCCCTACCTCCTTGCCATCGTCAAGAAGGTCCTTCTACTAAAGATGCTACCACCCCATTCCTTCCACCACAGTTACCCGCAGAGGGCGATGACTGCTACGCAAGGACACCGGGGACACCATTTCTCTCACCATTGTGCAATTTGTATCCTACACTACATCCTGACGGATCAGGTTTTACCAAAGCAACCTTAAAACCACTTTGCACTCCTCCTTACACAGACACTCATCAGAAGAAAACTTCAGGATCATCCTGAGATTATAAGGACACTCAATTTTTAAGAAAGTAAGAACAATCTGCAGACAAAGAAACACACTGCAACCTCCAAACAATCCTAAACTTGAAAAGCTGGCCAGCAAAAACTTCAATGATTAACAAGTCATGACCTGGCAAGAAAGCCTAGATGCACAGCAGAAAGTTCAGCGTGGTACAAAACACCTAAGATACACCAAATCTAAAATTTTCTCCAAGAACAAACAGAAAGCGAGGCTTAATTTGCACAATGTTGCACCAGAACAGTTGCAACACTGGTGGAGACAAGTAGCTTCTGGCTGTTCCTCTTCCCATTCTACACCATACCAAAGACAAAGGCAAACTACACCACATACAAAACACACAGTAGCAAGGAGTCATCGCTAAAGACTTGAGCAAGCACTAGGTAAACTCCTAGTTAGATTAAAATGGCTGGCACTGCATTTTATCACTCTGGTGTTTACAAGATAATCTGAATCACTAAAATGTAGCATGGTGTACCAGGTCTCCTTTCTCAGACAGCTGTGAACCATCAGAGGTTCAGAAGCAGACAGTACACCAGGAGCTACACTAGACTCTCCCACAGGTAACACCACGTGGGCACAGCTGGATCCTGATCTCAGAGTTCTGGCTCACAGAACTAACACCCAAGTCTTTGAGAGGCTGTGTACCAGAATAATTTCTACCAAATTAATTCAAAGATGTGCTGGACACCATTTCCAGATGGTTCACATGTGCTCGGTGTCTAGAAGTCTTGACTTCCAAATATCGAGAAAACTTCAAGTCACCAGGCAAAGAAATCAAAGACCTGCAGGACTATCAGCATCACTTGTCTCTAGCTTAAGATCTATATGATCAGTTTGAAGTCAACAAGCACTTCAAAGACATTCTGCTTGGGGTCAACTTACACTGTGCACTCCAAATGCCACTTGGTGAAGATAACTCAGAAGATCTAAAGCAAGAGCTTGTACCTTACCAATTTATTCAGCAACAACCACAGAATCACAGAATGAATGACAGAATCATTCAGGTTGGCCAAATCACTCTTAGATCATCTAGTTTGAACCACCATGTTTGAACCATGGCCTGGAACTAGACCAGGCTGTCCAGACCACATCCAGCTTGGCCTGAACACTTCTAGGAAGGGGGAATCCACAACTGCATCTGGGTAACCTGCTCCAGTGTCTCACCACCCTCATAGTGAGGAATGTATTCCTAGTATCTGATCTAAATCTCCCCTCTTTCCCCTTGAAAACATTTCCCCTTGTCCTATCACCAGAGTACTTTGTAAAATGTCTCTCTCCAGCTTCCAGACACAAGTAAGAAATACTTTGCACAGAGGGTGGCAAAACACTGGGAACAGGTAGCCCAAAGCGCTCATGAAACCCCAAAAGCTGCAGACACGCCAGGTCGAGTTGGATGGGATTCTCAGCAACCTACTCTGATTAGAGCCATTGGACTGGGGAAGCTCTGAACAACCCTCCAACTGAAACTGCTCCACGAGAGCAAATGTGCCAACGCGTCACTGTTCATGCGGCGAGCAGCACTGCTCCACACGAGCACGAACATCCTCCCGATGGAGCTTCCAAAGCCACAGCGAATCCAGCAGGCGCCGGGGCTCCCAGCCACGCCCTCACCTGGGAGCGCCCCAGCTACCGAACCGAACCCGGCGCAACCCCGCCGCTGATTGGCCAGGCCGCGGCGGTACTAAGCAGGACGGGAGCGGCAGCGAGCACGCCGATTGGTCGGGAGCCGGCGAGTGACGGCAGACGCGCTGCGCGAACCACCATCTGAGATGCGCGACTTCGCCGCGCGACTTCGCCGCGTGCGCGTTCCGCTACCGGCCGCGCAGGCGCGCTCAGGCGCGGGGTGGGGAGGAGTGGCCGCCGGCTTTCCCGCGCAAACGCTCATTGCTAGCCACCCTCCCCCACCAGCGCACACCGGGCTTGCTCCCATCGCCGCGGGTATCAAGGGGTGGCGGAAGGGGCTGGAGAGCGGGGCGGGGGTTGACGGCGAGCGCGGATACCCGGGGCCCACGCGCAGTCCCTGGGGAGGTCTCGCGCCCCCCGCACGCACGACACCGCCTCGTGCCCCAACGGTAGTCCCGCGGCGGTTCCTCCCTACGGCCGCACCCTCCCCCTCCGCCGCCCCCTTCACCTCACGGCGGCCCCCGCGCGGCCATGGTCGATCCCACCCGGGCGGCTGCAGAGACAAACGGCGGCGGGAGGAAGGTCAGCAGTGGGCCTCGTCGCGGCCCTCCAGCGCCCGCGCCGCCGCTCCCCTCACCTGCCGCCGCCTTCTCTTCGCCTTCCTCCNCCGACACATCCCCACGCTTCCCCCAGCACCCCCCGACACGCGCACGCTACAGAAAAGGCTCCTCCGACCCCTGTCCCTACGAGGATAAAGGAAGAAAGCCCTGGTTTCCATCGTCTTCCTCGTCGCAGTACGAAGGAGTTCGCAACTGCAGAGGTTCCGCGGAAATCACAGCTTGGGCTGATACTCCAGGACCGGTTTTGAGGTGTCCTCCGCCTACCCTGCCCGGTTTTTTGTTAGGAAGGGAGCCGCCCATCCCCGTATCCCTGAAGCGAGGTCACCTGCGCGGCTTGGTGCGTCTAATCCCGGTGTTTCAGCAACCTAAACTGGCTCAGAACGGCCGTAACAAAGAGTACTGCCAGCTCTTTGTGTCTTCTTGCGTTGAAGCGTTTAAGGCGTCCACAAGCTTTTCAAACTCGACCGCGAGGGTTGCAAACTTCTCTTGTTTTCTAAATGAAAGCGGAACGTTTTCTTTCCCCAACTCTTGCACGAATTCAAGGGCTTGAACTCCAAGATACGCAATAAGCGACTGTATTACGAGTCTCACAGTATGTCTATGGGCAGCACTAGATGGGTGATTGCAGACTGATGGAAACAGAAGAGTGCAGGGCTGCACCTCTTGGACTGATCTGAGGGATGTTTGTACAGTACATTTGGTTTATATCATCACTCCTGTGCAAAAATCTTGCCCTGCTTTAACCTGGAAGATATTCGAGGGTTACAATGCGCTAGGAGATACAGTATTAACCCGGACTGCTCCAACTCGTGTGCAAAGCGACCTTAGCAGAGTGGCTGGGAACAACAGAACACAGTGATAAAGAGGCATCCATGCTTTCAGCTTTCCCTTTGTCCGTATTAAAAAAAAAAAAAAAATCATATAAAGATTCACTGGCTTCCCAGTGAATCTTTTTTGGTTTTGTCTCTAACAAAGTAAACTTTTGGTTCTGTATACACTTAAAAAGAAGTGATGGAGCGTTCCTTCAGGTTATACTGATTGTGAATCACACCATCTCTGGAAGAAAAAGGATGTGAGTTAGAACCTGAGCACAGCTTTTCACTAACAAAGGCGGCTTTTTTTTTTTGACTGTCACTAAAATGGAAATGAAGCAAGCTTGCCTGTTCTGAAGCAAGCTTGCTTACTCTGTTCAATGAGTAAGAGATGTAATGCACTTATCTGGATTAATGCTTTGGAGTTTAGTCTCTTCCCTGCCATTTGAAAGCAAGGCCAAAGCTCTTTGAAGAAGACCATAGAAGAAAAACTCGTGTATAAATTATTTTACATGTAAGAGGAAGTTTTACTTGAATTTTCACTGTTGTGACTTTGAGCTTAGCAAATGAAGAAGTTACAGCTCAAATCGTATTAAAATATTTTGGGAATAATAGAAAGATTTTTCAAAACAGTGAAAGACAATGTAAAACCTGCGCAAAAAAGGAAGAACGTTTACTTACTTTTCTTTTTCCAGGTAAAAGTGATCATATCCATTAATTTAGCAATCATGCTTTGTAATTAAAAATCATGTGAGACAAGACAACATGAGCATCACAGATTATTGAAAGCTTTCCCAGTTATCTAATCATTACTGTGTGATAACAACACAAACACGTAGGAGGCCTTTAAAGGAAAAAAGAAATTAATGTCTTCTATGTGAGACAAACTTTCAACTTAGTACAACTAATCCTGTTTACAAAAACAGTTTTCTGTTTATAAACAGCATTCTCCTTATGCTCAGGGTTAGTTACAACTAAAATTCGGTGTTTGTCATAGATAAACTTCAGTCATAGATGTCTGAACTTTAACGCCATTTTCCCTATCTCCATGGCTTTTAATTATCCCACTATAAACTTCACCTCTATTTCTTTCTCCAGTGTTTACAGCTTATCCATAATGGGAATATTAACAGCAATATGTGTATAACAGTCCATAAATGATTATATATATATGGTTTGTGTTGCGTCTGGAAGATTCTGGAGCCACTTAGTGACACAAGAATAACCAGGTTTGAGTGGAACAGATCACAGCCAGGCAGCATTTGAACAGAGGTATCAAACATGATTGTACAGTGACTGCATTTTGGGAACTGGCTGCTTTTCTAGAGCAGATAGGATTCATGGAGGTTCTCCCCAGCCCCAAGTTCAGCAGGTCACCTAGACCGTGCCATGAGGAACTAGGATACCTTCACAAATTCTGTGATACAGAAGATGACGACTAGACCAAGACTTTAGTTGCACGTTCTGGCCTCTTAGATGCAGCCTTCAAGGCAAAATACTTGGTAGGCTGGATTAAGAGGGAGCATTCCCCGCTCAGCAGGAGCAGAGCCTGCCCTCACTAGGTTGTGCAAAGACCATCTGGCAGTTGACTTCCCAGTGCAAATACAATCTGTTACTGTGTCAAAATAAACAACGTCTCTATTGACAGAGCGTTTCTAGACTGCCGACTGCCTGACTTCCCAGCTAGCGGGAAAACAGCCTGCTTATGGCACCGTCTCTTTTGGACAGAAGCTGTTAGATCTCAGGCGCTGTAATGAATATTTCATGGCTCCAGAACCAAGCAATACAGCTTTACTCGTGCTTAGGCTGGCACACATCCAGGGTTGCCCCAACAGCACAGTGATGTCAAGTACACTGAAAGCTGTATTTTATGGGCGTATATAATCCAGAAATACTATCAAATCAGTGTAAGTACTGTCATAAGATAACCCTAATACAATCAAATTTGATGCAGGTTTATGTTAGGGCAGAACATAACAGATGTAATAGCCGAGTTCTCCAAATAATCTGTATTTCTGTAAGGACATTCCCCCCACTCTTTAAGCCATTTTTTTAAAGCTCTCCTCCACCCTCTGTGCAGGTTATGGGGTAGTTATGCTAGTAGGTTGTGTAGGAGCCAGAAAAGGTAAATCTTAACCTTTCAAAGAACTCTCATACTAGTTTGTGGTTTTTAAAACTAGATCATCACAAGTACTTCAGAATTAAACATTTGTGTGCATGTTTCAGATCCTGACATGGTGGTTCAGGTCGACTTATAGGATGTCTTCAAAGGTCACAGAAGCTAATACATAAGCAAGGTCTTTCCTGCACAAACACCTGCGTTTCTAGAGGGTAAATGCTTCTTATTAGCTTAGTTAGCTCAGACAAGAGCACAAGAGAATTTAAGTTTCATATATAGATAGATAGATATTACTGAGTTATTTTTGCATTCTAAAAATATATTCCAAAAGAAGAAACCATTGAGTCAGTGAGCCTTCGTGAATAAAGAAGCAAGAGGAAAAAAAGGCAGATTGGAATCCATTCTCAGAGACCAAAGACTTCCAGACTTCTAAAACTGCCAACAGTATGTTAAAACTAAATATTCAATATATTTAAATGATATAAATATTGCTATATACAGATATTCAAGATTGTACAGGTCTTCATACAATCTCGAGGGATTGTATGAAGGTGAGGTGCTTAGACATGGCAGTGCTGGGTTAGTGGTTGGACTTAAAAGACTCTTCCAATCAAAGGAATGTTAAAAACCCCACAAACAACAAATTAAAAGTGTTTTCATCTTTGTTATTTAAAAAAAGAGGTTTTAAATCCTTGTTTCTTATCCTCTTACAGATTAATGCAGACTGCAGAGATCATTTCCTTACTCAATTATTTCTCAGTCATAAGCAAAAATTAAATTTAATACAAATTATGGATAGATTAAGCAACTATTTTGCAAATGATGCCTTTGGCTGCAGATTACTATGAGAACCAAGCCTTACCAGTCTCCAAGGCAGAAAAGCCTCCACCTGTGTAGCACACGTGCATTTCTTGAGACAAACCATTTGCAAGAAAACCCTTGTGCTTTTGCTACAGCACAGTTATTTCATGCGGAAATTGGCACATCCCGGCAGGTGTCTGGGGACTTATGATGCAATTGTGGTTTGGTTTTGGCATCTGTAGAACTACTGGTCTTCTGTTGGAGGAGCAAAGATGTAGCACTGGGTCACTGCCCCATGTGAACAAGTCCAGTATCTACAGATCCCTCCAGATTCTTACTGCGGGATAATTTCTTAGCAAACTGGCATCTCATTCTCATGATTTTGTAAAACGATTTTTTTTCTTCTTATTTCTGATTTGAGTTATTACTGAGCTGATGGAAATGTTTGTCTCTTTGTGTTTATGCTCTTTGGTATAGTTTGGGGCTGTGACACACATCTCCTTTTTCCTCTGATGTCATGTACAAGCATATTGTCTTCCTGGATGGCACCAGCAAGCTCCAAGTTCTTCTCGGAGAACCTTCACAGGTCCTGCTTGTTTTTCTGCTTTCATAATTCTCCCTCAGTTTAAAACAGTCAATTTAAATCATTAAAATAATTGACTATTATTCATGCTAACTACAGAGCCCTCATGGGAAAACCTATAAATAAATGAAGCTGCTTTGAAATAAACCTACCTCTGGGTCCCATGGTTGTCTAAGAAGTCAGTACAAAACCACAAACATCCAGAGCACTAATTTATTGCACAAGTACCAAGTTTTACCGCTTTCTCAAGCATAATTTAATTTTTATAAAGCAAAAGTGACCCTAAAGCCTCAAGGAATGGTAGCAATTGTATGTTTCAAACACATCCTCCTTTCCAAGTTGGAGCATCCAAACATGCTCATTTTTCTATGTAATCGAATGCATCTATCACTGTTAAACATCCAAATCCTCAAGGATTTTGCCTTGTGATCCAGGGCTCATTGTTTCTATACTCAGAAGAGGTTAGAGTTGCTTCTGCTCTCTGGCAACTCAAGAGCAAAAGGAACTGCTGGCTGTCATTAGAAAATGAGCAAACATTTTCTTTAGATGGAGACTCTTAGCAAATAGCAGCCAACTCTTCAGTTTTGAGTTGGACATGCTAAGCTGATGATCACAATCACTTCAGTGTGGGCATAGCTGGAGAATCAGTTTCAAATTTCTTCTGGTCTTGGCTCTGTCTCCTCTGTTTGTGCTTGCCCTCCCAGTTCCACAATTAGTGTACCTTTGTGATTTATGGCTATTTAATTCCTGTCTCACGAGGAAGCTCCAACATGTCTGTGCAGTGGGAGAGTTTGAGCTCCCACACAGGTTCCCCAGTGCTCAGTGACGTCGCACAGCTGGTGTTGCTGCCTTGTCCTTAGCACGGACACTAAGAAGGACTGTTCTGTACCCAGCCCTCTGTTTTCCTCGAGCGGGCAGTAAGAGTGCTTTGGATACTTGTGCCCTGCAAACACGAGTGAAAGCTCCTTCCAGTCATTGCGGTGACTGGTGAGCAGCAGATGGCGGGATTGCGTTAGAGGTTAATCTCAACCTCATCCTCCGCGGCAAAGACGGACCGACGGCTGGTTCGTTACTGCCGTCAGCTGCCGTTTACAAAAGACAGAAGCTGTGTCCAAGCGAGCAGGTATTTTTATAAAAGGCAGTGGGAACTATGTACATCACATGTGACAACTGCAGATTGTACAGAATACAAACTGAAACCGAAACCTAGCAAAAACACTGACACAAAGGAGAAGCTTCAACACAAGGCACAGGGAATTCAGCAGACTCCTCTTGGAAAACCATGGGGTGTCACTTTAAGGATGGTGTCACCTCTACCGTTGCCACAACCACCTGGCCCAAGGCATTTTTCATTTCCTTCTGCTTGGATTTTTTTAGTCCTCCTTGGGTTTTCCAAAAGTCCATTCTGCAAACACTTTCCCTCCTGGAATCTCATCTTTAGTCTCACAAGGATGCAGTGAACAGGCCAAGGCATTTAAAGTAGTGATTTACTACTCTTATGTCACAGTTTTGATCATATGCAGAGCAGCACCTCCAAATGCGATAAGCACTAGTGTCTTTATCTGATAAACAGATACTTGGTGATTAAACATCAACTTTATCTCTTTCACAAGAAGGCAGAAATGTTTTAAAGCACTGTCATGAAGCAGCTGCTTACTTGTACAAACTGAACTTCATTTACAACCAAGCAGTGCTCCAACAAGGTCTTCAAGAGCACTCCTGCAGGGGTGGTTTACATGGGAATCACTGGGTTAGACAATGGACACAAGAAATCATAGAATCTTTAGGGATTGGAAGGGACCTCGGAAGATCGTCCAGTCCAATCCCCCTGCCACAGCAGGATCACCCAGACCAAGTCACACAGGAACACATCCAGGTGGGTCTTAAACATCACGGGTGACTGAGACACCGGGTTTTCTCTGGTATCAGAATTCATAAACTATTTTCCATTCAGAGAGATAGAAATGATTTATCTGAATCCCTTTCCTTGTGCATCTTAAGTGTTTAACCCTTTAGCATAATTTCAATTTTTATCACTGATTTTATTAAAAACAGTAGTGGAAAAATGTTCATAAAGATAAGCAAAATGTTTACAATATTTTGATTCTGTTATGATCAGTAACTCCAATGGCACAGCTATCTCTGCTTTTCAAAAACATTTCTAGAAATACTCAACACAAAATTCAGAATTTTCAGGATTAAAAGACATAGCAAATCAACTTTATCGCAGTACCAAAGAAAAAGCAGAAAAGAAAACACAAATGCTCCTTTTGACTGAAGAAGCTCCTACTGAGGTTGGAAAGATTGTGGGAAAGAACAGCCCTTTGTTCCCTTCATGCAAGCAATTATTTAGCGTGGAACTTTCTTGAAGGCCAAAAATTCCAAGTAGCTAAACTATGTCATAAGGCACCACAATAATGTTGTACAATCAGCACAGAGACAGTAGTAATTACTGGTAACACAAAAGTACATTACAGCGTTAAATATTTAATATACAGGCTGAAAGTTCAGTATAAAAAAAGAAGTGTAAAAAGTGTATTCAAGGTTTAAATGTCTCCATCAATAAGGATTTATAAGAGATACACAGAAAAAATGCCCTGTCAGGATCTGCTTGTAACTCCTCACTTTACTACAGGTATATTACATATTATATACATTCTATGCCACCAAAGGGAAATAAAGAGAAAAAAGTAAAATCTTTCTTCTAAAATTCAAGGACATCAGAGATGTTACAACAAATTGCTTCAGAAATCATTCTCCTACAGGGCTTAGGTAAGCAATGACTGATCGGTGTTGGCTGATGACCAGATTTTTCACAAAAAGTGTCCCAGGATCAAAGATTTTGGTGTTCAGATTATATGAAGATGAGAAGCAGAGGCAGTGCCACTCACTCCAGCATTCCAGGTATGAGAAAGATACATCAGGGAGGGGTTTTTCTGTTGCTGTGAGGACTCTGAATGCTGTGTGGTATCTACTCGACACCAGGCAGCATTCTCAGTACAGCTAACTCAGCTGGATGGGCGATAGCCGCCCACCCACCATGCAAGCCAGGGCACCGAGAGCAACATCCCACACAGCACGTTACACTGGCATCACGTTCCAGATCAAAGATGTGCCTTCAAAGCAAATCTCTCAATCATGCCTGCACACTGGCCTTTGGCTCAAGCACAAAAGAGTCTCTGAATATACAAACTGGATTCCTACGAGATGAAACTGGCCCAGAGGGTGAGCTTCAGCAGCAGCTTCACATGTCCCAACCACTCATGGCAGTGGCTAGTAATTCACTAACTGCCCAGCCAAAATTTAAGCCTCCTGAAACAAGATAGTTCCTCAGCAGGATCTGCTTTGTTCTTCAGACCTACCCTTCTCATCCTCCACGAACAGATAATATAGATGTGGTCTGTAATTCAGACTGTGAGTTCTGCCACTGAAGAGCCCATGACATCTGCAGGCTTTCCCCATAAATCAGAAACTCCTTCCCATTACTGTGCTATTCAACATCTGGAGTCAATTTTGCATCATTAAAATCTATGAGAATGTCATGGAGTCAAGGCCATTCCACGCTGCATCAAAGGAATGCTCTCAATCCTTTTACTGGAGTGTGGAAACATGACAATGTCAATGTTCTGTTCTACTTTACCCTGTCTTTAAATTTAAAACCGTGAGGAACAAGATGGAAGAATAATCCTGTTTGGTCAGAAAAACAGAAGGAGTGATGGAGGCTGCGTGTGTGCTGGAGCAGCCGCGAGGAGGCCACTGGAGGCCTCTTCTGCAGCACATTGTTTGCTGCTCCACTTCCACCTCCCTCTCTCATGCCTGCTCAGGTGCCTGTGCTTCAGTGGTGCCACAGGCCCATGGTCCACCGTGTGCAATTGCAAGCCAGCATGCCTCTGTAGCGAGGCCACCAACATGGCAAAATGCCTGCTCTGTGGCACTGCAGGCAGTGTGCAACGTCAGGGTAAAAGCAAATCTTTGCAGGAGAGTAGGAGGGAAGATTTACTGAAGCAATATTTTAAAACATTACTGAGAAAAAACAATGGAATTACCACAAAATGGAATTTCACACTCCTAGCAAACCAGAGACAACGGACTGACAAACGGCGCGCGGTACCGAATACAACAGTCTAAGTTCCGCTCCATCAGTTTCACAACCAGCCCTCTCCTACCTACCATGAATGTGTCTAACTTGCTAAACTGTGACACAGCAGATCCACAGTCAGGTTTTGCAGGTTGTTTTCCTTCTTCAAGGATATCTGCAATATTCTGACCAAGTCCATTTTAAAAGGAACAAATTCATTTAATAACTTAAATAAGCAAACAAAACCTTAAAGCTACAAAGCTAAGCTGGTCTTGCCGCCCAGCATTTTAAACAGTAGAAACTTTACAGTCAGCTCCAAAAACTCACAAACATCTCTACAATCTTAATTAGTGTTTTGCCACAATGTTCAAAATGTTTGACACCGAAGGGGGATGAGAAAGGAGGGAACACAGCAAGAGGGTGGATAAGAAAAGCAACTGGAAAAAATACCCAAATGTGACCAACAGAGATTTTCCAAAAAGGCAGAAAAGAAAGTGGCTGTTTTGTCTGGGACAAAGACATCTGGAAGCAATAGGGACAAAACCAGGGAAAAATAAAACAAATAAACCCCCAGACTACAAAAAAAGTGTAAGAGAAAGGGAGACCCTCCCCATCCAGCAAAGCACTGCCAGTGAGTGCATTGTTGGCTTTAGAGGAGGGAAAACGGCAGCAAGAGACAACAATATTTTAGTAGGTAGCTACCAAGAGCTTGTTTCTTTGACTTGCTCTTTCAGAGCTTCCTGTCTAAACCTGAGATTTCAGGCTGTAGAACACTGCTGAAGAAGACAGAGGGACTCTTGCCAGAGCAGTGGCTGGATGAGACACCTCCTAAGATCAGGAGAGACCATTTTCAATCAGATGGTCCCTAACATAGCCCTTTTGAAGTCTGCAAATGTAGAGTTCTGGAGAGACCATTCTGTGTGAGAGAGGTCACTGGTAGCTGGTCCCTAGGCATGGCCTGTGTGTATATGTTCATCCTAACTAAAAATTGTTTTGCCTATGGAAGCACCATTTTGCTACTGATCTTGGGGAGAAAAAGCACAACAGGAATGTCCTCAGGACATTTTTTGTAAGGAACTTCTACAAACTTATTTCAAAAGCCCATTAAAATATTCCTAGAAGAAAACACAAGAAAACAGAGAAAAGCAAACAAATTGCCCCCTCAAAATCACGAACAAAAAGTAAAAGTCATATCAAACTATATATATATATATAATTGGTTTCATTTATAAAAAGAAAAAAGCACACCTACCGCCTGCAGTTCTGGTTAGGTTCTCCCTCCTCTCCTCAAAGACAAAGTTAAAAAAAAACAGAGCCAAAACCAAAAAAGAAAATAAATTAACCCTTTCGTCATCCTGGTTCCTAACGGAACGCATTTCTTCCCCCTCTACTCTGTTGGACTGAACACATCTATTAGAAATCTTCAGGGGAAAAAACTAGTTCTTCAGATGAAACTAAGAGTAGAACTTTGTCCCTTGCTCTTTGCAATCCTGGAGTTATTTTAGCAGTGGATTTTCCCTGCACTGGTGAGAGGAGATGGGTTCTGGGCATGGATGTCCCAATCAGGAGGTCAGGATAATTCCAGCTCAGTTGGCAAAGGATGTTTGAGTGACAGTTATTTCTTTTCTGAGACTTGCTCTGATTTAAAATACTTCCATTTGAACCCAAAATCAGCGCTTTGTCTCTGAACTGTGATGTGAATTTCTTACAATTTAGTTTTGCCTAATGGTTTAGATAATACTTTCATTAGCTCCAATAACTCTGCTCCACCAGAGTACTTAAAAATGCAAATAGCATCATCTAGGCCAACAGGAGCCACACACCCAGACTTAACTATGAGGTTTAGTGCTCAGGCAAATGGGATTCCCAGTGCACTCAATGAAATGGAAGTGTTACGAGTCATGTTCCTAACATGTACACCTAATACTTACTGGTTTGGTTTTAACCACAGCAAGAGCTGTGGTTGAAAGACACCGTACCACGAGCGCGAACAGAAATTGACCTTCAGCAATGGGAGCTGAGTAAAGCCTGCTAGGTTCACGCGGCCATTCATACAAAGCATCCAGGGTTGTATATTCAGTGCTTCAGGCAGCTGGGAAACATCCTCTGCATCCCCCAGCCTTTTGCCAAATCTTTATTTCCCTTCAATGAAAGTATTAAAATATACAACAGTGGAATTTAACCCTCATGATCCTTATTTTCCATCTGGAAGTAGCACATCTGCTGAGAGGCACCCACAAAAAGGGTTTTAATGGGACAGCAAAACTGTATTTCTGGAGGACTCCAGAAAAAATACATCCCATATGCATGGTGGAGACCAAAACAGAAATGCAGGGACTAAAGGAATTATTCAGTGAAACCAGATTTCTTCCCACACTCCACATTTTCCACCTCTGACAAGCTATTTCATGCCTTCAAAATCCAGTGGGGTTTTCCCTTTTTGGGAGACCCCCCATCATTTCCCTACAATTTAACAGGAGAAGAAACTTTGTGATGAAAAGGTTAAAGATGGAATCATCAACGATATAGGTGGAAGTTTGTCGTCAAAGGTATTATCATGTCCTCTCTGAGCAGCAACTCTGAACTGGATGTGGGGGGGGGGGTTGCTGGTTTTTCTACAGATTAAGAAAGATTCAAGAAGGATTTCTCTCTTGGATCAAAGCATCTGCCCCCCAGAAATATTGTCTATGTCTTGCACTCATTTATGCAGCAGCTGCTGGACAATAGGTCTAATTCTTCGTCGGAAGAGTCTGACCACAGTATTAGAATGAAGTGAAAATGACCAAAGAGAAAGGATATAAATGGTGCCATTTTCCAGCCCTGCCACTGGCCTCTGGGAGAAGACAAAGCAAAACAGAAGGCACTAGCATGCTGAGCTCCCACAGCCCCAGCAGGCAGCATCTGGGCACAGACCTCTTCCCAAGTGCCATGGACAGAACTTGCAAAACATCCCCAGCAGATCTTCAGGAAGGTCTTTCTTCTCCTTTCCTTCTGCTGTCATCTCCCAAGCCTCTCCACAGTCAGCCTTGTCTCACTTTTTGGCTATCAGCCAAGGAGTTTGACCCTTGAAGTGGCAGACAAATGGTTTCATGTGAAAACAGGCAGGCAGAATTAAGTCATTAGAGGGTTTAGGAAGGACTACCCTAAGCTAAACACTGAGACTCGGGGTGGTGCAAACCCAGCTTCTACCATTAGGGCTTTCCTTGACATGCAAGGCACTCCTGTGTGGGAAGAGCAGCTCATCAGCAGAGTTTCACTGATCCACAGCTGCAGTCTGAAACCATTAACTGATCTGCTTCGGTTAAAAACCAAAGCTCACCAAAGCTGCTCCTTGTCAGATGCCTGCTGCCTAGAGACGTCCATGGGAGTTAACTACCTCTGTGCCCTTCAGAACTGGGTGTGAGAGATGAGTTTTCCCCACGGCTTAAGTCTATCAGACCCTTTCCCCAGGGTGCAGAAAGGACCTGTTGGTTTGCAAGTAGAAGTAAAAATCAAACAAGTTTTCAAGTCATTAGACTCTCCCCCACAATATCCTTCTCAGAAAGGTTTTTAAATGCATTTTGCTGAACTAAGTTCTGCTTTTTAAGGACACACCAAAGGAAGAATGAAGCAAGTCTTGGAAGATCATGAACCCTGTTACGCGCTAAAAGCGCCTTTAAAGCCCAGCAGCTAATTTGATGCCAAACCAGCGCTACGAACAGATTGAACTGGAGAACAAAGGAAAAGCCAGCAAGGGTGGGAGCAGACACTCAGTGTGTGCACCCTTGTTTTGCTGAGAGAGAGTAGCTGAGCCCTATGGGAGCTGTGGCACCACATTCTCCAAGGCTTGTGCTGGTGTAAATCTGGAGCACCTCCACTAAACACGGAAGAGTTGTGCTGGGGCAAAGCTGCACATGGGGAAACCCCTGCTCGTACTGCTCAGACTGTCCCTCCTCCTCCTCTGCCTCTTTGCTGACATGTCAGGTACTTTCAGGAGTTCTGGCTATCACATTTCAAAGACCCTGTGCCTCAGGCAAAAGCTTTCTTTTTCACAAATATATCAGCTGAAAAACAGCCCAAGAAATAAGAGAGGTACAGCATCATCTTGAGGCCCCTTACCTTTCGGTAGCTGTATCACAACAATGCTTTAGATCAGACAAACCCAAACAGAGACAATCCCATGCAATGCAAGCACAAAACCAGTCACAAAGCAAAAACACTCTACAGACACCAAAGGAAAAGGAGGCATTGGCAGGTCCTTCCAGGGGATTGTAAGCTTTTGAGAATTAAATACACCCAGCATTTTTAGAGAGATGAAGCTTTCAAACTACCTGCCTTGCTGGCCAAGTGCTACAACACCAAAGTGGAAATTCACTGCTGCTTCTGCTGTGACCTTCCAAAACCACAGCACCATCAGTGGACCTAGCTGAGTCTTTAGTGACTATTTTGTGTTTAGCAGGTGTGGAGTTAAAGCTCCAGAGCTGTGCAGCATCCCTTTAAATAGAAGCTGTTTCACTTAGCTAAACCTCACAGCTGCAAAGCCTCAGAACGGGGAGCTTGGCCTTAGATTAATGAGACCTACACTGGGGACAAAACAAGTAGACTCCCTCACTGCTCTGCAGCTTGCTTTCTATTCTGTGCCACTTCAGCTCCAGCACCCCGAGCATCTCACAGAAACATCGCACATGGAAAAGTTTCATCCAAGGGACAATGTTGGCACAAAAAGAAATGGCTGTAAATATAATGAATTAGTTTAGGTTGAGAGCTGTGAGGAGTTTCCTGACTGCCAGAGCAATCTGAGGCAGGAAGAGCCTGTGGGGTGGGGAGAACAAGGCAAGAGACACTGGATGGTAGGAATGTGCATGGTTTTTATACAAAGCTCAATAAATGCCTGCAAGGGTGAGGTGGCAGCAGGCAGAGGCTGGGCTCCATCTCTGGTAGGTCTTTTCCTCTGCATCTCTTCCTCTGATGGTGCCAGAACACTGAAGGACCGAGGAAAGTGAACGTGTTTTAAGGAACAGAATTAGACTTCCTGTCCTTTGCTCATTTTCTGAGAAAAGGATATTGTGATGTTCACTGTAGTCTGAGAGCATCATTTTTCTCGAAGGGTCGTTTAGACATAAGGCATTAACAAAGGCAGCTCAGGAGGGATAAGTGTGATGTACATCTGCAAATCTGCGTGCTGCCTTGGGTTAGCAGTTTAAAAACCCATCTGGATTTGAATTCTCTAATAAATGGTCATTAGGATATCACTGAGATATTCTTAATTACTTGCAGGCCAATAATTTAGAAAGATGTTGGAAATTCTCGCCAACCAGGGCTCATTGTCATGAGGGTTATTCCAGCCCATGGGAGGCGTTTTATTTTTATGTACCATTCTTTTCAGCTCATTACTCTCTTTTAATCAGAGGTTAGAGTCTATCTTAGAGGTTCTCTCTGTACACACCAACTCCAGCTTCTGGAGAAGGTGTTACCATTCTTACACAGCACGGAGCCACCTCTACGAGAGGAACCTGATCAAAAAACAGACCTTGTTCGGTCTTTTCTAATCATGGCATCTCTGTGTTCCCAGTGCTCGGCGTCTACCGTGAGGTTTTCCAGCAACACCTTAATTTAGTCACAACAAAACTCTTCATATTTCACTTCAATAGAAAAACCTCGCTTAGTACTTTGAAATATTCTTGAATGATTCCAGCTTGGAAGAGGAAAATGACTTTTACATCTATACAGGGCAGTTCTTTTGGGCACTTTTAATGCAATAATTTATTACATTCCTATATTCCTCATGTATGCACAAATATCTTGTAAATATTACAGCTGTACTCCATGACAAAACGAGCGTGATGCAGACAGAGAATTATACAGAGAACCGACAACACAGGGAAGAAGGAAGATCTAGTGTTTTCTGTACAAAAAAAAATGCAGCTTCTTAATAATTTGTAAAAATGCATCTCTTCTGGCATTTCAGAGAACAATGTATAAAAATAAATATTTTATGTACAGTAACACACAGAGGCCAGTCCAGGGTTAGAACCATCACTGCAAAAGAAAACACAAACGGGTGTTAGTGACACAATTCACCAGTGATGGTTAGTCGCAGCTCAGCAGGGATAAGAACCGCTTCATGAGATGGGAGGGCAGTGGGACAGCATCAAGGAAGCTGGCTCTGGGGTCTCCAGGGGGGAAAACTAATGGTGCTGGATCTCAACAGAGATCCTTCTCACTTCCCTGGGCGGGAGGATGACAGTGTTGATCGGGGCTGCCTCTACCTCCACTGTCTTCCTACCACTGCGGCTCGAGGACTTGGTGTTAAGGCACACAGCAGGTCCTGAGGGTGTGCTACGTGGTGAGCGGTGGCAGAGGGCTCTGTGGCAACCTCAAATGGGAATCATGAGGCGGGTGAACCATAAGAAAAGCAAAGGGAGAGTGGAGAGGAGAGGCACTTATGCCCCTGTTTCTGTGCTAGCCCAGAATCAAGTGAACAAGCCCATTCCCTCAGAGCTCTTAGCCACGCTCCCAGGACAACGTCAGTACTGCCCACTCAGCACAGCCACAACATTCCTAGGTTTATTTTACCTTATTCCAGCAGCCTTGAACTGGAAGGCCGTCCTCACCCTGCAAAAAAGAGAAGTGAAACAGCAGTTTAGGACACATGAAATAGCGCAAAGAGCCAGGAAAGAAGGAACAGGTTAAAACTATTACAGCTGCAACAAACAGTCTGAACCAGGGCTAGAGGAATAGTCTGAAAGGCATTCCTCACCCATTTGGTGACCCGGACTTCTGGCTGACGTAACCAGTGCAGCTTGAAGCAAAGGCTGGGGCTGAAGAGGGGGGCTACCTGACGTAGGAACGTAAGTTCCTACACAAGCAACTCATGTGCATGAGGTACATAGGCTTGTTCTCGCTTCTCGCTGAGGAAGGTGTTTAGCCTGGCTTCCTCAAAGTCCTATTTGGCCAGTAAACCTCTGCAGGATGTTGGCAGTGGAAAGCACGAGATGGCTGGTCTCTGTCCTCAGGCTTGACCCTGTAACACTGAGGGTGCAGGCAAAGCTCAGAGGCTAACTTTGGGTTCTGCAGAAAGCCTGGACAAGAGCCCTTCATTTCCATTCTGCCCTGATAACGGGTGTGCTTTGTCCTGTGGGAGACTGCCCAGGCGCCCCTTCTTGCCTCTGAGAGGTCCTGCTCCAGGGAAATGAGGAATGCAAGGGGGGGAAAGACCCTACGCTGGTTAAGGATGTCTCAGCTGACTCCCAGAGAGGGGGCTTTTGCCTCAATAAAGTCAGTGAGGTTTTTTTCTTAATGTTGAAGAAAATTGGGTGCTTCGAATGCTGAAACTATACAGTTGGGAAATGTTTTTCTGAATGACCATCATTAATTTCATCTCAGTGCAAACTCTCCTCGCTGTGAGAAACCAGAGGATCATATCAATGATGAGGTGCTCTTCAGCAGGAGGTAAAGTCAGATATCGGGAGCTACACCTCTGAAATGTGAAGTCAAATCCCTCTCTTGGTGTGCGTGTCAGGCTCGTGGGCTACTGCTGCTCACCAGGAAAACTCGAGAGCAGGGAGGAGTGACATTGTACAAGGCACATTTCTTCTCTCATGTTACTCAGTTCTCACATCAAGCAGTACTGCGGGAGAGTTCTGCAGTGCCTATCACCCCATGAGGAGGAAAAACCAAAGAGAAAAGCCAATGCACAGCAGCACCTTGAGAAAGACACTGTGTAAAGGAGACGGACTTTCAAGAGACTGGTGAAGGGAATGTTGCCGTGATGCTACATCCATACTGCTCTGGGAATGCAGTTCTTAGACTCTGATCTCCTTCTGCTCCCACCACTATCCTGAAATACTGTGTTAGGGGTTTATTACTGGGTAAATTGTGGTGTTCCCATTGGTACATACACCGGTGGTGGTAGGAATGACTGGTGCAGTGCATTGCAGGAGGAGGTGGGAAGTTAGGTGCATGAAGGAATGGGAGGCCAGGGAGTTACAGCTCAGGGATCAAAGGAAGACCAGGGTCATGAGGAAGTGTTTGTTGCAGGCGAATTTGCCGAGAACGGAAGCACAACATGCTTATTAGTACCACGTATCTCCTTCCACATAGCTCGGATGTGTAAAGCCTTAGTTCACAGCCTCCATAAGATGCACACATAGATATGTCAGCTGGATGCTAAGCTTTTAACCTAGTTGGATCAAAAACCATGCTTATTCACGTTCTCAAACTAACTTGCATGCCACAGCACTATATATAAAAAATATCAGCGTCTGTATTTCACTAGATTTGCTGGCACATTTCCCTTAACAAAAATAGATGTGAAAAAAGGTGTGTGTTCTACCATGGCTGTGTGGAGTGAACCCTCACTGAGAGCAGAGAGGAAAAAAGAAAGGAAATCCATCAGGGCACTGATACAGTCTTTGTGCCCGTGAAATGAGGTGCCTTATTCAGTCTGAACATATTCCACAGAAATGTGGTCATCAGTGGGAGGCAAAACACATGGCCTGGTGTTTTATCTCCTCTGTGGACTGTTCTGGGCTTGTATGGTTTCACCTGTGGGGTCAGCAGAAGAGTTTCTTGCCATTAAGAGGCAAGAGAGGGTCCAGCGTAGGGCAATGAAGATGATGAAGGAGGTGGAGCAACTCCCTTACGAGGAGAGGCTGAGGGAGCTGGGTCCCTTTAGCTTGGGGAAGAGGAGACTGAGGGGTGACCTCATTAATGTCTACAAATATTTGAGGGGTGGGTGTTGGGACGATGGAGCTGGGCTTTTCTCAGTGTCATCTAGTGATAGGACGAGGGGCAATGGTTGTAAGCTGGAACATAGAAGGTTCCACATCAACCTGAGAAGGAACTTCTTCCCAGTGAGGGTTACAGAGCACTGGAACAGGCTGCCCGGGGAGGTTGTGGAGTCTCCTTCACCGGAGATGTTCAAGACCCGCCTGGATGTGTTCCTGTGTGACTTGGTCTAGGTGATCCTGCTGTGTCAGGGGGATTGGACTAGATGATCTTTCGAGGTCCCTTCCAGTCTGTAATGATTCTATGATTCTATGATTACCCAGAATTTACAGAGACTTTGCAAGTGGTCACTGTCCCAAAGAGCCAATCAGTTCTTAAGTCCCGCAGTACTTGGGTTAGATGAGACACTAATGCAATAAACACCCTCTAATACTCAAGTAAGGTGGGTATCTGAAAACAAGCATCTCCAGTTTCAAGTTTCTTGGGTGCTGTGGGTACATTTTGTACTTCTGGGGAGAGTCACAAGTAGGAATTATCCAGCGGGAGCTGAGGGAGATAAATGTCCAGTTAATGTGTCTCGCATGGGCTTGCTAACAGTGTAACTATTTATGTCAGTCACCTTAACATATGGGGTGACTGAGGTAATACCGAGCCGTGCCAGGCTGTGCACCCTAAAAGCAGACTTAGTGAAGGACGTGAGCATTGCAAGTCCTTCCTAGAAACCCAGGTCAGCGCAGAGGCAGGCCTTCATGCATTAGTTTACTGAAAGCTGTTGTTGTGAAGGCAAAGGAAGAGTTGAAGGAGTTGTAAACGAATCTGCGTTTCCATTACGTTTCACTTCACGCCGCAGAGTAGTGCTGACAGCAGCTGTGAACCACAGCAAGAAGGGTTTCTGACAACAGCACCGTGGGGAATATAGGATGGAGGTAGGTAGGGAAGGAGTTGCCGGGTGTTTCTAGGTCATGCAGCTATTTGGAGGTAGGGGAAAACAACAACCAAGGCACAAAAAGCAAATGAGCATGCAGGAAAGGGAAGGTCCGCCATACCAATGGGCATGGGGCATCCAGGCCGTCCAGCCCAGGTAACCCCGGCTCACCCTTCTCGCCTTTAAAACCTCGGAGACCCTGTTTATGAAACCAACCACTATCGTTATTTCAGTTAATGCCAGTCGCCTCCATGTCATGGGAGGACAGGCCGAGTCCTCTGCTGGGACTGTCGCAGGGCACCCTGCTGCACACCCAGATGGTCCCGATGCCAGCTTCGGTTTTGCCTGTAATCAGTAGCTGCAGTTTCCTTTCTGCTTGTCTGTAATCTATAAGCCAGGACATACTTGTCTGAGTTAAACCTGAGATGATGGGAATGGTGTTTCCTCCATTCTGGAATCACCCATTCTTCCATTCCTCACTGGAAAACCCAGCAGCTGGCTTTCGAGGTGTGTGATCCACAAGCACCCCTGGGATTTACAGCAGTGCTAGAGATTGCTGGCAGCATTTGCTGCAGCCTGTGAGTTTAGAGGGAAACATGTACGTATTCTTCTGTTTATTCATTTGTCTGGACTTATAGACAACATATTTTGACAGAAGCATGTCCCCTATGAAAAAACTGAGCTCTTTTTTCCTTCTGGGTAATGCAACTCGAGTGCCCTGTGTCGCTCTCAGGCGACCACACCAGCTGGCCATACCAAGGCAAGAAGAACAGCAGTCAGGTCTCGTCGTTACGTTGAACATCTCCAGAGAAGAGTCATAACTAGGAGCAAAGGGGACACAGGACTCTATCCACGAAGGAGAAAGCCCTGGGCTCCCAACACATGGGACACCCCATGTACCCCAAACCTTTATGAGCTCTGGAAGAGGAAGGAATATAACCATGGCCACTCAACAGTCTGATTACTCAAGGATCTGTCCTGCCCCGCTGAAGGAAGCAGCTTCACCACAGACTGCAGGGGGAACCAGGCTGAGCCTTATCCAAATGTTGTACTTTTGTGAGACCATTATTTATGTTATGATTTCCTTCTTTCTTCCCCATTAACAAATCTCAAAACAATACGTTTGATGAAACAAAACATACCAACGGGCAGGGTGCATCTAATCCAGGCGCTCCTTGGTCTCCCTTATCCCCTTTAGACCCTCTAGAGCCTTTCTTGCCCCTCTCCCCCTGTAAATAATAGTTTAGTCCAAGAAAAAAAAAGAATACAAAAAGCTTTAGGATTATCCATTCCAAACAGATGTCATCAATAGTTTAAAAAAAAAGATAAACATTTAGGAAACATTTGAAAGACGAGAAATGTCCCTTTGAGATGTTAAGTGAAAGACAACTTGTGGTGAAAAAGAACGTATGGAGCTACCAACCACCACTTTGCTGTGTAAGCACGTTGGCCACTGCTTAAAAGCCCACCCTGACAGGCTGCAAGGGCTCTGCATCACAAGGACTGCAAGAGCCTCTGAGCTTTGGGGACAAGCCACAGAGCCCTACTCACCCGTCACACTGCCATCAGGAGAAGCACTGCTGTCACAGACACCCTCTGTTGCTTGCACTCTTCTTACCAGCCTAAGTTCCAGTTTGAAAGGAATTTGCACTCACACGAGTGTCTTTAGCTTTCCCTGAAACTGTTTCATGAGCAGTTTGCCACCAGGGTTGCTGGCTTTTCCTTGAACGCTGAGAGGTTTTAGAGATGTGTTTACTTCTGTATCCCAGAGAAGTGAAGCCTTCACTTGAATACGTGTCCTTGCCTGAGAACTACAGTGGTGTGTGCACTGGGGTACGTTCACATTGCTGAACAGAGAAGAGGTGGAGAACGAAGAGAGCACTCGGCCCTGACAGTCTACACAGCCTGGTAGTCCTTTGGAGTGCTCTGCTCTGCTCTGAGTGGTGCTCCCCAGATAAACCCGTCAGACAAGTCACTGATGCTAAGCAGCACAGTCACAGAGCAGCAACTGGTCTCTGCAGGGCAGTGTCTGGTCCCCAGCCCTCTAATTTAGCAGCACCAACATACCCCAGGAAGCTGCAATTCTTGCAGTGCTTTGAGATTTTGAGGCTGGTGCCTTGGTCAGCAAGAGCCAGGTGCAAGAGGAGCTGAGGGAATGCCCAGAAGCCCTGCCGTGCCTCCTGGCCAAGGGAGGATTCACCACACCCACAGTAGGTTGGCCAAGGCAGTATGGATATTCACCTGTCCTATCCGTACCAGATCTTTCTGTAAACTAAGGAAATTCTCAAAGCATGAAACAGGAGAAGAGGCTGCTGCACAGGGAGTTGAATTTAGGGTCCTCATGAGGAAGGTTAAAGGAATTAAGGGACAAAATCAGACAGCACAGGTTGCTGTTTGGGGTTTTTTAAGCCAAAAAAAAAAAGGGGTTAAAAACCACAGCTGGCAAGAGAAATGGATGGGAGAGGCAATGAGGAGACGTCGCCCAGAACCAAGCCCTGGAACAAAGACGATAATCCAGGAAAAGGTGGCATAGGCTGCTCTGGAGGAAGGAACCAGGAAGAAAGGCGGAGGAGGAGGAAGGGATAAAGGGGACAAAGGTGGACCTGTAGGAGCGAGGAAGATGCACAGACACACAAGAAAAAAAACAAACAAACCACAGGCATTAAAATAACAGTGGAGATATCAGCTTGGTAGCAAGAGTTCAGGGTATGCACTTTTTCAGCTGGCTTACTTGAAAGGCTACTTGTACCATCTCTCCCTGTCCCCAGCCACTGCTGTGGTGGTCTCCCTTTCCTATCAAAAGGTAGCAGGAGCATTTATGGGATTTAAAAAGCTCTGCTCTGACTAAAGTAACAGAGAGGATTTGGGCAAACTATTTGGGAGCTTCACCTCGTCCTGACTGTGCTCCACAATGGAAATCCTCATATTACAGTGCTCCAAGTACTGCTGCTGTCTAAAAGACAAATAAACAGGTTTCCCACTTCCAAGGAGGTGGGTATGATATCCCAGCCCCCCGTGGAACAGCTCTGAAGTGGAGCATTGCCTTCCTCTTTTCCCTTCACACCTTCCTCTTGGCTTGTTTCGAAGTCTGGCTGAAGTGCCACCACGGTTTTGCCAGCAGCAGAGAGAACTGCTCTTCGAGGAGGTTCTGATACAGGACAGCCCCAACACTCAGCCGCGGGTACGGAGCCGCAGAGCACATCCTGGGTAACCAGCGCTGTGTCCAGTCCTGTTAAGTGGTCCTTGATGGATGGCACTAAGGACTTCAAAGGGATGGAGGCATTCGGGCAAAACAGCTGTTTGGAAGAACCTCATCAGAACTGTGCTGTTTCACTCCTGTCATTAGCAGTGACCTAGTCACACTCTTTGAAGAGGGGCAGGAGTGATGAGAGCCCCTCTACAAAGACTCTGTGGGGGAAGGGATGTTGTTTTCTAGGATCCCCTCTGCAGAGGTACTGTGCTTGCCCATTTATAGGCTCACGTTTCTAATACTTTTTAATTTCAAGGTACTGGTTGTAGTGAGGCAAAGGACGCGCACGCTTCAGGGGGCCAGCAAATCTTCCCACTCGTGCTTTCCAGCTCGTCCTCTACAAGCAGGTGCAGTTTCTCCCAGTTTTCATTTGCTGTTATGTAAGAACTCAGAGAAGCCCTGTACACAGGTAATTGACAGATCCTATTTTTAAATTAAAAAACCAGTTCAGAAACCAACTGAGAAAGTCTAGGACATACGTTAAAGTTATTTTTAGTTTAGAAGCCACACAAACAAAACAAAACCAATCTTAGTGAAAGGGGAAGTTAAGAAGCAAAGCCAGAAATGCAGTGACTGAAAATGGGGAGAACTTTGGAGCTCACATAAAACTTGGGCCTTTCGCCCCTAGTTTAAGATGCTGATTGGCTTCTGCCCATTCTGTGCAGCGTGAGCTCAGGGATATGTTGCAGATAAAGAACAGAGAAGACTCACCATGTGTCAGAAGCAAATCACTGCATGTGCACATGCACTAAAAGACTTTACACTTTCAGAGAAGCTCAGGTGATACCAGACTCTTACGAAAAGGTGGTGTTTGTGTATGGGTGAGCACATGCGCAAAGGCAGAGACGCGGGCGCTACACTGAACTGCTTGATGGATTTACACAACTGTAGTCTTACAAACACTCTAGTTCATTTATAGTCATTTATATTTCTAAATATAAATTTATATTTCTAAATATAAATTATGCTCAACTGTAGCTCTCAACTCGCTTTGTCAAAACAACTCAGAGCCTTAACAGGCAAGAAATTCCTTATGTTGTGGAAAACCTGATGCAAAAGCAAGAAGCTTCTCAGCACCTTCTAGTAAATTTCATCTTTGAATCACTCAGTTGGTGTGACAGAAGAGCAGACACTGGTTTTGACCCAATGCTCCACCACCACATCCGTTCAGGACAATGCCCGAGGAGACTTTATGTCTGATGCTTTAACACAGGCAAATTGAATTTATCTTTTCCATCTTCCAGATTCTCTGGAGGATCATTTTCTAGAGGGCAACCTTCTTTTTCCATGCTTCAGGGGAAATTTGGAAGAAATGTAATGAGCTTTGCTGGCTCCACCTCAGTGCGTTCTCCTGGGAATCGTGACACACACCAGTAAACACAGAGGTGGGATTTCCTAAAGCATGTCATGCTGGCCTAACTCTGCTGCACATGAACATTGGTGAGAACAGAGATAAGACAACCATGAACACGTCAGAAAATCCCTCCTGTAGCTTCCAGATGCATGTGTGACAGGTGGCTGTGCGAGCTACAGGTATCACCTTGTACAATACACATTTGTAAAGTTACTCACAAGAAGATCTAGCAGAGAAAGTGACATGCCAGCTACTCGAGATTGCTCAGGAGTTAACCACTCTATCACCATGTGAAGACATTAGTAACTAAACACAAGAAGCTCGCCTGGTAACTTACCCGGACTCCTTTGTCACCGGGTAGACCTTGTAAACCCTGAAATACATCAATGGAGAGACAGACAGCTTGTAAAAGGAGGCCCCGCTGTATTCCCACTTTGTGAACGTGGAGTTAACCTCACTGAAGGAGGCTTTTGACACTGCAGTGAGAAGGGGGGTGGTTAGCAGATCAAGAGAGGTTCTTCTCCCCCTCTACTCTGCCCTGGTGAGACCACACCTGGAGTATTGTGTCCAGTTGTGGGCTCCTCAGTTCAAGAGGGATGTGGGGCTGCTGGAGAGGGTCCAACGTAGGGGAACAAAGATGATAAAGGAGGTGGAGCACCTCCCTTATGAGGAGAGGCTGAGGGACTTGGGTGTCTTTAGCTTGGAGGAGACTAAGGGGGGACCTCATTAATGTCTACAAATATTTGAAGGGTGAGTGTCGGGAGGATAGAGCTGGGCTATTCTCAGTGTCATGTAGTGATAGGACGAGGGGCAATGGCTGTAAGATGGAACATAGAAGGTTCCACGTCAGCCTGAGAAGGAACTTCTTCCCAGTGAGGGTGACGGAGCACTGGAACAGTTTGCCCAGGTTGGTTGTGGAGTCTCCTTCACTGGAGATGTTTAAGACCCACCTGGATGTGTTCCTGTGTGACTTGGTCTAGGTGATGCTGCTGTTGCAGGGGGATTGGACTAGATGATCTTTCGAGGTCCCTTCCCATCTGTAATGATTCTACGATTCTATGACTCTAAGACACGGCCGTATCGGACAGGTGCAAGGCAGGCACCCAGGCTGTAGAAAGGTTAGTGGGCCAGCTGTGCTCAGAAGCAGCGTTTTGGACATGGGTGCTTATCTTGGGACTCCCACGCAGCTTCTTTTGATAGTTCAGGAACCAGCATGTACTAACAGTTTCCCTTTAGCTTCATCCACCTCATTCTGGATCTTTCTGTTGCTCCCCATGGTGCACTTAAGCTTGTAACATTGGTTCTTTTAACACCTAACCCAACTGAAATGGCAAATGCTATGTGGCAGCAGCACCTTAAGCTTTCGACCACAGCAAGGCAACAGGTACCATAGACCACAAACCTGTAGCACCCCCATACTCACAGGAAGCCCTGCAGGCCCCATTGGTCCTACAACTCCAGGATCTCCTTTACTGCCCTGCAATGGAGACAACAGAGTGGTTACATCCCTGTGAAGTACAAACAGGCAGCACTGCAACAGCTACAGCAGCATTAGAGAAGAATTGCTAAGGACATGTTTCCAAACACCTAGAAAACCCAAGGATGGGATACTCAAAAATCAAAGAGGCACAGCTGCTGTCTTCCAGAGAGCTACTTCAAAGAAGTTATGATTATTGGCCAGAACAGAAGCAAACTCACCCTTTCTCCTTTTGGTCCTGCTGGTCCCGAAACCCCAATTGGTCCTGGAGTACCCTGTAGTCGTAGGAAAGAAAACACATCAGGATATTTATATTCTAGGGACTTGTTAAAGCCAGAAGACACTGCTGCTCCTTCAGGAAAAAGCAGAGCTGGGACACAGAGTCTGGTGGTGGAAGGCGTCTAGCACCACTACAGCTTTCAGTGTTGGTGGCAATGGACTTAAAGTAGCTGTACAGGCCACCTGAAGAACACGGGAAGTGCTACATTCGATCACACCGGCACCACTTTACAGAGCCTTAGTTTGGATTGTGAAGCTAACTCTTGACAATTTCCACCATTTCCACAGGAGGGAACATTTTCTCTCCAGTTTGTATCAGACAAGGCTGAAAGCTGTAGCAGAATAAAAGCCATCTAGCTTTATGACAGCAATTTTATTTTGATTTCCTTCTTTTCCTTTTGACCCCTGTAGTCGGTTGAGTTGAGTAAAATCGAAAGAGTTTGGTTAAGCTGGTGGCAGGCAGCTGGTCAGTCATGCAAGCTGAGAGTCACCGCGCTGCGGAGATGGACGTGGATGCAAACTAAGAGAGGTGTCACTCCCTCCCGGTCTCTCTGTTCCCTTTGTGCCATGTATCATGTCACTCCAGCATGCAAAAAACCCCTGGCTTTTAGCTAACCCTTTGACACAGGGGGTGTTTCCCATTAGCATCACCAAACTTCATCCCAGTGCTGCTGACAGTTGTAGGCACTTTTAACTCTGTGCAGAATCCCTGAAGAACTTGTAGAATGTCACAGAAT
This sequence comes from Rhinopomastus cyanomelas, assembly GCA_013400115.1. Lineage (NCBI taxonomy): Eukaryota > Metazoa > Chordata > Aves > Bucerotiformes > Rhinopomastidae > Rhinopomastus > Rhinopomastus cyanomelas. The sequence continues at coordinate 149,368 of VXBP01003352.1, read as the reverse complement.
CACAGAGTGATGGGGATTGGAAGTGACCTCTGAAGATCATCTAGTCCAACCCCCCTGCTACCCTGTTGGAAGATCTCTTACAGCTCTCCCAGACCACATCCTGCTGTCTAGATGAAGAACAGCCTGCACACATCACCAGAGCACAGACAGGTGGTTACCCTCCTGATCCTATACCACATGCTCTGAGATTGGCTGGAACCCTGTAACCTTTTAGGTGTTGATCTACATCTGTAGACCCCCTCTCTACACACCTCATGGGGCTCGATAGTGGGGTATTTTTGAAGCCCATTACCTTCCTTCTAGAAGAATGAAGGAGGAAGCTTCCAGAACAGAAGCATTTTTCTAACAGCCTCAAGCAAAAGGGCACTTTTTAATGTGAGCTTGCAGTCCTCAGTCACTGAGGTAGGCACTCCAACGTGAGCAGGACGGCTCACGAGAGCTTTGCAGGGAAGTTCAGGTCTGCAGAACGCCATTTGAGAAGTGGTTCACGCCGCTCACAGCTTCAGCGCAGTGGGGAAAGTGAGGGCAATCAGGCTGCTCCTTAGATTCATGCACAGGAGTTGACATCCTGCCAGTCTTAACTGCCCGCACACACGCAGCGCTTTAGGGTCGTTTAGTGCTGTGAAACACACGGAGGTCTCACCAGCACACTCACAAAATCCAGCCTGTAACTTGCCCAAACAAGTAAGTGCCGCTCAGTCTCTCTTCAGAAGTTAGAGCAGTGGAAATATTCCCAGCTATACTGAGGAGAAGAAATGGCTTTTTCTTTTTAAATAGCCAAATGGACTACACACAGGTGAAGCAGGATTTCCCAAGAGGGACTTAAAATATTGGGCTCTTATTTAGCAGTGAGTTAGCAACAAGAAGTGGGGGACTTGCATCTTCCTGCTCCACTATTAGATGTGGCTACCTGCCACTTGGACATACTAAACCAGAACCCCACCTCCAGGAATCTGTGGCTAAGAAAAGCGTGTGAGGAGTTGCTGAAGCTGCCTGGTGTTCCGCTGCGCAGCGGTGAAGGGCTGGTCGTGTGTGCAGAAGGTCTCTTTGAGGCAATTCCTGCTCACAGTGACATGCTGACCAGGCTACGGAGAGGCGCCTGGAAGCATGTCTGCCATCCACGGCAACAACAGTGCCACGCGTGGAAACAGCGCACACGGCTTTTTTCTCACAGGACAAAACACAGTGACGTGGTTACATCCAAGACAAAACCCAACAGGTGTGTTTGGGAAAAGGCCACAACCAGGGCTGCTGTGGCGAATGACCAGATGGAGACCCTTCATGATAAACAGGGCAAGAGAACAGAGCATCAGGAACCCATGCAGAGGCTTCAGTCATTTTGTTATTGAGATGGAGTGGAATGAGTAGCTTGTGATCCCAGGACCCAGACCGACTGTAGCATCAGTGGAGACAAGTGTCTCAGTCTAAGTTTACCCCGCTCCCAAGGCTGCCTCAGAGAAAAGAAGGTTACTCCTGGTGTAAAAAAAACACTCTGGTGGAAGAGACGAGACACATCACAATACTGAGGAGAAGGAGTGTAGGGTAATGGAGAAATGGAACTCACCGGTGGTCCAGGCCTGCCGTCTAAACCTGAAGCACCCTGAACAGATGAATGAGGGTTAACAAAAAACAAGGCAAAAGGAGAGGGGAGAAGGGTGAGGGGGAAAGGAGAGGGTGGAGGTGAGTGAAGAAGTGACTTGAGACAAACATGTGCTTGCAATAAACAAAAATTAAAATCTCAGGGACAAGTGATGGCACTTACAAGCAAACCAACAAAAACACAGAGCACAGAATACATAGAATGGTGACCTGCAACTTTCAGGTCCCTGTAAGAACGCAAATTTCCTTCTTTTAGTGCCAGAAGTAAAGCCCCTTGAGGAAGAAGCTGCTCTGTGACACTGGAGCTGAGACCTGCACTGCCTTTGCAGCAAGCTGGGCAGCAGGAGCGGGCAGGAGGCTCAGGGACATAAAGGCCTGTGGTTATGGAGGCATTTATAAGCAGCACAGAGCCGTCAGGCATTCAAGTTCCTACCAAGAAACCCAGGTCCTGCCAGTGCACACTTGGTCAGCTGCAGGCTTGCTCCGCTCTACGTCCAGCTGTGTGTCTCATCTTCCCACAACACCGGTGCAGACTTGCCCCAGGCTGAGACGAAGTGGAACTTTCCTGTCCACTTGGCTCTTTCCCAGAATTTCCTCAACCACAAGACCTATCACTGGTTCTGCCCCAGGCCCATCTAGCCCAGAGTCTTGTCTCTGGCAGTGACCTGGGGAGAAGGCTCAGGCAGAATGCAAGTACCAAATACTGAGTTTTCCTCCACTTGAGTATTGACAAGTCCTCAGCTCCTTGGCCGTGCAGAGAAGCCCGAGGCTACTGCAACAATCACTGCTGAAACATGTGGAACCTCTGTCATGATGTCAGTCCCTAGGTCACACACGAAAAGGCAGCAGGTCCAGCTGCAGTATTTTACAGAGCCCACTCTTAAAATATCTCAGTACCTGTTTGCACTGCGTTTGACAGGCTGAAAGCACCTGGGTCAGGCACGGAAGAGCTTGTGAGGACACTGTGGTAGCTCTGAGGAGGGATACAAGGCCCTCCCTGATTTTACTGACTGTTAATCCAAACACAAACCATTTCCAAGAGGACACTTCTGAGCTAGTCATTGCCACCTCTGAAATTCAGGAAAAGCAATGCAAAAATCAAGGGACAGTGACTTCTCATGGTTCTCATGCTGCAGGAGAACCAGCTGTACACTGCCAAGCTGATCAGAATTACTGGGGCATCTTCAGCTCGGAGTGTCACAGGGACTTCGTTCCCTGGGCTTTTACTTCTCACTGATTCACCGAGGTGCAATCCTTTCCACGTGAGCCTTCCAAAACTACTGCCTTCTGCTCACCGACTGCACATGGAGCCGCAGTGAGTAAACACCCTGTGAGCACATCGCGAACGCGCTCAGGGTGAGCTGCCTGGAGTGCCTGGTTAGATGAGCTGCATCCACGAGACTCTGCAAGGTGACTGCTGTCCACAGCACAGCTAAGAGAGGAAAACATGCTCCAAACAAAGACACGCACGCTTCAGCCAGCGTCAAGGACAAGGGATCTGCACGACTGAACACAGGCTGGCAAAGGCACACAGTACACAGGATGCACTCTGCGGAGCGTCTTTCCAGGCAGCACGTCCAGCACCGACACTAGTTCCCACACAGCAGGGAACAGAGGATGCTGCTACTGCGTCAGGGAGAGCACCGATTCCACTGCAGAGGTGTGTTCAGAACCACCAAGCCTTTCTACAGAGTTTGGCCCAGGTGTTAAACAGCTGGAAAGGTGTTTCCACATGTTACTGACTTGTTTCTAGTCTTGCCCATCTCCCTGAAGCACAAAGAACCCGCAGGAAAGCTACTGCTCATTTTTTCCCAATGCTGCCAGAAGCTGGATGAATTAAGGTGATCACTGATCTATTTAACAGATCTGAAAGATGATGGTTTTGTATAGAAATTAAGGCTGAAAGTGTAAAAAGCAAAGGCACAGTTATTTATAGGTCACCTCTTTCCTGGACTTTGCATGTCAAATCCTTGTGTGCGTCTCCTATTGAGGGATCTATTTACAGCTGATTTAAGTTTGGCTTTTCAGGCGCTACTTGCTTCCTGGATACTTACGGGTAATCCCAGTGGCCCTCTGTCTCCTTTTTCACCCTGGGCACCCTTCTCTCCTTTCACTCCATCAATCCCTGCTTCCCCCTAAAGGAAGGATGAAGCAGAAAATAAACCCACCGTAACACCACTTATATAACAAAACATTCCCCCCTTCAGAGAGCGCAGAAGTAGCGGAGAAAATCTAAGAGGCAGCAGAGCTGTGCTTTCCCTTGGTTCTCAGCTCCCTCTGAAGAAAGCCAGTATCACCCAGATGACCTCTGTGTGACCACCTGTTTCCAGCCAATGGCAGCAAGAGCAGATTCAGGCCCAGTGACCAGATGGTCAGAGGGGAGCTGGGCTCACCGCTGTGTTGCTCTCCCTGCCACTGCAAGAAGCATTGGGCAAATATCAGTAACCACAAGTTATCTGATAGAGTGGGTTTGCATTTGAAGACATGGATTTGTTGGAAGTGAACAACAGGTGGCTACAAACTTTGAAAAAAAAAAATCACACTGACATCGTTTTTGGAAAGACTTTTGTAAATTCAAAGGCACTGGTTTCAAGATTTGGGGAAAATAATGGCGTCATTCCTTCTCCAACTGTATTTTTTAATTCTGTATTATGTATTTTAAAGCAATAGTAAACCAAATACTGCTTTTTCATAAATTCAAGCCCCAAAAGCTTTTCATGCATCCAGGCCCAAGCCTTTTTTCCCTGCCACCCCTGTTCGTAAGGCATTTTGAAACATTATCTTGATTGCATTTCGAAACAGAAGTGTCAGAAGAACCAAGTTTGCACCGAAACTGCGAGCCTGCTTGCTGTACTCTTCTGCACTTACGGAACACCGCACTGCTGGCTGCTCTCTGGTTTCCACACGGTTATGTGCCATCCCCCTACAGCACCATCCGGCTTGAGCATGTGCCTGGAAGAGCTACCACTTAATCCTGACATGTCTGCAAAGGGCATAAAAGGTTCTTCCTCCCCACTGTGGAGGCGTTCCATAGAGGAGTCAGAACAGTTTATGCCCTTTGCATAAGACGACTAGTTACAGGTTACAGGGATGAAACAAAGTCCTTCCACACGTAGGACATCTCATTGCACCTGTGTACATGGAAAAGCTGGTGCAGTACTTGGTCTGCCTTTAACCTCGTCTGTGCTGCATCAGCCCGTCACCTAGGTTGGTTTGGCACATGCCCCAAAGACAACTGCATCTTACAGCAGTTCTCCTGACACTTAGGAGAAGTGGCCAGTGAGTTACAGACAGGAGAGATGGATAATGGTATCTATGAGCAACAGCTGGAGAAAAGATGTATCGGGGTAAACGTACTTGTCCCCCGTTCCCTTTAGCACTCAAACAGTGCTGGTAGCCAAATAACCATGGACTTACAGAATGTACTGGGTTGGAAGGGACCTCCAGAGGTCATCTAGCCCAACACCCCTATAACAAGCAGAAAAACTAGAACAGATTGCCCAGAGGCCCATCAAGCCTGACCTTGAACATCTCCAAGGATGGGGCCTCCACCACTTCTCTAGGCAACCTGTTCCAGGGATCCACCACCCTCAGATTCAGGAACCTTTTCCTTGTGTTTAACCTAAATCTATCCTTTTACAGCTTAAAACCATGACTTCGCGTCCTACTGTTCTCTGTCCTTTTGAACAGCCTTCCCCAGCCTTCTCATAGGCCCCTCTCAGGTACTGGTAGGTCACTATAAATGACCTACCAGGCATTTTCCAGTCTTTATCAAGTGTGTTGGAGGAAAAATGCAGCTCTCCTTCAACGTTTCCACTCAAGTATTTTTTCCATCTGGGTGCTGTACGGTGGCAGGCAAACCAAAGGCGCAGGCTGCGCATAAACACATCTAGCTGGAGGTCAGAAAGCTTCTCCTCACCAAGGGCAGTGAAGTTCTGGAATGGCTGCACATCAGAAACTACAAGCTGTGGAACCTGGCTAATTTTAAGATAGAGCTTGGTGTCTTACAGCTGTCCAAGCTCCTGGACAGACCTTCACCCTTCAGACACAGATTTCAACCACGTTCTCATCAGAAGATTTCCAAGGGTCACTGACCTCCCACTTGTCTGGGTGAAATCTGGAGGCAATGACCACTTTTCTGGGTCCTAAAGCAAGAGCTGCTAATCCATTTCCTTCAAGCAAATATTCAAAAGTGTTTGTCCTCTTACAAAGACAGAAGAAAAGTCACTTTTAAAAGCTAGGAAGTTGTTACTGAAAGGAATTCTTGCACTTGGGACAACTCCAGCAAAACGCCAAGTTTTGCAGCCTTACCTTTGGTCCTGGGAGGCCCTGGAGACCCTGTATTTGGGACAAGAGACAAGATGTGAGTAACGCTGAAGGATGTGCTTTAGAATCCAGGCACCACAGCTCAGTGCACTGCATGGAAGTTTGGCTTCTGTCACACCAAGGGCACAAGTGCTGAGCCCCAAGGCCCCCTTATCTGCGTAAAGGGCACTTTGTGCACCGTTCTCATCTCGTAATGAGGACACTCTTGCCAAAAGCAATCTGGCAGCGGGCCAGGCTTGCTATTAAGATCATTTCTGCAGTTGATCCCTTTAATCCCTTTCCATCCCATCTTGCTACGATCTTCTCTTTCATCTCAGACTGCCATAACCGTCTCTCTTTGCCTACCCGGCCCGTCATAGCTCTGACCTACCCTGGAGGCTGCTTTTGGAAGCGATGCTCAGCGGATTTCTCTTTCAACTCTGCCATGTTTATGGCTGTTTTCCCTGCCCAGGTTCTGTCCACACAATTCTCACTCCACCCTCATGCCCAGTGTCTTGCACTTCAGATGAACCCCCTAAAACTTACTGGAGGTCCTGGTGGGCCTTGGGGTCCAGGGGGGCCAGATATCTAGGAAGCAATGCAGGAGAAGTTACTGTCACAACTGGCTGCTCTCAGAGGTGAAGAGGAGCCGCCCAGAAGGGATGCAAGGCACAGGCTTCCGCAGAGCTCTGTCGGGCTTGGAAGCCTGGACCCGCCCTCGGAAAGGCTGTGTTAGGAAACAGCAGCAATCCAGGACAGAGAGGAGCAGCAGCAAGACTCTGGGGAGGGTTATGCAACAGATGCAGGTATTTAAGAGGAGAGAAAGCAGTGAGGGTTGTTTTTTTTCCCAGAAAAAGGTCCACTTCCACTGCTCTGCAAGTTGAGCACCGACACTGTTTCTGCAAGGAGGCACAAGGTCAGCAGCTAGGAGGTGTCTGGCTTCACACACGCAGAGGAGTATGTTGTGAGGGACTCCTTGCTGCAGGGCACTATAAAAGCTAGGGGTGAGCTTTAAGGGGAGAACAGACAAATTTGAGGGCTCAAAGCCTATTGAAAAAAAATGCATACATGCAAGTATTGCTCAGGAAACCCTTCACCACAAATGCTGAGGAAAATGTTTGCTATGTCTTTCACGGTCTTCTTCCCTAGGCACTCATTACTGATGGCCTGTCATGAGCTAGATTGCTCTTGTGTAAGGGATAAGTAGAGCTTTGGGAGCTAGAGGTGGCTGGCAGTTCAACCCCACAAGACGGGGCTTGCAGTCCTCAATGAAGGGTGTGTCCTACGAGGGTGAGATGTGCTAGCTTTGAGTACTGCTGCCAGATCATCCTGCCCCACTGCCAAGAGTGCAGAAGGAAGATGAAAAAGGTGACCTTACCCATTCTCCTGGACTTCCTTTGTCTCCACGCTCCCCAGGCTCACCCTTCTCTCCCTGGACATAACAACAGACCCTGTCACCACCAGCTGCACTTTGGAGTCTCATTCCATCAAAAGCCTTCTGTGAACCACCTATGTGCTGGCAGGTCTCAGCACCCCAGAAGGAGTGGGAACATGCCATGTATCTCATAAGCAGCTCCCCCGTGGCTCTTCTGCTCCTCTGCTTCCAGAGGAGACACCCTACAAACACGGAGCCCTTCAGGAGTGGGATCTCGTGATTGTGCAAGGCGAGTGACACGGCACTGTGATTGTCTTTCCTCAAGAGTGCTCTGGTGACTCTGTGCTACTCTACAAACTCTAAGGGAGGGAGGACAGCAAGCAGGTTGGTAACAGTGCCCTGCTGCCAGCAGATGAGACTGACTGACTGCCTGAGCCACATAGGTCCTGTAGGAGCTGCCAGAGCCCGCCTCTCAAATAGCCATGGACGCAAAAGCCGGGGTGAAGACTTAGTGGACATTAAGTGACACCTAAGCCCCTAACTAAGGGGTAGGGGTCTGAGGTTGCTAAGATACTCCAGACTTTGGGAAATCAGAGGATCACACGATGGTAGGGGTTACAAGGAACCTCTGAAGATCATCTAGTCCAACCCCCCTGCTAGAGCAGCTTTGTCCAGAGATCACACAGAAGCGTGTCCAGGCAGGTTTTGAATGTCTCTGGAGAAGGAGAGTCCACAATGTCATGAATGAGCCCTTGTGTGTTTCTCTGCACTCTTTGCTCTTTGCTGAGCAGGAAAGAGCAGCCTGTTTTTGTCACTCTTACTGTCAATCCTGGAAGTCCAATGGGACCCGGCAATCCTGACGGTCCTGGCATCCCTTGGTCACCTCGTTCGCCTTTCTCTCCTGTGGGGCCATCAAGACCCTATGGATCAAGAAAGATCTGTGGATTTTCTTTTGCAAGAATAAGCCAGGCAGACATGAGAGACGTCATTGCAAGAGCTGAAACTCGCTCCCGTCATCCCAAGAACACACTGAAAAACCCAGACAACTGTCAGGTGCCCAGGGAAACGAAACTGGACGTGAGAATGCCTGAGCATCCTCCTGTCCTTGTGGATGTGCCGGTGTCCGGAGCAGGGATGGGGAATTGCTTTCCTGGCTCCAAGTTCTGCCCACAGTTATGCAGTTAGTGGCAGTTCATGCTAGAAATCATTTCCCGGTAGCCAGCTGTGGTGACAGCAAGAGTTTCTCCTAGTGATCTTGTAGAAAGGCATAAAACACAGACGTTGTGACAGACTGAAGCTGGCAGACTGGGCACTCTGCCTCAGACAGCTTCAGGGACGCAGAGGGGGCCTATGCTGTTACCCCCCTAGGAGGGCACGCGTGCTGGTACCTCGGCTGCCGTGCTCACAGTCAGGCTCGATTGCTCACAGTGGCATTTCAAGTCAAGCAACAGACCAGGCAGAAAGCAGAGGAAGCGACACGGTGCCCAGAAAGCAGGACAGGCAGCTGGGGACAACTACTCCAGCAAGAGGGACAACACGTCTGCCAGGGAGCCGAGACCCTCGATTCTGTACGAACATGCTTCGCAGAGCAGCAACGAGATCCCTCCAGCACTCATGTTGGAGAGGCTCTGAGGTGTCTGAGAAGTCCCAGGGCTTTGCCCCATAACCTGGATAACCAGCAGTACTCTAGGAGGCTTTGGTTTACTCACTGGTGAGCCGGCTTGTCCTGGCTCTCCTTTATCGCCCTTTTCTCCTGTGGCCCCAATATGACCTGGCTCTCCCTTTATTCCAGGAGGTCCATCCCTTCCTGGCATCCCATGAGGGCCAGGGGGACCTACTTCTCCAGGCTTGCCGCGTGGTCCCTTAAAGAAATCCACACAATATTGAGTGAAACATCTACAGACAACAGTAAGGTTACTCCTGCACAGCAGCTCTCTGGCCCAGAGCTCTTTCACTGCTCATGCTCTTGCTCACAGTAATGGCCCTTGAGAAGTCCTGGGCAGGACGAGGCAGATTTGACACACCATGCCAGCAGCTCCTTTGAAGTTAGGATATTGACAAACCATTCGTGCTCATTTTTGTGAAGAAAACCACTTTTTCCCCCCGTGGGAAAAGCAACTGTGCAATACCAGTGATAGAATCATAGCAACATTGAGGTTGGAAGAGAGCTCCAAGACGATCAAGTCCAGCCTTCAGCCCAATGCCAACAGGCCCACGGCACCACATTCCCTAATGCCCCATCTACACCATTTTTGAACGCCTTCAAGGGCAGCGGCTCCACTGCCTCCCTGGGCAGCCTATTCTGATACCTGGCCGCTCTTGCTGTGGAGGAATTTTTCCTAGTGTCCACTCTAAACCTCCCCTGGCACACCCTGAGGCTGCTTCCTCTTGTTCCACCACTAACGAAAGAGGTGGACAACACTAACTCCAGCTAAGACCACTGAAGGATAGGGCAATCCACAGAGGCACCACGTCTTACCTTCTCTCCATCGTGGCCCGGAGGACCCGGCAAGCCGATTTCACCCTGAAACACAGAATTGTGATTTGGGCAGTTTGAAAGCAGCTGGTTTGACTCTTCCTGTGTGACACTGCGATGATGAGGGGAGGGCACTACTGAAATAGTCTGGGGGGGCTTTGAGAGCAGCTAGTCACAGAAGCAGCACGGGAACCCTGTGGAAACAACACACGGTGGGACTGCCTGAGCATCTCGCCAGCCTGACCTGTCCTGATGGTTCCCAGCCCCTGTGCTACTACATAGTCCCCGACTAGCGCAATCTCCAGACAGACATCCGTTCCCACAAGCCACGTCCTAAAGGGGAAGGCAAGCAGAAAGGATTCTTCGTCTTCCAGATAAGGCATTATCCTTGTGGGAAATGAGATTTTTCAGGATAATCAGGCATGAGGAGGAGTGGTAGAGGCTAGCAGGACAGCCTGATGGTGCCTGTGAGCACCGGGGACGCTTGGGGGTGAGGGGAGCTCTGCCTAGAACACTGCTGTGTTTCTCTTAGCTTTGCAGGCGCTGAACTGAGCAAATACCTTCTGTCCTGGTGGCCCTGGAGGTCCAGCCACACCTGGAAGTCCCGGAGGTCCCTGCATAAAGAAAAACTCATCTTCAGATTATCAACAGGGCCTTAATTATCCTGTTTTGAAATGAAACATGTCTTCTGAATTTAAGGTGAAATCATTGTGGAATTTTCCCAGTGACTGCTAAAATTGTGTCTGCTGGGAGGCCAAGCAACAGGGAGACCTGGGTGACCTGCAGGCCAGCCCAAAGTGACCTGTGGATACACGTTTCTGCACATTTTGATGGAAGAAAAGGAAAATGACCACAGCAAAGGAAAATGTCCTGAAATTGAGATCGCTTTAACAAGGTTTTGCCTTCCTATTTACAAAAGCATACATTGAAAACAGAGGTGATAGGGAACGCTGCACCACTTGGATACCAAGCCCAGCTTAGGCAGGGGTAGGCAATATTCTGAGCAGGTTTCCTGATCAGTCTTGGCAGTTACCACTTTAAGGGTGCTTGAACTAGTAAATGATGCTACTGACACCTCTGCTGACCCTCTCCTACTGCATTGTTGAAATCCACCTTCTTTTCTTGTCCAAGAAGAAACATACAGGGAGACTTTCCCCCTTATTTTGGTTCAAAATAACTGTTTGGACTCTGTTTTCAAAGGGCTTGTAGCCACTTTGCTGTTTTAAATGATTGGTTTTGCACAGGACTGTTCTGTGAAGTTGTACTTATCAATGGTGAAATATGTCCTCCCCTCTCATCACAGAATGTGTCTACCACAGACTGCCAGTAAAAAGTTCCTTGCAAAGCATCCAAGACCTCCTTTTTCTCTGCTTCTGTCAGCCCAACCTTGCTCTTCTCTGCTCCTTCTGAGCACTCCCCGTTCCTGTATCTTAAAGCACAAGAATAAAGGGCCTGATCAGCTTTCAAGCACCAAGATCAGAAGGCAAGATGAGCTCTTCCTTCTGCTGTCAGGTGCCTCAACATCTCAGGTCAAATGTTTTAGCTGAAGCTAAACTGTCAGGCCATCTGCTTTGGATAGACAGATGGCTACTTGCTTAAAACCACACAGCGAAGCTGGGAACTCACCATCAAGGCCAAAGTTCGTATTTCCTAGAGTGGAAAGTAAGAAACAAATCAGAAAGGAAATCAGACCAAGAAAAGCTAAGATTTTTCCTGGAAGTGGTTTGTTCTCCACTGGCCCAAATGAGCAAGGAGCCTACAAACTAAACAGAAGCAAAAATCCCAGCTCAGAGTCCCACGGAGCTGTTGCTCCATGACTTCCTCTTTTTTTGCAGGCAGCACCCAGGCTAACCCGGAGCTGGGCACAGCTGCTTGCTCACTGCACATCCTTGGCACTGTGCAGCACTTCCATTCACCATCCACCCCAAGTCACGGGCCACGTGACCTCCGTGCCCGTCGGCACTAATAGATTCACTAAGCAAGGTGCACAAGCATCTACCAAAACCCTATATGCAGCAAGCTGTGGAGTACAGGGCACTGTGGGACCACCAACTACCCCTCTGGCTGCTGCTGCTGCTGAGGAAACAGATCTCCATTGTTCCTGGTTTTCTGCATCCCCTGGGAAACACTAAAGCACCCAGCAGTCACATCATGGGACAGCTGCTCACCTGAAGAGCCTCACTGATGTTACCATCATAGTCCATCATTTCATCCTTCCCAGGCTCTCCTTTGGGGCCCTGCAAAACAGCAGCTCTTTAGCTGAGGCTTGGGGGTTGCTCTTCTCACGGTGTACCTGTGGCCGTGGTTCGCTCTGAAAGAGGGTCTCGGAGGGACTTGCCTCATGACCTTCCTGTTTTTCACTTACTAAGCAAAGCTCTTAAAACCACATTTTTACCGAGGAAACGCGATGGAAGTGTAGCCAGCCAAGCTCAAATCACCATGCCATAACCATCGAAGCTGGGAGGTCTCATAACTGGGGAAGCTGGGGCCAGGATCCAAGAACTGGATTGTCTGACTGTCACCAAACACCCTCCTGCTGCCCTTTGCTGACGTGCAAAGAGCCTGAGTTCACTTTGAGTTGTCCACACCCACCTCCTCCTATGAATGAGCCAAGCACTCATCCGGAGGTCATTCAGAAGACTTGTTCCCCCTCAGATGGAGTATCTTCTGATGCGGGTAAGGAGTGGAGAAGTGGCCTGTCTCAAACTTAGCCATTGCCCAGCTATGTGAGAATATCCATCAAGATATTCTGTCAGTGTGGTCCCACTATCCTTAGACTCCTCTGAAGGACCAAAACATTTTCAAGTGTTAGTGAAGAGACACCTACTCTTGGGCCCATGGGTCCTTGGTCTCCTGATGAACCAGGCTCCCCCTGTAACAAGAACAACATGATGTTGGCAAAGCTTGTCCCATCACTTGCTTGAACTTCAGAAACCATCAGTCTCTGCCAGCCCTCCCAAACATTCTGGGACTGGGCAGCTTCATTTAAAAATGCTTCTTTTAGCTGAGTTTTATACGCATAAGAACAAATTTGCCGCTGCTGATGCAGAAGCTGGGTTGTGCAGAAGCACTCTGTACCTTTTCCCCCCGTGGTCCTGCAGCACCAGGCTGGCCAACCTCACCAGCTTCTCCCTGTGAAGGAGAGAAAGCGAAAGGGGGTGTGACTCCACTGCTGACTTTGCATTTTCAGGAGGGAGGACTGCACCAGCCAAGCAGCCCTGCTGTGTCCCCTTCTCCTCCAGATCTCTTGCCCTAACATCACATCAGGTGCCTTTCTCTTCTACCCAGCGTGGAAGGAGTATTCAGCGTGAGGGAAAGCATACAGCTCAGAGCCCGAGTAAGCACACAGGAGGGACCATCCTAGCGCGTCTGAGACAGGACCTCGGAGTGAAGAGTTCTTGGTGTGCTTCACCAAGGGGCTGGATTTTACTGCTGCCACTCCTTGAGGAGGTAGAAGAGAAAGGGGAGAGGAGATGGGGGAGACTGCCTCCCCATGGCCACCCTGCCCCAGGTATCACAGGCTGTTACTGATCCTGTGAGACTGGTTTCTTACAGAACCCAAAGGGGAATGACACCAGCATAAACAGGGTGTTTCCCCCCAGAAACACCGTTCACAGATTTTGTCACCTTTAGCATTTTAAACAATAGAACTAAACCACTCTATAGAACCTAACAGCCCTTCAATGGGTGATCAGAGGTGGACGAACAGATGAATGCAAACTTTGCCTCTTCCTATAACTTCATGCTGGGCACAGTCCCTCCCAGCGCACAACTCGCTGGAGAAAAAAAACCCACTCAGGTTCTCCGCTACGTCCCACCAAGATATTCTCAGCATTTCCCTCCTCTCCCTGTTTGCAATGAGGAACAAGCCATTCAGTCTCTCCAGCTCTATAATTTCTCCTGCCAAGCCTTCGGCTTAGACAGGACCCAAAACAAGGTCCATCCTCTGGCCTCTTGATAGCCCAGAAGTGTCACTGCTCCAGAGCCACTGGCTGTCTAGGAACCAAGCCAATAGCATTCTCCTGTGGCCTCCTCCTAGAGCCATGCCAGTAGTCACAGCTATCATCATTTCTTTGGCTGCAGCGCTGCTGCTCGGCCCTCATTCCCCAGAGCCATATAAAGCTGCCTGCAGACAGACCTCATCCCCCGGCCTCTGGCTGGAACACAACCATTTTCTTCTACTGTTGAAACTGAGTTGATAAAACCACCTGGCAATGGCTTGTTTTGGAATGACTCCCTCTGGAGCTGTTATCATCTGCCAGAGCCAGCCATGCAGATCACATCTTTTACGCAGGGAAGATGCAGAAGCAGTAAGAGGAAAGATTTGCTTTGCCATTACCCCCCATCCTCCCCTGAGATGGCCACAGTCTTGCTTCCCACAGGCAAAGCATCCCATAAGTCTGACTCAGGAGTGTGATTTCTATCCACATCTCTGACACGGGGAAAAAACCACGGGCTCAGAGCTTAACTCTAGCTGACCTGCCTGGGGTCTCTCAGCTACCCTTCCAACTCAGAGCACAGCAGTGCAGCTCCCAAAAAGCCCATCTCCTCCTCACATGGGGGTTCTGGAGTAGGACAGAGTCTGAAACGCCGTGTTCCATCTGAGGCTGTGCTTTCAAAGGGGAACTACTGGGACATGGTTTCTGTGGTCATGTTCCCAGGACCACAGCCTCCCCCTCACTGCATGAATGCACACAGTTCCTCACGAAAAGGCATCCTCTGTGAGACGCTGCCACATCCCTGACTGGGGCTGACATCTAGCTGAGCCCTGCAGAACACGGCTGTGACCTTCAAGAGCATGAGCTGTGCACAGGAAGGAGGAATGAATGGAGATCATAGTAGATCCCTTCAAAAAAAATCAGACAAGATACAAACCTTCATGCCAGGAAGCCCGGGATCACCAGTTCGTCCCTTCTCACCCTGTTGGCAAAACAGACATGGTTGGGCTGACTCTGCAGGTTCTCTGTCCTGGAGGAGCAGTCCTGGTTTCAAACTCCCTTTCACTTCCTCAGGAAATTGTATTTTAGCCATAGACAAGGCAACCTCCAGCAGTATCTGCTAGGGATGGTGAGTGTTTTCTCCTGTCATTTTGACTATCTCTGCACATCGCTGCCATTTCTCTCCAAAGGAAGGTGAGTAGGAAGGGGATCCAGTATCCCCCACGGGCACCTTCCCTATCACTCCACTCTGCTAAATGCTCTTCTCTGTCAGTCTTTCCGTACAGGCTCTTCCCCATTCCACATACCCAAAGAAGCTGTTGCCCAGAGTGAATCTGATTTGGAGACCAGGATGTTCCCCCTGCCCTGGCAGACTTCAGTTCTTTTCAGAGAAACTGTCCATTGCTTGAGTCCATCCCAGGCTTCACACTTGCTCTTTACACTGAGAACGACACTGCTTTACTTTGGCAGAGATCTCACAACCAACACTCCCACACCTCTCCCAAGAGGCGTTTCTTGCTCCTGTTTCGCATCTCCAAATCCCAGTCTCACCACGCCCTTACAAAAAAAGCAGTACAGTGTCTCGGCCAGCAGCCAAGCTCTGTGGCACATACTGGCCGTGAAAAGCCGTGAAAACAGGAGTGGCAAAGAGGCTGAGACAGGAGATGATGGTGTAAAACAGTGCTTGGAGAGCAAGGGCTGTGGGCTGAGCTGCGTGAGGCACCGTGGAGGAGAAAGGATGCCACGGGGCAGTGAGCAGTGGAGGGCATCCAGCGTTCATTCACTTGGTAAAGTGACACTGCTTAGTCCACCGTGACATCTGGGTCGTCTTTTGAATACTGGAGCTCAATTAGTGGCCTGAAGTTGAGTTCTACTCAGCTCATTCCATTCAGCTGCTAAAGCCATGGTTCCCAGCTACAGTGTCCTGTTTGGGGTTCTGCATTGTGCCAGGACAAAGAGTGGTACCAGAGGCTTCTGTTACCACCAAGAGACGTTCCAAACGCATCATCGTAAAAGGGTGCAATCCTCACACCTCCAAGACTCAGCAGCTTGTACAAATTACAAAGAGCAGTTCAAAACCGCTTTTGCTGAGGAGGTGCCTTGTTCTCTCCACAACAGCAGCAGTGAGGACACCAGCAAAACTCTGCCCTCTCAGTGCCATGCTGCACACTGGTCTCATCAGAACTCAAGGGCACACATCTGACACACAGGGGGCTTGCATCAATGCTCCAGGAACAGACATGCACTGGTGGCTTTGTAGAAAATAATTCACAATCTTATTCCTGTTCAGCAATTAGCAAGCTGCTTTTTTCCCAAGCAATTCTAAAGTGCAGTGACCCCTTTCTCTAAGGTAATTTGGCCTAGAGCCACCTGTAGGGCTCCCCCCTTCCTTCACCTTTCCTCTCCTGCCAAGCCGTGCACAGTGCTGCTGTAAATTAATGCTTCTCTCCCTGGAAAGAAGGAGAACATTTGCAGGACCCTTTACTCAAAGAGCAGGTTTGGCCTTTGGGGTTTTTGTGAGGCTAGAATCTCTAACCCTGTCCCAGGTGCCTCTGTAAATCCCCGGTTTTGCCTTGCTCTACTTTTGGTACCCTACTTCTCATTCAAGAACTAGTTTTCAATACACATAAGGGCTGCTGAAACATCCTGTGCTGCCTGCATGGTGGTGTAAAGCAGCAGATGTCTTGAGGAGAGAGGTCAGATTACTGGATCCCTGTTTAGGATGTTATTTCTGGAGTTAAGAGACGCAGCACTGCCCTCAGTCACTTCCAGGACAAGAGTCCATTGCAGGGATCTTGTGCTGCCCTGACTGCCAACCGGCCCCCCACCTCCTGCGAGCAGGAACACACACAAACACACTTCACTAAGGGGGCAAAAGCCAGAGAAGGACACATAATCCCCACAGGCACGACAAATGCAATGCAAAGCAGGCTCCCGCCAGCGTCCGCTCGCAGGGAGCGCTAGCACGGCGCTGCCAGGACACCAAGCCCAAACACACAATGTCCTACCCGCTGCCCCCTCTTCCCTGGCAAACCTGGGGGGCCCATCCTTCCTGGGACTCCAGGTTCTCCCTTTGTGGGGAAGAAAAGAGACAGAGAACGTGTGTGTTACATGGCTGTGGCTCGCTGTAACATAACCCAGCAAGCCTCAAACAAGAGGGCCAGCTGTTCCCGAGCCAGGCTGCTGCTCAGTGATGGCGAGTGACGGGGTATTTCTGTCCCGTGCCCAGCACGGGAACTCAGACCGGGTCACGCTGCACCACGACCGCGCCGGGCGGCTCACACGGGGCGCGATGGAAGGCTCCTGGTGGACACGGGTGTTCTGGCAGGCAGAAGGGGACAAGGGAAGGAGGAGAGGAGTGTACTTGCTCAGCCAGGTGTGCGGTGCATGTTTGGTGGAGCAGGGAGGGAAGGACACCCGGCGTTAGACACGAGCAGGAGTGAGGGAATCTGTCTGCGTTATGTTCCCTCTCCCACTTGGCATCACTGGGTGCTACTGCTGGTTTGCTGATACCGACAGGTGCCGTGAGGGCCTGGACCCGAGTGCTGGGAAGCACAGAGCCACTCCTCAGCTGCTCTGGGAGGGGAAGAAATACACAGGCAAACTACACGTGCAGCCTTGAGAGTACCTTTTCTCCTGGAGTCCCGGGCTCACCCTGGAAAGGAAGAGACAGGAAAACAAGGTGAAAAACCAAAAGAGGGGAAAAAAGTCCTCCTAGAGCTGTCGGAGTGGGGAAAGAACATTCCTCTAAGGAGACCCTGGGCTGGCAAACAAGGGCTTGATGCTTTGGATATATGCAAGTATTCCTGCCTGGAACTTATTTTGTCTTCAATATCCAGTTCTGAGGCTGCTGCAAGAAACCAGGAAGCCTCAGAGAAGCAGATTTAATGAAACTGAGTAACCACCTTTCTGCATTTTTTGAGGGAAGGTTTACTAGATACGAGAGAGCAAATCACTCCTTACTCGTCTGCTGGCATTAAAGAACCTGCTTATTCCCAGCTCTGTGTGGAAGGCTGAGGTTTCAGCTGGGGTGGGGAGAAGGCTGGGTACTGGACCACTGTGGCATCAAGGAAGAAAGAGGGTTATGTCCCACTAGCCCTGGAGATAGCTTCTCCATTTCTTCGTTCTCCAGCAGCGAAAGGAGTCAGGACAACACACAGTTGTGTCGTTGCTCATCTTGGATGCCCGGGGCAACTTCTTGCCCCTTAAATCTGCAACTGGCCCGTCGCTCTGTTGCCATCCCGACACTGCTGTGGGGTTCCCCGAGTTCTCAACCTCTCCGCCCGGAGGGGTGAGGAGTAGCTGTGGCGCTGCTGGGCGTGGGGCGACTCTGCCGAAAGCACCAGCAGTTCTGACATCTCCCTTTAGTGGGGGCTGTGCGACCGTTTTCCCGAGCCCAGCGCTCGCCAGGCTCCAGCCCAGCGCTCGCCAGGCTCCAGCCCAGCGCTCGCCAGGCTCGCCTGACCCAAACCACTCAGTGCAGAAGAGAACTGACCTTCATCCCTGCGCTGGCCACCCCGGGAGCGCCCTGGCAGAGAGAGGAAAGACACGAACAGCTTGTTTGAAACGAATCAAACACACACTTCAAAAAACAAAACAGCACCAGCCAGGTGGAACTAAAAAGGCAAAGGTTTGGTTTTTGTTCCTTTCCAAACCGCAGAGGTAACGCCGCACCGGCACACAGCACACTTCCTCCTCCGCTGTGCAGAGCGTTCCCCGGCGGCAGCAGCTCTGCTCTCCAGACAGCTCGTCCAAAGGCAGACACCAAGAGCACACCTCGGCCAAGACAACCAGATTTCCACCCCCTCCCTGCTTTTAGTCCTGCAAGTGAAGCAAAGGCCAACAAACAGAGCAGTATCAAGTAACTGAGGAATCAAAGGCGGACTGGGGAACAAACACTCAGTTCAGCACCTGATTCCACAGTTACCTGCCCAAGCATCCTAAGGAGGGCCAGCTCATACCCCAAAGCCATGGTCTCACTAGTTTTCCCCCAATTCTGTTTTTATAGCAGAAGACAAACCCTGCAGAAAAATCTTTTCAGGACTGCTCTGAAGCCAGCCACCTTAGGGGGGAAAAACCTTCTCAAGCACCGCAATTCAGGTGTTGCTCTGCAGCACAGAGACAGCCACCACCACCATGAGACCACAGAGTGGAGCCTGCCCCGCAATCCGAGACAGGTGCTTCGAATCTCAGGAAGCAGCTGCTCCCACAGGGGCAGTCACGCTTCCCTTGGCAGCACTGATGCAAAAAGCAGGCCTTCCCTGTCAACCCTTGTCTCTGAAATCTCTGTGTGCCCTGTGTTAGTATGAGTTAGGTCCTGGTGAAAGGGTTGTTACAAAAGCAAATGTAAGTGATTACAAGTTCTAAGGAGAGGGAAAGAGGTGAAGCTGTGTTAGAAGCTGGGAAATGAGAGAGGTTGGCATGTAGCATATGAGGCAGAGAGAACTGGGAGCCAAGTTCAGAGTGAAAAGAGCTTGAAAAAGACCAAACAAGGAGTGGGGAGCCAGAGAGCAGCAGGATCATACCTCTCAGCTTTCTGAAACAGAAATCGGGGACAAAGCTAAAAAACACAAGGATAGAAGATGGAGATCAGGGATTCTATGCAATAAATGGGGGGAAAAACCATTCCAGATCGTCCCAGAGATCAACAGGTTTTAGTGAAGACAGGCTGGAGTCATGAAAGGGATTATGTGCAGCAAGTGGCTCAGGTTAGGCTTTCGCAGTGCGTTTGAGATGCCCATTCCTCACTCCTTGGCCTTTCCGTGGCGGCAAATGCAGACGATGTTATTTTCTAGTGTTTATTCTAAAACTGCAATGCCCATGCACACGTGCAAGTTTGCTCACACACTGACCCTGATTCATTGCTGCATTAGTCCAGGTTCCCACTTGTACAACCCTACTGGGTCATCGTGGTCTAACAGATGTTGCTGAAGGTTGCAGCAGTCAGTTGGAATCCCCAATTTACAAAAAAGCCAATTCCCTAGAAACATCAGAAATTGGCCACTCTCACTAGCACAAAGCATCAAGATCCTGATGTTGCAAGACAGCATCGGGCTGGGCAAGCCATTTGCTTTGTAAAACATTTCTGCCCCCACCATCTCCTCCACAAATTATGCCCTACACTTTGAATTTTAGCAGCAGAAAGAATTCAGCTGAGGACAGTCATGGACTAACAGACACACACACACAAATCCAGGTGATGCGCGCGCATCAGGGACAGTCGAGCGGAGTGGGTGAGACCAGGCAGACAAGCGTCAGTCCACTGCTCACAAGGTACCTTAGTGCCATGTCTTCCTGGCAGCCCTGGCATGCCTCTCTCTCCCTGGAAGCAGAGCAAGAAACACAGAGAAAGAGAGCAAGTGACACAAGATGAGTCCTCCCAGGGCTCTGCGAGGAGCGCCCAGGGCAGTGCCCAGGCAGCCTCTACTCTGCAACCTGCTCTCACCCAGCTGACTGCCCTCGCCAGGGCCATTCCCAGCAGTGGTACCTCTCAAGCCTGTGTGTGCAGCAGGACTGACTGCACTGGAGTGCCACAGCAACAGGGCTGGAACACAGGAAGCCTCTGTGCCTGCCACCACATCCTATGCCATGGCATTCTAAAGGACACAGGGAGTCTCTCAGTCTGCAGTGAGCACAGGGTGAACAAATTTGCTGGAGAAACAGAATCTAAGGGTTGCCTTGTGTTGTTAGCCTGAAATTTGTCTGGTGGTGGCTGAAAAATAAACCACCTCCAGACAGTCCTCAAGCTGCTGTCGTTTTGGTTTGAGCTCTTAGTCCCTGCTCACAAGAGCTATTCAGCAGGGATGCACATACTTGCTTTTTTAAAGAAGTACTTTCAGTCACTGTGGCATCCGATGCACTCGGTTTCACATGATATTGATTCATGGCGTAATAATTGTGACCGGGCGGCACCTCCAACCCTGTGCAGCACACTTAACTGTGGTAGTTTCAGCTGTAAGAAAGTTAAACTCCTGATTATGAATGCTTTGTACCAGAGAAGTGAGGACCACTCTCTTTCCCTCCTTCCCAGCTGCACTGCTCTTGCTTTTTTTTTCATAAATGGGGCCAAGCAGAGAAGAGCGGTGTTTGCTGCTTGGAGGTACCCATGCTGCTTGCAGAGGCTGCTCCTGTGTGAAAGTCATTTCCCATCCCAGAGACTTTCCCGGAAGAAGCTGCCTGCCTGAAGAGCTGTTTAATTATTTAGCCCTACAAAGGCAAAGCCACATCTGTGAGAGGGAGCAAGGCAGCCCCTTACAAGGGGCAAGTTACAGAGCAACCACCCTAGCCTGCATTTTCTGTTGATGGCTCACACAGCCCCCACTGGCACCTGCAGGATCACACAGTTCCTAGAGCTAATTAGAGAGTAGGAGCAACAAACAGGACACTGCACCATTAAAGAGCAGAAAGAAGCCCCAGAGCCAAAACCAGAGAATGAGCAGGAAAAACAACTCTCCCAGAACACCTTTAAACCCTCATGTATATTTGAAAGCCATTGTAATTCAGAAAGCACCCAGTGGGCTGTTCCATTTGGGATGCCCCAGTGCCCTTCAGGCTGCACAAGGTGCCATAGCCAGGCAGCAGCAACCTAACCAAATCAGCAATTGGGCGTTGCAGCCAAACCAGAGGATGGGGAACATCACTGAAGGCAGAGAGGAAAGGCAAAAGGCCCAGCCCTGGTCCCCAGCAGGCTCTAGCAAGGCAGTCAGCAGCACCTCCCAGATCTCCTAAGCTTCATACTGATACCTCTCAGGCTCTCTGGAACCAGAGTTAAGCTACACCTGTCCCTCCAACACAGGGCTGACCCTTATATTCTCTTGCCTACACCTGGTGTGAGCAGCTTTACACCCACTGGGTGCCAATCAGGACAGAGCATGTCCCTGCTGAGCAGCTCCTTGGTGGTACTGGCTGAGGGCTGCCCATTAAACAGACCCTTCTGTTCTGCTGTGGCCAGTTCTTTATTGCTCCTTCATCAGAGCATGAGAAAAAGCCTTGTGCTAAGGTGCTTATTGAGTTGACACAAGTGATCACACTCGCTGGTTGTCTAACAGTTTCACAGGACACAGATAAAGGTCTCAGTGAGCTCAAAGTACAAATTGTGGCCATGGAAGAAAGCAGCTGAGAAGGACTCTGCGTTGTGCCGCATCTTTCACTGGGTGAGGGGAGGTTATTAAATGAACGAGGGGTCCTCAGGCATCAAATGTTCTTCACTGGCAGCAGAAGCAAAATCGTTCAGTACAGCTAAGTTGCAAATCACATGGTATGTCCTGGGCTCCTCGAAGCAAAGAGATGATAAACTCTAGCCCGGGTAGTTGGATCCAAAGATGGAAGCATTAAAAGCCTTCCAGAGGCTCTGAGGTGGGAGGGTGACAGCAAGAAGCAGTTTCCACAGACAACCCAATCACGTGCTGCCGGATGCTCAGGAGCTGCCACTGGGCAATGTCTGGCTGCTGATTTAAGAGTACCTCTGCACTTCCCTTTCAGTTCCTCCAAGCAGAGAAGAAAGGAAGTCGAGACAAAAGTGATCCTGACTATAACAAATGAAGGTCTGTGTGTGAAAGAAGAGGCTGTGTTGGGGCCAGGGAGGTGCCCTTTTGGGGCTGCAGTTTAGTTCCACAAGAAGCGCAGCGAGTTTCATCTCCACTCTTTAGGAAGTGAGATGAATAAGGGCCCCAGCAGCAAGAGCATGTCTCCAGGGTTGCCCCAGTCATTGCTCTCTTCACACAGAACCGGGACGGCTCTCGCCTGCGGATAACCTTGAAATGTTACTGGAAGACTTGGAGACTTCTCCATTGCCCAAACTCAAATGAAAGGCTGGTTAGTCCTTCAAGCAAGCAGAGCAAGCGTCTGCTAGCCGTGAAACCTGGGGGCATAAGCAAGGGGAAGAACACAGCTTCTCCCCCCTGCCTTTTCTTCCACCCGGTTCACAGTCCAAATTCAGTCCTCCAGTTCAGCTTAATGGGAGAGCACCTGGCTGTTGGGACAGCAGCAAGCAAACTCCTAGCCTGCCAAAGGCGTTTGTTCTGGGTGAGATTTCCCTTTCATTTACACCAGCACAAACCAGATGCGATGCCCCAGTGCTCGACGAGATTACAGCAACGTGAAGACGGACACAGGGGAACCTCTGGACTTGACATGCACCGGCAGCATTTCTGAGGGAGCGCTGTTTTCTTGTACGAAGACAATCGCTCCTGTTCTACTCAACGATTAGCCCGCAGCCCGTCTTCCCAAAGGACCTTTCTTTAAACTCAGTGTAACACATCCCTGTTAAGCACTGAAGGGGCCTTCTCTCCCTTCACATAGCAGCTCGCCCAGATGCAAGAGAATACACAGCATGCTCAGTAAACGAGATGCATGCCACGTCCTAAACACTGAAACGCCTGTGTCGCTGCTAACGCCCCTCAAAACACCGCAGGACCAGCCTCTTCTCACGATGTTTACGAGGGATGGCAGGACGCAGCGTGCTCTGACCATCACGAGCGGCCGCCGATGCCGTGAGGTTTTAAGCAGTCTACAGCGAGTAGCGTACTTTAAATACAGCAAACTTTAAACACAGCAAACTTTAAATACAGCAAACTTTAGCCAAATCAATAACATCTGGGGACAGACCATACGAGCCTGTAAAAAGTGTCCAGAAGGAGAGAAAACTCCTGGTGCCAAACCTCAGCCTGAGTTGCAGGGTTTGAGTGGATGTGATGCGTCAGCTAACCAGATTTTTATGAGGAAACCCCAAGCTAGCCCATCAAATGGAGGCATGTAACAAATCATTAGCAAGCTCTGTAGTCACAGAAATGCTTTTGGTAAGAGTCTAATTCCACCAAATGGATAAAGGCTGCTTTTATTGCCTGAGCTTGGACTGTCTGTCTGTGGTTAATCAGAGCCCAGATGTGCACTCCATTAAATACCCCACAGGGCTGCCTCCGACCCAACTTCCTCTTACAACCCGTCAGCCCAAGCAGCAGCATCTCCCAGGTGATCTACTGACACACACAACTGTATTTCTCATGCCTACCTTTATGCCAGTGTCTCCTTTTACACCCTGCCCAGCACAGGAGAGAAAAAGAGAGAGGAAAGAGAGGACAGTGAACACAAAGAGAAGGCGAGCAAGCAGTGCAATCCTAACAGTGAGGGACAACGAGAAAGCAGCTGAAAAAGGGAACTCCAGAGAGAACCGGCTCCTGACAATAACCCAGCGCCAGCCTCATCTCTGGCTGCAGCTCTCCCCTCCGTGGCAACACCGGACCACGTACGTTGCTGGAGCGGATGATGGAGGTGGCCCAATGCTTTCTTCTGTGTTTTGGGAGACTGTTTCGTGGACCACAGCATCCTCATTCTTGCAGTCTTAATACAAAGCCTCTAAAGGCTATTCTTGGATAGGGCCCTGGTTCCAGTGAGGAATCACTAGCCAAAAATTGCCCAGGCCCCTTACAGAAGAGCACATTTTTATATGCACATGGCTTTAGAGAGATGTCTTCAGCCCCTGACCCTCCACAATTCTTTAACTTGTCTCTAGGCTTATGTGCCACTTATCTACCCTTCTGAGATGGCCCTACTGACTTTGACTTTAAAGGTTACCTTGGGGCCAGTAGCTCCAGGGAGGCCACGCACACCAGGCAAGCCTGACTCACCCACCTCACCCTGAGGAAGAGAAGAAAGAAAACGGAGGAAGAGGCAAACACTGTGAGCAGCAAGGAAAAGAGCCTTGGGTTACTTGAAAGGTCAGCAGAGGTGGAGGGGCACACCCTGCAGAGAAGTGTGTGCTGCATACCCACCTGCCAGAGGTGCTAGAGGAGAACCAGAAGTTCTGCACCAAGATATCCAGAGTGCAAAAGGTATGGATTGAAGGGAGCGGTCCCACAACCCTACATCACACCGGAGCAAACACCTCTGCTCAACTCTTTGCCCTCTTCTCCCTTCCCTTTCACCGAGGAGGATTTTCTCTCCTACTTTCATTCCTTCCTTCCACCTTTCCCAGACAGAAAGTCATGACCTCAGGCTTGTTCCTTCGAGATCAGTGCAGGCTCCTTGTTTGGTAAACTAGCCAGAGGAGCTGTTTCATGCCAGGCGAGCTCTTAGGAGCCGCCCTCACTGCCAGGTCATTGCACGGACCCCTTCACCACTCCTGTGTGCTGCGAGCTACCCGCCCAGCACTCACACTGCAGGATGGGCTCTTAATGGAAAGAAACGATCGGAAGAAGAGGCAATAAATTGTGTCTGTCTGCAGGAGTGGCCTGTGGTCCGTGGGGGCTATAATTTCCACTTCCTGACATAATAAAGACTTCTCAGTTTATACAGAACTAATTAAAAAGCTCTCAGGTCTTGCCATTTCAGTCGCAGAGCACCCATAAAGCGACGTGGCGATAACAGGGTACACAGGACTTCTGTCTGCTGGGAGCATTCGCCTTCCTCCTCGCCAGCAGTATCTCTTAATTCCCTCGCTCGCCTTTGATCTTCCAGTGTGTCTTTTCCTCTGTCTCTCTTTCCCTCTTTTCATGACACCCTCTGGGCTTGACAAGCCTCCTGTTAACTAGCTGCTAAAGCAGGCATGTGGGCACTGCCAGCTTCTGCTTTTTAACCTGGAGCAGGATGGGCTCTTTCCTGCTGTACTCCAGAGAGCAAAATGTAGCCGGGGATTTGTCTCTCAGCAGCCTCCTGCTTGGGTCTGGAAAGTGGGTGTAGAATGGGGATGCATCTGTACCACAGCTACCAGAGAATTAATGGAATGTCTGGATCCAGCCTTGCACTGGGCCATCTAGCCTTGCACCTTAACCTCTGGGCCACAGCCCCATGTCCAGTAGGAACAAAGCTCACCAGAGAGCTCCAGAGGAGCTCCCATTCGGAGCCATGCTCTTGCAAGGCATCAGGGCAGCTTAATTCATTTAACAATATTTGAGCTTTCCTTCTTACCTTTCTGCCAGGGTGTCCCTGAATCCCAGGGTCTCCCTGTAAAGGGAAAAAAAGACAAAAGGAAGTGAGGCTTGGCTCGAGAAGGACAATCCCTATGCTTTTCCCTGGGGCAACACTGGGATGCAGGGACATCCCAAGTGAAAAATCCGCCTTCTGCGCAGAGTCCCTGGCCCTTGTGAAGTGCGTCAGCGCTACCTGCGCTGGACTAAGCCGACGCGCTAGCGATGGGGTGACTCCTGCCTGCTCTGTGCCCCAGCTCTGCAGTTCCTATCTCCCCACCCCGGCTGCATATTCCAAATAAAACCAAATGGGCACGGGTGGCTGCATCTGAAAAACAACAGCAACCCCCCCACTCATACTTTGGCAAGTGAATAAATGGGAAACTGTGGTGGAGTTAACAATAGCATTGCAAAATCTGTTCCTGAAGCACTGGTAACTGCTTTGAGAATGGAAGAAGCCAATAAACTGTGTGTGGCGAAGAATTTTGCAAGAAGGGCTGATGAGGCGTGCCGTGATCAGTCCAGATGCGACTCAGACGAGTTGCCTGGACAAAACCGATGAGTCAGCACGCGGGTCAGGCCCCAAAGGCAATCCTGAGCTGAGTTTAGAAATCTTTCTCAGCTACTTGATAGAACGTCCTCTCCTCCTCCTCCTCCTCCTCCTCCTCCTCCTCCCTGGATCAGAATGTGCACTTCTCTCCTTGCCAGAAGCATTCACCACCGTTCATCACTTTGCTCCCTCTGAGTGATGCGAGATGTCTCACCTTTGGTCCAGGAGGTCCAGGTAAGCCCTGTAGATAAAATCAGAACAGACACTGGAGTTGGCAGACACAGAACACATTATGTGGACCGCAGGATGCTAACTGCTTTGATTTGAAATGCCCCTTTAGAGAGGCAAACTGCACTGGTGAGCTCAGACAACACAAATCCATGTAGGTGAATGCTCTCTTAACCAATGCACCCAAAGAAATTCCTGCCAGCAGTCCTCCAGCCTGCCAGACCTGGCCTCGCTCAATGTGAAGACCAGAAAGCTGCTCTGCCCTACGCATCGTGCTCCAGAATCTTTCCTGTTTATCTGGCTCTGCTTGGGAAACTTGTTCCCAGCCCACTAGGCAGCACTGGAGTAAATCAGGCATGTGCAGCTTCCTCCGACGAGCTAAATAGAGAGAATGTATTAACAAACAAGCCACTTGTGTCTCTAAATGAGAACTACCCAAACAATTTACCTGACATGAACTGTGAAGCGTTCCAGATATGCATGTGTGTAAATATAAATAAACCAAACAGCCACGTAGGATCTTCTGTCCTGATGTCAGCAGACAAGACGGAACTACTCCAGATGTGCTCTCGTACCGATACCACCCTTGATGTTGCCCCAGCTGAATGGCTTACAGCACTTTCAATGTTTAGTCATCACATCCTGGGCTCCTCAGAGCTCAAAGAAAGATGAAGATGCTGGCAGGACACTCAACCCTTTCTTTATTGTGTGTGGAGAGGTGCTTTTCCCTCAGTGGTCAAGACTTGTCGTGCTAGCAAACTCTGAAAACTCTTGGAAATGGCAACTCCTTTTCTGCTGTGACTACTGCATGGCCAGAGTGCCCTGTGTCTTCCTAGAGCTCCCAGGAATGGAGCTGGTTTCTGGTACCCACCTTTCCATCTCTGCCAGGCTTCCCAGGTTCTCCCACTCTGCCCTGTTGCAAAAGGGAGAGGCACATTAACAGAATGATCTGCCCTGTCCCCTGCCACCTAGCCGTGGTGTTATTTTATGTGATGTTTCTATTATCTCCCTCCTTGGCCACTTGCTACCAGCCTAAGAACTGGACTTCAAAGGGGTCCCAGGGATTCTCATCAACCAGGTCTCTGCTGTGAACAGGACAATTACACCCCGTGTACTGCTTCCTCCCCATGGCCATCTGCAAAGACCGAGGAGGACGAAATGGGTCTGATGTCACCCACTCACACGCGTGTGTCCAGAGGACAGGGCAAACGTCTCCACCTTCCCTTCCCACTGCCCCTCTTTCCTGGGAACTTCTTCCTCCCTGCATCCACAACCCTTGCGAATCTCCTGTCCATGGCTATCTTGGCTTGAGAAGAGGCAACAAAGGCCAGAGGTAATTGCCTGTGCCCTGAGGAAAAAGGAAGCAGAAGGGGTTTTTGCAACCAGACTTACCGGTGGCCCAACTGGCCCAGGCTGTCCTGGGGTTCCTACAGGTCCAGCTGGTCCAGCAGGCCCTGGTGGGCCAGGCGGTCCCGGGGGACCCTGGATTCCTGCTTGTCCTTGTTCACCCTGGGGTTGATTAAAACCAGGTGTTAGCAGCAGGCAGAGCAAACCCTTCACCCCACCACCCCAAGGGCCCAAGGCAGGTGAGCCTGGCCGAAGCAGAAGAGGTAGAAGCGAGTCCCAGGTTAGTAGCAGGAGAGGTTTCCAAGAGTGAGGGAGAGCCCCTCAAAGGACAGCCAGACCATCTATGGTTTGCACCCTATGGTTTGCAGAGGCATCTGAGGCCATCTTGTCAGAGCTCCCTTTACAAGGGACCTACTGATGACTGAGCAGCCCAAGCTTCAAGAATCAGCGAAGTGCAAGTTGTATGTCAAGCATCAACATCTCTTGAGCTTCTCAGGGGCTTTCCAGAGCACTTGACAGTCATATACGAAGCGAAGCCTCCTGTGGCCACACTAGCAGTTCCAGACAGAGCCACAGTCTTACCTCACCCTATTTTGACCCGCCCTGCTGCATTTGTTGGACAACGCTCCCTCTTTTTGGTCAAAGACCAAAAGCAGAAATGCCACAAACCCCGAAGAAGACAACGCTGTCATCATGGCATGCCTGGAGCTCACCCAAAACAGGCCTATGTGCGCCAGGCAGAGCCTGTTTTTCTGAGGCTTAACAAGCTGGTTCGTGCAGAGCCACCTGCCACTTTAAGCAGTCTGCACGAAGCCGTTTCAGCTGGTTCCTCCCCAGGCCCCGCAGTAGCCATTTGGCGGCTACAGCTCATGCCTCAGCAATGTCATCTGGCCCAAAGGACCTGGATTTGGGACCAAGCGGCGCCAAGGAGACAGTGGGTTGGAAGCGCCACGTTGAATACCAGACTGCTGATATATAAGTGACAAATGTGGCAAACTCCCGAGGCACCGTGGCACCCACGCGGCTAAGCTCTCCGTGTCACGGGTTTCCCTTCCTCTTCTCTTTCCTAGATAAAAGATCAGAACATCCTAGTTCTTGAAAAACTCTCGCTGGCAGATTCACGGGCAGGTGGAAATCAAACAGAGTCGCTTCTGTTATGAATCAGTGGGCGTGCAGGGCGGGTCGCTGCCGCGTTCATCCTCCCCACAACCCTACGTGCCGCTGTTGCGTAGCCCTGAGCCCGCTGTCGTGAGCAGAAGACCGCTTGCGATGTGTCCTGCTGCGTGTGTTCCCAACAAGTGCGCTGTTTATCTTGTCTGGCCTCGGTAAAACACGCAGAATCAGGAATTTGTTTAGAATGATAAATGAAAGTAATAGGCTGCAAATTTCATCCCTTCTGCCACCAGCGCTATTTAAAACAATTTCCAGCGCACGGGCCAGGCTCACAAGAAGCTCAGTCATGTGTGGACCAACAGCCTTTCTTCTCAAGGGAACCTCAGCGTCTGACCCACAACCATGCTGGGGGGCCAGTTGGGCCAGGCAGGGAAAGTGCCCTCTCTTTTCTCCATTCCATAAGAGGATCCTGGCTCGTGCTTATCCTTCCTGAGCTTCCTCATCTTCCATCAACTGTCCTGTAAATGGCCTCACAGCTTTTAGATTTGGGGGGCAGTTTGGATCATAGAATCATCGAGGCTGGAAAAGACCCTTGATGTCATCAAGTCCAATCATTAACCCTACTCTACCAAGTTCACCATGAAACCATTCGCCAAGCACCACATCTAAACCACCTTTAAACACAAGAGATTTGGAGGACAGTGGAGAATATTTTTGGATTTCCTCTTGCCCTGACCTCTCGGCCCAGCTTCAGAGACCTCCCTCCCATTGCATCCTACAGCACCTCCACCATGAGGGCACCCAGGGACGGCAAAGAGGGCTTTTCCTGGCCCGCTTTGGCTTTCCCTCTCACCTCAGCGGCTCTCTGTCAGTCTAGGCCATGCTCCAGATCTAGGGGACTCACACGCAGCATGCTGCTGGGAATGGCTGCTGGTGCCCTGGCAGGGGACAGCAGGAGCTCTGCCCCAGCACGGGCAGCGGCTGGAAGCTGCTCACCCAAACACCCATCTGTGCTGCCTTTGCTTTGCTGCCTAGGTGAGCGCGGGCTTTGCCTGAGCGAGTGCTTGTCCATGCAGATGTCTGAACACAAAAGGCTCTGCCACCACATCATTATGGCCCCGTGAACGCGCCCAGCACGAGAAGCTCCCATAAATCTCACTGGAAGGTAAGCGGATCCTGCAGGCCTGGGATCAGGTGTCATTTTCGTCAGATGTCATTCTGTATTTTTAGCTGTTGACTGGAGCTATTTCTCAGTTCTTTAAAATATCCACTGGCCATCCTGCCTGCGCTCCAGCAACGCGTTGCTTGTTCTGCCTCCTAACACAGGTCTTACCTCAGCCGGTGGTCTCTGCAAACCCTGGGACAAAGCTCTGGCTGATGCGCTCAGAGGCAGCATCAGGACTTCCCTCTCTCAGGCGTTGGTGCTAAAGGTTATTTTGCAGCCTCACATCTTTTCTTGACACTCATACGTTGGGCTCCTGGAATTGCCTGGTGCTGGCAGATCTGAAGGAGCAGATTGCACTCGGTTGCGCTTAGAGAATGAACACAGCAACAGCAAAACCAATCAGCAGAAACGTTCTCCACCAAAGTTATCCTCCAGAGACAGAGGGAATTTGCAGCCCTGGCTGACGACAGGACATAAGGCAGCTACTCAAGTTTCCCACTTCATTCTGGATGTGAACCTCAGCTTTCAAAGCCTTCCCAAGAGGTCAGTCCTTGGCCTGGCTCTCTGGACCGTCACTCTGAAGGGCAACCAGTGGGGCTTTCTGCGGTGCGAACGCCAAGTCTACAGAAACCAAACCGAGTGACAAGTCAGGGTTTTGCCAGCACTGGGCAAGGATCAGGCACCTCATGGCAAGGTCTGCAGTGCAGGCTACAGAGCCCTGCTAGCATCTGTCTGTCTGGACAGGCAGCAGGGTGACAAAACCCTAGAGGGTTCCTAGAGGGTGCCCAGAACACTTCAGCGGGGTAATCGCAGCGGTTTGCACACGCTAATCCAAATTGATGGAGTGACAGTGGGCTCATTAAAAGCCACACGAACTCTGACTGCGGACACTCTTATTCACTATTCGTATGTCCATAACTCATTCTATTAATTCATTCCTAAACTAAGCTAAACTAAATATGAGTTATGGCCCTGGAAACCAAAATAAATGTGTTTACACAAAGATTTAATGCAGCTTAATGAAACCATTATAAGAGCTTATTTAGACACTTTTCCCAAGTGTCTTAGACCAGACTAGCCCTTGGAAGAAACGTTTCCCTATTCATTCATCTCAGTTAAATTTCACAGACATTAGCTGCGTTTCAGCGAGAGGTTTCTGACCTCTTCTGGAGATTGAATATGCAGGAACTGACTTCTTAAAGTGGGAGTCTGCTTGTTGACAGTCCTGAGAACAGTTTCATGGTCCGTTTCTTTGAGTTTAAAAAACGGGCTTCGCCACATTTCTTTTTAGCCACATTATCACATCAAAGATTTCATCTCATCCAAAGAAAGTCCCTCAGGTCTGCCTGAACCTCTTGGAAACCCCTCTTCGAAGGAAGAAAGAGAGGTAGAAAGCTGATGGATTGCAAGCACTGGGGTGAGCTTAGAAACAGGCAATGAGGAGAAGTCTACCTGGAAAGTGCGTCTCTTTATGACCGGAGGTGGAGCCAGCCGCACTGAATTGAGAAGAGGCAACAGCTGAAGAAGGCCAAACCAGAAGGTCACGGGGCAAAGGAGGCCGTTAGGGCACCAAGAGTCAGAGAGCAGCCAGGGGAGAGAACAGAGAAGAAGGGAACAGAGAGATGCCATGAAAATCAACCCCTGCGTGAGAGCCGCACGCAGCGCAGGTACCTGCCGGCACACCTCGGAGCTCCT
The DNA here is from genome assembly GCA_013400115.1 of Rhinopomastus cyanomelas. Taxonomy (NCBI): domain Eukaryota; kingdom Metazoa; phylum Chordata; class Aves; order Bucerotiformes; family Rhinopomastidae; genus Rhinopomastus; species Rhinopomastus cyanomelas. The sequence continues at coordinate 117,674 of VXBP01003352.1, read as the reverse complement.
CTGCCCACGTGCTGCTCACAGGGCAAATAGCCACTGCAGCTCTGAGAGGCGCACGGTGGCCCCTCACCAGCCCAGCGCTCCTGTCCCACAGAGCTTTTAGCCAGGGTCATTCCGACTCAGGTCCACTGATCTCCTCAGGCAGCAAGGCATCCCCAAACTGACAGGGCTGTTCCACTGAATTTCTCATCATCGGGTTTGGGGTAACTATCACTTTTCTCCGAGGATTTCCAAGCACAGTTTCCTGGTTCCACTCACCATTCCTTTACGAGAGCCACTGTGTATCTCCAGGGCTCAGTCATACCCAGAGGGTAGAGTAGAGTGGAGGGAGGAGAGCTGGGGTCGGCAGCAGCCATCAGGACCAGCAAGCAGATCCTGTCCTGGCAGGGCTCATTTAGCTGGGCGGATACAACTGTCGAGGCCAAGAGAGGAGGCTGAGCCTCGTGCACAGTACTGCCTTGGGAGCCTGTGCTTTGCTTTTCCATGTTTAACAGTCACACCAGCCCCTGACAGCTTATAGCAAGGAATGCTGCCTTAGGGCACAAAGCTGACCCGGACGCACACAAATCAGCAGCAGTAAAGCTCTGGAGCGCTTGTTCATCCTTCTGCAGTATCCAGTTCCCACTCGCATACACGCTGCTGTCACCCTGGCACCCACTGTGTCAGCTCCAGGTCCAAGAATGCTCCTCTGGCCTCACCTACTTTCCTGTTCCTATCAGTTTTCCATTGAAGCTGCTCTTGACTTACACAGGGACGAGGGAGAGCGGCTGGCAGTGCTCAGGCACAGGCACGTGCCTCCACGTGTGACAGCTCCCCGTGTGAGCTGCACGCTCAGATCTGAGAGGTGTGCCCACAGGTCTCCCACCACAGTAACCGTGCGCATCCAAGCAGTGAGCTTCAACCCCTTTACACGTTTCTCTTGATTTCTGTGGTGAAAGCAAGGACCCAGTCCTGTTGCAAAGTGCAGTGACAACCCAATACTGCAGCACAGCCACCCTGTGATCAGACAGTTGTGCCCGAAGGCTCCGACTCAGCCAGCCACAAGCTACCGCAACACAAGCAGTGCTGCTAGAGAGCCTTTTTTTATCTGAAGGAAATCCTTCTCTTTCTAAAAGATGATGCAGGAGGCCCCATGGATCAGGAGAGCATCTGGGACTGTGCTAATTGAGTTCTCGAGGGGGATGTTGCTGTAGACCCCCACACCCTCCTTGTAGGTGACCCAGACCCAGCTGAGCTAGCTTTGGCCACCTCCGTAAGTGCTGAGGAGTATCTGAAATACTGTGCAGCTTACAGAGGAGCAGAGGGAAGACACTGGAAAGGATAAGGAGGAAAACAGAGATGAGCACCTCTGAAAAATGAGGTAAGACACAACCCAGCAAGAGATTCAGATACAATGGGAGAGCTTAGAGAAGGATCCTGAAGCCTCTTTCGCCCAGCTGCTACCCTACCGACTCTGCGCCCCAACGCTAAGTGTTTTGGGCCGGTCGTGTGCAGTATTGTGTCCACATCCCCTGCCTTTGCAGCAGAACTCGGTGCCATCAGATCGTTACCCACAAACCTTCAGCGCAAGGATCTGGTTAGAGCGCAGGGCTGCGAGGGTGGTGCTTAGGTATTCCTAGGGGACAGTGAAGACACGCGACACAAACGGGTTCGGTTAGACACACGGCATTTCCCAGAGCAGGCAGAGCACAGCTGGTCCCCCCTCTCCAGGACCTGAGCACACTTGCCCTGGGCAGCCCTCCGGAGCAGCGGCTCACACAGACTGGGTAGTCCCGCGCCTGGGCTGGTCACAGTATCACACTATCACCAAGGTTGGAAGTGACCTCATAGATCATCAAGTCCAACCTGTTACAGTGCAGGCCAGACAGCCTCATACAATAAAAAATTAGGAAACCATGACAGGAGCCAAGGTTCACATCCCAATCTTACATTTCCTGCTTATAACAACAAAGGTGAAACAAAACTGAAACAACATCCCTGTTTTTTTGGGGGGCTCCTGCTTTTTTTCATTTCCTCTCCCAGAATGTGTGACTTTGTCAAGCAGCAAAGCAAGAACAAACTACAGCTCGGCAAAGCGCGCGACATTTTTACAAGGCTCATCCCAGTTTTCGTTTGGGGAGGAAGAGAAGGAACCGCATCTGTGCCCACGGTTCCCTGGACTTGCAGGCTAAGATCAGACTCGCCCCTGAGCTGGTCTGAGGACAGTGCCCCTTCTTGTCTCTACTGTGGGATGGCTCAGGGGCTTTTTAAAGAGCTGAACTTACTGCCTCGCAAGACCAGCAGTCTGAGCCCAGACTACTCCCAGTGATGCACAGTTTGCATCTCTATTTCCTGGTCCTGCCGCTGCTTTTCACCTTGAGAAGTGAGGACAGCCAGAGCCAGGGGCTGTAACAGGAGCCCAGGACACAGCTCGGGTGAACGTTGTTGTTAGCTTCTTTTTAACATAACAATCGAGTGAGCTACATAAACACAGCTGACTGGCTATAATTGTACTGCACTGGCACATGCCCATGGGCCCTTCTCCTCCACTGCCTCATCTTCCGTCTGTCTCTGCTGCTCAGAGCATCCAGGACCCTGCTCCCACGGGGCCAGGGACCAGAGCCCAGCTAATTGTCCAAAGGCCCATCAAAAATAAACAGAAAGCCCTTAAGCCTGTCTCCCCGTACAGGCAGATTATAAATTCCAGCCACTTCATATGATGTCGTTCCAGCGCATTTCCAGTGGATTTTCAGCACTCCGGTTGTTTTTAGAACTGGTTCCATTTTACCACTGTAATCCCCTCAAACCCCATGATGTACTTTCTCTCCTCTCTTGGCTGTAGCACCCGCTAGCCACGCCAGGACGAAAAGACAAGTAGGGCAACATCCTGGCTTTCAGTAAAGGGTTGCTGGCACCGATCCTCCCTCTCTGCCTCTCCTTTGCAGGCAGAAAGCCCATCAGGCTGAGGGACCAGCATGGGGACCAGCCAGAGCACCATGGCCAGGAGTGATCAGGGTTACCTCTCGGCAGGAAGCACCACCCTTCTGCTTGTCTCTGTGCAGGGCTGAGACCGGCAGGAGGGGAGAAGAAAAAGGGAGGAATGACAATGAAGTTTCCCTGAGGTCTGCAAACCCCGCACTGCTCTTGGTCACACAACCACAGCAGAGGCTGTGGAAGCAAGACGCAGCTGGTGCCATGCGTGTGAGTGGGTGACTTCTGCTCCTCCAGAAACCTCAGGTTTTGCTGGGTTTTCAGGTGAGGACACAGACCTTCCCAGCACAGAGCATGGGAGGGTGTCCAGGAAGCAGCAGTGACCGCGCTTAGCTGAGGGTCAGCCCCAGCAGCCAGGAACAGACCCGAGAACTAACATCCCTCCTGGACAACCTTATCTGTTGCTTTTCCGCAAAGGGCATCAATCAGCTGAGCGCTGCCCTCGGGCCTGGATGACGCATCTTTCTAATGAAATGGTCTGTATTTCCAAGAAAAAGCCACTCAGACCAAGGAGGATTAACATGCAGGAGGGCACGGGACACGCGATGACAACGCTAATGACTTACCCTGTGCGGGTACTCGGCACACTGACCCTGTGGAAGAAGGGGATTAAAAGGAAAGGGTTTAAACCACAAACAGAGGCGACCGAAATAGGCACGCGAGGTCAGATCCAGAAGGTGTAAATCACTGTGACTCTGTTGAATTCAGGGCAGCTCTGCCAGTTTGCATCCGACAAGCTCTCTGCTTCTCTCGCCCACCCCCAAGAGCCCTCTGTTCTTGCTGTCACTCCCAGCCATTCAGCGTCAGACCCGGGAGCTCCGAGCCCACCAGACCCCTTCTCTCCTCACTCTTTACTTCTAATTTTCAGCACGTGTCCCATTCAAATTACCTTTTCTCCTTTTTGTCCTGGGGGTCCCTAAAAAAGAGAAGTGATTAAAAAACCCTCAGTGAATGAAGGAGTGTTAACAGGGAATGAGATTAGGAAGAGGTACGACCGCAACGGGTGGGGATACTTACAGGTAGTCCCCTGGGACCTGCAGCACCCTTTAAAGAAACACAGCAGTGAGTGCGAGGTGGATTTTCATTTACAGGTACAAGACTACAAAATCTCAGCCTATGGAGTAGGTGGAAACTCAGCTTCTCAAAACAGTTGTGGAGAAAATTCCCAAGAGAGATCTGGGTCCCCTTTGCTACTCCAAAGGAGTGAAAACGCACACACATGCTCTGGCTGCACCATAGGGGGGAATTATTCAAACGAGACGGGGGGAAATCATCAGGAAAACACAAAACCCTTGTTCCTGGCACCTCAGCTGACAGCAGTGGGATCGAACCAGAAGCAGCCAGGACTGAAGCCTGATCTGCCACTGCCTAAGCAAGGATTATGCAACAGAGAGATGTCAGGGAAGACCTCAAATTCCTGCTTGCAAGAAGGTTGTGCTGACACCCCTGCTCAAAAAGTGATACTAGCAGAAGCAAATGTTCAGTGAGTGAAGGTGGCTACAGAGCTGCCAGCTTGGCATACTTGTGTTTGGGGATTTCATCAGCAGCAGCGTCAGGAGGAGCAAGACCACACTTGTGTTTTCATCAAGAGCCACCTGAGTTCATCGTTTTCAACCAAAAACACTTTAGCATGATACGCATGCCAGACAGAGCTCCAACAGAGTGAAAAAAAATCTAATCCAAAAAACACGCTTTTTAATTGCTGTTAGATAAGCTGAGAGCTGCCGGGTGGGCTTTCAGAAATCTTTCCATCAACTTTTACTTCTGCTGTGCGGCCAACCACGAAAAATGTCAGTGGCCAGAGCATATTTAAAGAACATAATTGCTAACTGCAGTGCAAACCCGCCCCGTGCGTAACTGCAGAGTCGCTGCTGTGACATGATGACTCCAGTAGCCAGGACGCGCAAATGACAGACACGCATCCCAGCACTGCTATTATGAAGTTACAGAATCAGGGATGCGGCTGGTGCATTAGCTGAACCAAGACCACTGCTGACAACAGCCGAGAGGCAGTATCACTTCAAACCAGAGCATCACCCGCAAGCAAACACTTGTTTTCTTATTTACCATGTCCCCCTTCTGTCCCGGATGTCCCTGCAAAAGAAAGCACCAGCTTCAGCCACTGCAGGTTCTGCAATACGTTGACTTAACCCACCCACCGCTCGCTCCAGGACATGCCCAGAGTTTCTCTACCTTGCAAAGGGACATGCAACACTGCGGACACGGAGCTTTGCTCACGCTCGTAGCAGGATGTTCTCTGCTACCCAAACTGCTGAAAACAAACTCTGCAGGATGAATACAGTGTGCAAAGGCTCTGTGCATGGGGCATGGCTTGGACGTGGTTAAGCCTGTGGTGGTCTGGCAGGGCAGCTTCAGCAGAGTACAGTGAGCTGTGCCTTGCTGGGGCTCATGTGCACGTCCCCTGAGCAGGACGGGAGAGATGTTGCTGGGTCTCCCCTGAGGGTGATGTTTCTCATGGCAAAACCAGGGCGCTGCTGTAGGAAATCAGATGCCAGAGGTATGTGCTAGCAGCTGCTTCTCCTTTACAGCATGGCTAGAGGAAGAATAGGGGGGATCTTGGCTATATGGCTGCCTGGAATTATGGGGTTCGTGTCAGTTGGGTTAATAGCAAAGTAGATCCCTTTGTGACCAGCTCTCTGAAGAATGGGAAGAACTCAGGCCTCTCTCTACTACAAAGCTAATCATAAGAAGGCTGTAAGAACAGCATCGAGGTCTTCGGGGTCCTTTCCTCTTCTACAGCAATTTTTTGCAGCACAGCAGCAAAGAGAAAGGTGCTGTAGGGTTGACTTCAGATGAAGGGCTGGTGCCTAGGGGACCTGCTCTGTCTGACTCGGGTTGGGAGCGTCTGCTGAGGCTTTGCCTGCGGCAGCCAGGCTGCTGCACTTGTGGGGTGCTGTTTCATAGATACGCCTAGAAAGGAAGCAGCCGCGCTCTGCCTGCCCTAATCTCCCAGCTCCTGCCTCTCCCACAAGGCATCTGTGGTATCCTGCAGCCTGCCAACCGTCTCATTTGCTTTTAATCCATGCATGTGCATGACATTGCAAAACAACCCCCTTAGAGACATGCTCTGTACATGCAGGCTGCAGGACGGAGGCAGCTAGCACGAGGCAGGGCAGAAAGCCTCCACAGGAGCTCTTTGCTTACCGGTTTGCCGTCCAAGCCAATGGGGCCCTGAAATAAAAAGAGGAGAAATCATGAGAAGCGCTTTCACAGGGGTGTCCACCCATCTGTCCCAGCAAGCACCACGTGCTGCAAGACTGGGGAAAGGATGCAGGGGGTGAGGCGACTGTCCGCCTTCCCACCACATCCTGGCAGGTCCCTGCCACGCTGGGTACCAGCCCAGCTTCCTGAGTGCTTCAGCAGGGATCTGCTCACTGTCAGCCCACTTCAGGAGCAACACTGGGCTCAAGAAGGGAAGGGAGGAGGGACTCATGGGCAATTTTCAAAAAACCCTCAGCAGGTCAAATGTTGCAGCATCCAGTAAACTAGTTGAAAATGCTAATTTTTTTCTTAAGACTTGGCTTTTTAAAGGCACCTGCCTTTAGGGAAAGAGGAGTTTTTGCAGGTGACAGAATACTACGAGTGTCCAGGGGAAGAGGTGACATGCAGCTGAAGGAACTGTTTGATGAGAAACAGGCTCCGCAGCGCCGTCCCACCCAGCGCTTTCTCACGAGCTAGGATGATTTGTTTGCTGCTCCTCTGGAAGCCTAAGACCACAAAGGCCTAGCAGGATCTGCTTCTCCTCAACTCAGGGGTAGCTCTTAGCCCCGCTTCTTGCACAGGGCAGAGCTTCGGAGCCCAGTCAGGCTGCCAATTCCTCCTGTTTTCCCGGCGTGAGAGTCTCCTGCACAGACCTGCTCTGGCACATCGTGTGTCCCGGAGCAGCAGCTGAGCTGCCTGGTGAGAACGGGGATGTGGGGGTGTCTGAGTTTGCCTTCGGCTTCCCAGTTATCCGGGACAAATGACTGAGAATAAATAGCACCCGTTTGACTGTTTCAGCAGCCTGAATGCTTCAGTAACTGCAGGGCTGAAATGAACTTGCTTTGTCCTCTCTTGGGCTCTTTTCCATNAAAAAACCCCCCCCCCCCCCCATCATGCTGTTTTGTCCTTTCCTGTTGGCATGACCGGAGTGTTCAGCCTAGCAACAGTCCCCGGCCGACCTGCATCGTGCGGGGCCACCCCTCCCAGTTTGGATCACAGACTCTTGCTGCCACTGCAGTATCACCTACAAGCTCAATTAGGGTTGGAATTTCGCCTGCCTAGGGGTTATTTTCTTTGTTTGGGGGCATTTCTTAGGAGGGTTTTATTTTACTGAACATTTTACTGACTTCAGCTCTGTTATTTTAACACTTGGTTGGATTTTTTTTAAATTCATTTCCTTTCGAAGTTGTGTGGTTTGTTGGTTTGTTGGGTTTTTCTCCTAAGTGTCGTTCAGAAGGAAGAAAAAAGAAGAAAAAAAGACTTTTTTTCCAGTCGTACCAGATCAGGTCCATGGTTTCAGACAGAAATGATGAGATTCAGCAAGGACTAGCGAGGCTTCCCAGTGATATCATACACCCACACCTCATAAATTAGCAGCCACACTTACCGGGAATCCAGGAAAACCTCTTGTGCCTGGCTGTCCCTGGGAAGAGAAACAGAGAGACAAGTTTAGGGGAACTAAAGTGAGTTCTGACGGAACGTACATCCTCTCTACGGAGTCTTTCCTCCAGTCTCTGTCCATTTATCCTGTGATTCTCCAGAATCACAATTACCCAAGGCTCAATTCCTCTCCAAGGGGAAAGCATCTTGGGAAAGAGGGGAAATCTCTTATCCCCCCTCCAATCTGTACAGGGCCAAGCATATGCTGGAGCAGGTCCAGTTTGGCCTGCAAGCAGTCTCCTTGAAGTTTCTACATTAATTAAACGGGTGTCCCTAGCCCATAGGCCAGGCTTTTGGAGTGTATTCCAGAGGCTGATGTCATTTCATGGCACCTCGTGCTGCCATAAACTGGAGGCGTTTAGTGCAGGGTGCTGCTGTGTACAAGATGAACCTTGCAGGTTCCTGGTGTCTAAGGACAGCCATCCCCCTTCTCATCCTCCCCCAAGCTCATGTCCCAGTGAGCTCATTTGCTTCACAAACATTCCTGGGGAAGAGATGATGTTTTTATTCTTTTCTGCTTTTTCCTTCTGAGAGCAAAGAGAAAAAGAAGAGTTAGCTACTCTGACGAGAGGAATACAGGCACCAAACTCCTGACTCTTTCTAGCCAGCTAGCACTGGCGACCACTTTGAGATCAAACTGGCTTTGGATGTGTCTGGCAGCTTCTTCATCAGCTGCTTAAGAACAAAGATGTCCTAGCTGTAGGTTTTTCAGAGTTCTTTGGTTTCTGGGACCTGTGGCATCCCAGGTCACAGGTACCCTAGATTTTTGGTTATCCACTACAGGCACCACTTTGCTCAAGGATCTGTTAATCTCCATCTCTCAAAAAATGTGTGAGACAAGTCAGAAAGTAATATGGACCAGGCTTCAGCAGATCTGGAAGCAGACCCATGTAGATGGAAAGAGCAGGAGGAGGTACATTCTGTACCACGCTCACTGAGCGACCGCTGCAGCATCTGGTCTTCTCTGAAAGTCGTGCTATGACACCAAAATCACAAGTCTCTTGTGCATTCTTATGCTTTGTTTTGGGGAAGAAAATGCTTTCTTAGGCAATTTAAGATACAGTGGCTGATGGGCTGTGAGGCTGAGGTTTACCCTAGTGAAGCAATGATAATCCCTTAGACAAGAGCTCAGAGCTGCACCGGCAAGGAAAGCCTTCACCTTCAGGTCATGTCTCCTCCAGCCTCCCTCTGTCTGCAGAGAGACTCAGCGGAGATTTGCTCCTTTAGAGATGGGGCCAAATAACCTCCCTGCATAGTCGGAGGGATGCCCCTACCGCCAGATGCCTCAGGTTGCACACCGAACAGTTCTGGTTTTATGCACAATGCTAACAGGACCTGATTGCATCTGCACTGTTTTCTTAGTTCTGCGAAGCTGAACTTCATCATCTTTGCTCTGCAACACACGTATAAAACCACCTGGTCTTGTTGGCCAGGGACCAGGAGGGAAGATGGGCCATAAATTAAAGGGTCTGTTCAACCGCTGGTTTCTGAAGAGGCAAGAACCAAGAGCAGCCGAGTCACAATTCATTAAGTTTGGTTCCCTTTTGGACACCACCCCAGACAAGAAGTGCTAAAAAAAAAAGAATTTGGGAGAAAACCTGGAAATGGTGCCATTTGGCTGCCTCCGTAGCCTACAGACTGATGCCTCTTTCTCCTCGGAGGACGGCAGAGTGATTTGCACAGCATCAGGCCAAAAAACAGTCCAGCAGCAAGTGATTCCAAGAGACTGTTTTTGTTGGGTCTCTGCTTTTCCTTGCCTTCCTTTTAAAACGTTGATCACATGGAGTATGCAACCTCAGGAGCTGCCAGATCATGGAGACCGTCTGTTTCTGCCACTATCGGCACAGAGTCCTCCCTCGCCAGGGTTTGGGCTCTGAGCTTGAGCGAAAACTTTAACCTCCAAACAAAAATCTGGAACCTATTTGTCATCCCACGTCTTCCCAAGTGGCCCCTTGGCCAAGGTTTCCGTGTTTGTCTTCAGTGCCCAGCCATCCTTCTGACCTATCAGCACTCCCCAGGAAATTGGACTGTCTTCATGGTAGATTCTGGAGGTGGAAGCGTAGAGCTGGGCCGGCACTGGCACCTCAGGATGTAGGCAAAAGCCACTTTGAAACTAAGAAACTAAGATTTCTGCTGTTCAGGAGATGCAGCATCTTAGGAGATTCTGCACTTTCCCAAACAGCAGCAAAGCCAATGAGGCAAAGCAGCAGCAAAGCAGACATTAAAAATGGTCCTGCAGACCATGTACGCATCCTTCAAGAAAACGGTGGTCATTGTCTCTGTTTGCAGGACCTACAACAAGAAGGACTGATGACTTCTCTCTCCGGTTCCTATAACCGCAACCGACCCGAAGGCGTGAGAGCTACAGCTTGTGAGAAGCATCAAAAGCAATGGGACACTTAGCTTCCAAAACATGCTATTTGTGGACCAGGGTGGTCTCACTCAGAGTTTGGCTCAGAAACCTGACAGGCCTTGCTTCTCACCTAGCCGTGTGGCCAGAAACCATCTGCTGGGTATAAAACACGTGCCTGTGTTCTGGGCTTCAGTTCTGTTGCTTCTCAAACTCCCTTGTGCCAGGCAGGTGGGCCTGGGAACCAGCAAAGCTGTTTCTGATTAGGAGCACTCATCATGTGGCTTCTTGAAAGTTAATTAGAAAGCCAGATGTAGCCCAGTGTTTGCACTACTTAGGTCTCTCTCACTTGACCTCCGCTGTGAAACACAAGTTGCCAGTGGCCCATCCTCTCTGCAGGTCAAGGACCACGGTCTTCACAGGTTAATCAATATCGGAAGTGCCCACTGGGAGGGAGAAAATGGAGACTCCAGGTCTTTTTCCATGGTGGAAAAAGCTTCTGGTGGAAGCTGTGCAGGGATGGAGTGGAGAGGAGTGGCTGCATCCACACAGAAGGCGAGGTTGGACAGCTGATCCACAGTGCAAGAAACACCCAGCATTCTGGGGCAGGTAAGTGCTCCAAGCCTTCTTCTTGCTGGTTTCTTCAAGACGCTATCCTTGCCAACGGCTTTGTCTGGCTGTCCCTATGCACCTCACAGGGGCACTTTGCCTGGGAAAAGGTGCAAAATCCTGCAGCATTCCTTGGCTCCTCAGAGAGCAAAAGGGGTTTCCAGATAGCAGCAACGGTGCTACTGGGGAGTTTTCAAGGTTTTGGGTCCATACCAAGGACATACCCGGGGTCCATACCCGAACAACCCTGAACTACTCGTCTTGGTGAGTTCCACAGGCACCAGCTGCTGTCCTGAACTCTGGTCCTGCTCTTCTGCAAAATCAGAGGGCTTGTCCTCTGCTAACGAAACCAAAGACTGAGATCAGCCAGCCAGAGGGTGTATTTTCTCCAAAAGCAGTAGCAGCCCTGTTGCAAGAAGGAAATGTGCTTCTTCCTTTCTAATACAGGAATATGGTTTCCTTGCAAGAGAAATCTTTCTCGTGTTCTGCAGCATGAGCTGTAATTTCATTATATATAGTGTATAATAGCAGTAGAAAGCCAAGCCTAGCTCAGCAATGGGAACCACATTATGCAGGGTTCTTCCTCTCTCCAGCTCATGCTGTGTCCAGCCCGCCCTAAGTCTTTCCTTGTAACTCACCCACATCCTGCACCAGTCTAAAATAGAGAAAAGCCACTTACGGGTGGGCCACGGGGCCCAATGATAGACATGCCTGCTTCTCCTGGAGCACCCTGCAGAGAGACAAGGGAGAGGAAAGGGGTGAGAAGAGCAGGAGACAACAATATAAAGACGATTGTATTACTGTCAAGACCAGGGTTAAACGAGGGTGCTCGAGGTGTGAGACCTTCAGGGCTTATGAGGCAGCTGCCGTTCTGGTCTTCCCCAGCTCTTGCCTCACACTTTGGGAGAGAAGATGTTTGGAGCTACTCAGACGTGCCAGAAAATGGAAGCTGCACAGCAAGCAGAACTACAAACACATAAAACACTCTCTGGCAAAACAGGGTTTCTGCCCCATTATACGTGTGAAAGGTGGCCTGAAACCCTTGCAGTTTCCTTCCTGCGAGGCCAGGAGGACTGTGTCCTGCAGAAGAAAAGGAAAAGGGATGTGCTTGGCTCCAGGGCAATGGGAGCTGTGGGCAGCTCACTGGCCACCTTCAGAAACGCCTTGCTTGTGCGCTTCTCAAACTCAGTTGGGATGGGGATGAAAACAGCAGTCTTTGCTGGAGAAGAAAACAGCTGCCTCTCCAGCTCGCAGCCACCCACGATGTGTGATGGGCAGGACATGTCCCTGTCTTTGGAAAACATGGTGTATTCCTGAGAGGCAGCTCCAGAAGCACCTAGGGCTGAGCAGCTTTGGGATGGAGCATCCCGTAAACCAAGCAGCCCGCAAGCGAGCAGAGCTCTCCACAAAGCCCAGCTGGTTGCTGCCAAGGACCTAGAGCTCTCGCAGGGGGCTTTGGGGAAGCTCGGGCGATCGAGAGTGGTATTGTCCTTGTTTGTTTGCATTTGTCTGCTGCTCCTTCATGTTGAAAGCTTTGACCAGCAAGAAATGCAGGGACACGCAGAGAAACAGCGGGATGACTCCAGGTGGTGAAATCTTGGTCTGATAGATAACATTGGTTGGCTCCAATGATCAAGTGAGGAAGGAGAATTTCTGCCCTTCCTCCCTGTGTTTTTCTCTCTATCTCCTATGAAGAGGAGCAAACAGGCCTGGCATGCCAGGGCATGGATGATCCCCTATCAGGTGACATTGAGTCCCTTTCAATCCCACCAGTAGGATGCTTTGCAAACTACTACTTCTTTACAAGTACAAAACACCAATTCCAGCAAACATTTGGTGTGATGGCATCCCACAGACTTCAACTACACTGGCAGTCTTCCTCAGAAGGAAGAGGTCCCAGCACACCAGAAACAGGAGTGTGCTGTGCCATTTTCTAACTTGCTACACCTTGCACCAGGACTGGGCTAAACTGGGAGATGGAGGGAGCTGTAGGATGATTAGGGCAGGCGAAGGTGCCAGAGGGGAAGAAACTCAATAGTTAAAACCTAAGAAGCCTGGAGAGGAGCCCTGCGTGTGCCCACTGACTCTTACACTGTTAGTAAATCGTCATAGACAAGAAATGCAGCATCTTTGGAGGGTGAGTAGCCAGGAAGGAATTCAGAAAATAAACTCACACAACCAGGGAAAAGGGGGCAGCCCAGAGGCAAAAAAGCCCAGAACTGGCTGCTGTGGCCATGACTGTGACCAAGGGGCTTGGGTTGTCCATAGGGGAGAACAGCTGGGGACAATATGGGCTGTGAGGGGCTGACTCACCTTCTCTCCGGGTTGCCCTTTTAGTCCCTGGGTCAGTGGCACCCATCACAGCCACATGCAAGATGGTGCAGAGGAGAGAGAGAGAGAGGAAGAGAGACAAACACAGGTGTCAGCGGCAAGAGCGTGCTCCCCCGCACCAAAACCCTGGCTATGGGGCTGGAATGAGCAGAGTGACTTCAGCTCCTGCCCCTGCCCTATCCCCATCCTCACCCTGGAATGCTCGAGCAAAGAGCAGCTCCAAAACACAGTGCTCATCCAGGCAGGGTATGGAACCCTTCGTTCAGTGCAGAGTTACTTGAGAAGGGCAGCTGCTGGTGGCAAGTAGGGATGCATGTTAGCAAGCCCATGGTTAGCAAGTCCAGCCAGCACAGGAGGTACTCAGCTGCAGTGGGGGAGATGCTGAACCAGAGGAGCAGAGTAGGGTGAAAACATCCCTCTCCCGTGTATGTGGCTTGCAAGACTAGTCACCCTGCTGCGACGGGGCGTGGGGCTCCGGGAGGGTGGCTTTGCTCACGCTGACCCTCACCAAGGATCATCCTGAAAGAGCCCACAAAACCTTGGGGGTTGGACAAAGACAGGGAGGATGAGGCATGTACAAGAGGGTTTGACTTACCGGCCGCCCAGGGATCCCCATTGCGCCTTTGTCTCCCTGGCAATTAAGACAAAATCAGAGGCAGTTGGAGACTGGCCAAGAGCAAGGTTATAAAACAGTACAAATGAGCTCTGCCACGGACGTGGCTTTGCGCTGCCATGCAGACGTCCGGGGGTTCAGAGAGAGGGAGAAGGGAGAGCGTGTTTGCTCACGCCTGAGCCTTTCTTGGAGAACATCAATCAGCCACCAGCCCGCTTGTGCACAGGACAGCCCAGCACACTGCACAAAAGAAATTGCACACGGGGACCCAGGCAGCAAGAGAAGGGCGAGAGCTTTCAGCCTGACAAAGTAGAAACCAAATTTCCAACACTTCATAAAACCCGGGTCCTGGGAACTGGCTTCCTACAGTAGCCAAGTGTCACATTTTTCTCTTTCTTTACCAGTCATCTGGGTGTTAGCTACTTATTTATACACTTATCGCTTCGAACCAGGATTCTCTTGGACTTGGAAATACAGTCCTGTCCAGAAGCAAGAGAAAAATGTGGGAAAGGAAGGTGACACAGGAAAAAGCACATCTGGAAGAAGACCTAAGAACAACTGTATTCAGTGTTCTCTACCCCTCTGAGACACTTCCCAGCGCATTGCCAGGGTGTGAACGATCCTAGCAGTGCTTTGGGGAATGGCTTTAGGTCAGGCAATGCTGCACAGGGCTTTGTAAACACACAAACACAAGTCCAGTGGCAGTTTTCTTCAGTCACCCATCTACAAGGCAGTTTTCTGCCTCTTACAGTTAAATTTAACTACGTGATTAACAAAAAAAAAACCCCAAGTCTCCTCTGCTCGTTACTGGTCACCAAAACCAAAGGCTGTGCGGATCTGGAAGGCAGCAGCTGATCCTGATGATTATGGCTTCAGTGGTCATACAGCTTTTGCTCTATATTTTGCAAAAATGACATGATAGTAGTCTCTCAGTTCTGTTTCCAGAAATGTTTGGGGTTTCCTTATGTAAAGCCAAGTGTATCCTTGCCTGTGGCTGCATGTGTTCTGTAGACATAGACCTGGTTTTCTGGTTTCTGCAGCTAGAGACACCGGCCCCACTGGCGCCGCCTCTCACGGGGTGCCTTTCCCCACATTCAGTCCCAACATGTATGGACGGAGAAATCTCTGGAAGGCAGAGACACTTCAACCTTGTTGGCTTTGCCTGCTGTTAGACTGTGCACCCTGAACTCCAGCATCACTGCCTAGGATCACACCACCACCTGAAGCAAGACTGGCCACTTCCCTCTGCAGAACCTGGGGCCGCTGGGTATGGGGGTCATTCCTTTCCACACAGCGCGTGCTTTGATAAATTGAAAAGCAATATATGCTTTGCAGAAGCATCCCTTGTAGATGGATGAAATGCTAAACAGCTGCTTGATTTTAAATGTTGTTGATGATATATTATGGGAAACTGATTTCTTCTAGGGTTTTAAGGTGGGTTCTCAATCCCACTAATATTTGCCTATCTCTGTGTGCTGGCAGCAAGCAAAACTCCCATGTCATCATCTTGCCCCGGGACTACTTTGCGGCTGCTGGAGAACATAGCGTTGAGTTTTCCTGTGCTTTTAATTCTTTAAATGCTGCTTTCTTCCAGAGGTGAACTCAGGCTGATGTCCCACATGGTTTTAGGTAAAGGCTGACTTTGTTTCTCCTGGCTTTGCTGTGGCTGGTGCCCGAGCAGGAACGGTCCGAGGTCGGGACTGAGTACCTGATGTGGGAGCGGTACATGACAGCACCGTCTCTGGTATGGTACTGCGCAGCCTCCAAGCAACAGCAGCGAGGTGGGAGTTCCTGGTAGGACAGCAAATCCATGCCAGAGATTTATAAAGAAAGGTCACCTTTGAATACTGCACGCCACACCTCTTCAACCAGATCTTCAATGCTGACGATGGCGTCTTCAAAAGTGGTGTGCTCCTCACGTGCAGGCGGGCAAGTAGTTACCTTTAGCTTTGGTCCTACAAAGCCTCTGTGGTCCTCACTCTGCTCTAAGCCCTGTGCTGTTTGCAATATGTGATCCTACATCAGGTTTGCTATGTGAGATCCCTACCTTCTCCCAGCCTACCAACCCTGGAGACCTACTTGTGTCAGATAGCGGGCAGAGGGGAATGGAAAACAAGGAACGAAGTATTTACCGGGAGCCCTGGTCTTCCTGTAAGGCCCTGAAACAAAAGACACAGAAAAGCCAACGGTTAGCTTCAAACTCTGAAAGGAAGGCTTGATGAAGAGATGAAATCACACGTAAGGGGTTAGGAAACAGAGGGGTTGAAAAAACTCTCCACAGCTCCTTGACCATCAGCTCTGATTGCTTCAGTTTCCTAATCTCCTGTCTGTGAACTTTTCTCTCCTTCCAGCACAGCTCTGCCCACAGCTGCCAGCATGGGTTCTGAAGGTATCTGCAAGAATAAGCTAATTACAGGGCTCTGACTTTCTTCCTTAGTTTCCATCTGCTAAATATATGGAATTGCTGCAGTTGCCACAGAAATGTTGCGCGTTCAGAAGTAGGAGGGCAAATGTCCGTGAGAGGATCTTTTCCTTCGGATGTGGTCCAGGCAAAAGAGTCCGAGAACCTCAGGACCGTTGCATGATTTCATCATGTCCTTCCTTCCTTTGCCCCTTTTAGTCCCAATCTCACCGAATGTTTTACACAACTGCGGGCTGCCCTTGCCTTCACCAAAGCCTTGACTTCACGATCAACAGGGCATCTGTTGAGCAAGAGAGCACGAAGGCCCTTTTTGCTGCTGGGGTGTTGCTCATCCATCTCCCTCGGCGTTTCTCCTGGTTGACTAGACTGCAAGCAGGGCCCAGCGTGCTTCTAATACACATTTCTGCCCATCCACACAGTCAAGCTCAGCCCTGATGCCCAGCAAGCTGTGAAAGAGACTCGGCAGAGAGCTGTGGAGTCATCAGCACCTGGGGTCACTATCCAAAACAACGCGTATGACGGCCAGCCAGGCAGGACCCTGGCTCTGTTGCTCATAAACTTGAGTTTCCATGAGGTTCCAATCACAAGAAATATGAGGGAAGGAAATTTTTGGTGACAGGGCAACATGGAAGGCTCTGCTTGACTCTTCAGTGGTGAACTTTTGCTCACAGTGACTGAGCCAGTCTAGCTCGACAGCCCATCAGAAGGTCCAGCGTGAGGTGAGGGTGCTGTTAGCCCAAGACAAAGTCCACCTTGGCTAATGACGATCGGTCTGCCTGACTTGCTCTTGTTATTCTCTTTGGCTGCAGCATTCCTCACAGCCCGTCTTGGAAGTCTGTGTGCACTGGGTCGGGGGTCACGACAAGCTGGGATACGGCAGCGTGTATTGTCAGCACTTCCCTGGTGGTCCCAAGTGTTTCTGCCAGGCTTCAATCTTTCATTGTCATATTGAGTTTCCAACCCTTATTGCTCCAGGTGAAGCCTGGAGCATGCGTCTTCTTCACCCTGCAAAGGCGCAGACTGTTCTTCGGGACTTGACCTATTAATTTCTCACGGCAGTAACAGAAATGCCAGCACCACTACCAGCTCAGTGCCCATCCCATCCCTTTAGCAATGACCTATGCCTGCCCCGAGTGGAGCAGCAGGGACAGTCTTGGACAGACTCCCATCCAGAGTAGCACATTCCTCCCAACACCCCAAAGCTCACGCTGAAATAGATCCACCACAGCAGCCAGTCCCGAAAGCCCCTGGGGTGAGCTATCGCTGAAGGGTTGTGTGGATCAGGGCTTCCAGCTGTAAAACGCTTTCAGACGTTTTGGCCTGGAAGGTGCAACGTTCTGGAAGACCGTTGTCCCTAAACTGGGCTGTGCTCCTGTGTCTGCAGGAGCCGAGTCTCGAGCATTTCGACTCGATGAAAATAGGTTGTGCAGCAGCTACTTCTGAACGTCATCTGCAAACTGTTTAAGACATTTTTGCGTGAGCAGACAAAAGATGACTACCGTATGTCTGACTTCTCATGTTCCTCCGCAGAAACCCAGTACAGTCCCTCCATTGAACACAAATACAAACCATTTCCTGTGGCAGGACCGTGCTGGAGACAATATAGCATTTCCTTGTGGTCCTGGGAGATGTCAATATACGGCCGCCGTCCTTGCGGTGCTGCTTCTGGTTCACCGTGGGTCTCTTAGTAGCTGTAAGCAAGCTCCTGCAGTAACCTAGCTATTTTTCCGAAGCCTAACGCGTCTGTGCTGAGGTTTTGCATTAGCTAACAGTTGAAAAGGAAGCTGTCAACACGGTCTTTCCCCTGAAATTGATAGTTGTGCAGCTACACTTGAAGGCCCAGCTAGCTCGGGTGAGTAGCAGGGAACAAGTTGCCTCAGCTCAGCTCCGACCACGTGTTTGTGATCTACCTCTCCTTTTTCTGCAGACACATCTTGCTCAGCGTGCGACGTCCAATGCCCGTGAAGCACACACAGCCGATTCCCCTGGGTGTGCTGGGCCAAATGGTACCACACAGATACCTGCACACCCTGCATTTGCCTTGTCTCAGTCCTGACCTACTCCCTCCACGTCACCCTGAGAAGCTGTGATGCTAGAGTAATCCCACCCCCATACAGGCCCTGAGGACCCACAGTACTTGCTCTTTGGGGAGATCTCAGGGGTGTGGGGACTGCAAAGGCAGCTACTGCACCAGACGCCACAGACAGGAGACTTTTGATAGTTCATGCCGTGCAAACTCTGTGTCATCAGCTTCTAAAACTGTGGAGGTTTGGTACTTACAGGTGGACCTGAAAGAGAGAAGAAAAGCAAATGGTAAGTGCGAATGCAATTACTCCTAACAAGCAGGGCTAGATAAATACATTGCACCATCTTTTGGGGTTGATTCTGGTGCTGTCCTCTTTAGTCTTGCACTTGCACCAACTCCCCCAAATCAGCAGTACTGCTTACAGTCACTGTGAGTGCAGGGCAGTCTCTGAAAGCCCCGTAAGCCAGGCTCATGACACTGTCACGCTCATGTTCGGTCCTTCGGCGCGCAGAGGTCCCCGCCCTGAGCATGACACCACTGAGCATGGGGGATCTGTTACTTGCGTGACCCCACTCTTGCATCCTGCCCACTCCTTGAGCTTGAGAAAGTTGATGGATGGCGAGAATCTGCTACTAAAACGCCTGTGCCTTTTCCACCCGTACCAGGGATCTAGCAGAGGTGTGAAAAGGTTAGTGAGGAAACTACAGCTACTAAACACATCAGATCCCTTTTCTCTTTAGCACCAGCTGATTGCCCTATTGTTTCTGCCTCTGTCCCCACAGGACCCAATCTGCCCTCTTGGAAGAAGTTCCCTCAAATCTTTTGAGTTTCTTTTATTTTGGAAAGCTTTTTGGAACCTGCTGGTGTGGAATTCTCCCTCTTGCAGACCTGTTGTGCAGTATCTGTCAGGGCTGAAGCAGCACATTTCTTTCAGTGGCTCCCAGAAAATTCTTCAGAATCCCGATAGATTCAGAGTGTGTGGAACGAAAGCCCTGCACTCACTATTTGGTGGTTTCCTCTCTGTGGGAGCAGCGAGACACCACAGAGCTGTCAGGGGGCTCTATGCTTTCCATACTTTGCAGACACTCTGTTCTCTTTTTTTTGCCTTCACACAAAGTGCCAAGAAGTGAAACTAAGCAGTATAACAGGCGAGCTGACAGGTAGCAGGCAGCGACCTCTGCTTTGCACAGGAGGCGGATGCTGCGGTGAGCACCTGCCGTCATCCTGAAAATGCCCCTGGCTCAAGGGCCACAAAAGAAACCAGAGACTTTGGGTGAGCAAACATTTTCCACATTGGCCATCTCTCACTTAGCGTGACTCCTTCGTACCGCGGCCTGTGGCAAATGGTTTGGCCATCAAGCTTCCGTGACATAAAACTGCACTGCCAAAAGCCCTTCTTAGATTTTGCTCAGCTTCCCTTGCAGTTGACCCAACACGTACCTTTGGATTAAAATTAAGTTGGTCACCTCCACAGTGACCGCCAGACAGAGCTACAACGTGCACAGCCAGAAGGCTCAACAAATTTAAACAAGTCCACCCAAATTTAAGATGAGAGGTCGGGGGAAACCAGGATTCAGTTGGTCTGGCAATTGCCTGTCACCAGTGTCAGTGCTGAGGTGACTGTTCTCTACGGCACGCAAAGTCTAAAAAACAAAAGGGCTTCTGATCAAAGAGTTCATGTTCAAGGGCAAGGTGAGACCCAGATGCAGGAATCCTAATTTATGCCAGACTGGGAGAAAAAAAGGAAAAAGAAAAGTTTTCTGAGTCTGGGTTGGACGACAATGAAGTCCTGTGAGCAAACTGTTTTGGAGAGATCCTGTTTCAGAGCGAGCACCCTGTCACAAGGTCAGCGTTGGAGCTTGCCAATACACGGACTTTATTTCCATTAGCAGCGCTGCAGACCCTTAACACTCCGCCTACCCGTCTGGGCGGCGTTGGGGCGCTCATGGGGCGCACGAACCACTAAGGGAGAAAGAAAAACCTGCAGCCACGCAAGCCCTGAGCCATCCCTTCCAGACCAAACACAACCAGACGGCAGCACAGCCTGTAATGACACTGCAGCCTGAGTTTTGCTTTGCTCCAGAGGCTGCATCTACAGAGCAGAGTAAATCATCGATGATTTAGAGATCAAAGGCAGGGGGCCCATACAGTTACGTGCCCCCACACAAGTAATGGTTGTGTGAAGGGGGGCTGCACAATCTTGTATAAACACACATCAGTGACACAACCTGAGCCACAGTAAGTCAGTCAGGAGAAGCCACCCAGGGGCTGGGCTTCAGCATGACCCAGGAGAAAGCGAAGCCCTCAGACGCAGTCACTTCTAAAAGCAACATGGCAAGCTGTGCCAAGGACAGTGTGGAGGGAGGAGATGCTGCTGTTTAAGCACAGGGATTTTGCAAAGAGAAATGATGCTTCAGCAAAGTGGGATTGTCATGTTCTGTCATGGTGATTAACGAGAAAACCCAGACGAACTTCTAAATAGGCTCCATCTTCAATATAACAAGAAATGATTTAACGCATATTAGAGGAAAAAGTGGGCAAAGGAGAGAGGGGAACCTCGTTTCTTTACTCTCAACCACTCAGTGGCTGATCTGAGCCAGCCTCTCCTGGGCAGTACTGGCTGCACCAGGCTTCTCCTACACAACAGTCGGGCAGAGCTGCCCTGGCATGGTCAGGGATGGTGGCCATCCTGTAAGACAAACTACAAGTCAAGAGAGCAAGATTACAAGTCAACCACGCTGCACTGAGCCTCTCAGGAAAGCTACGTGTACTGCAACACCGCTGCCTGTAGTCCTCCACACTTCCCAGCTCCTGCAGTCCAGCCAGATTGGGGCTGCTGTGCAGAGACAGCCTGATTGCCATTAGGTGGGTCTGGTCTTTGTGGTGATGAACCCCAAAGGCTTTGTCAAAGAATCAGTAGCCAACAGTCTCGCCAGCCACGAATGCAAAACGTGCCTATGGAGATTCCTGCTCTTCCATGTTCATAGAAGGCTTTTTTGGGGTGGGATGGAGGTGGTGCTGCACAGGGGATGAGCTAATCTCCTTTCCATAACAGCCAACAGAGAAGGGGCAACAAGTCAAGACAGCAGGGATGAAAGCTACCGCAAACATTCCTGAGCCCATTTCATAACTAAGTCCAGCCAGCAAACAAACCCAGAGCTCCCAGACCACCAGATTCCTCCTCAGCCTTGCACAGAACAGGGAGCCCACATTTGTAATTAGCACCTCCAGATCCTGCACATTTTGAACCTGATCTTGCTGGGGCCAGCGCGATGCTGGTGCGGGCATGCAGGCTGCAGCACGACTGTCCGCCCACGATGGGCAGCTCAGGAAACGCTTCTTCGTGTCGGCATCTCACTGAAAGGCACTGGAGGAGTTTAAGTGACTGTGGTCGCTGTTTATCCAGCTGTGGGCCTTGTCAAGCAGCAGGGGATGGAGCGGGGGACAGAGCAAACTTGTTGGGAGTGGAGGAGTGGGAGGAAGCATTGGACTCCTGCAAAGAGGAGACCTCCAGAGCACCTTTGAAAATGAACATTGAGAAAACAAAGTATTCTCATGGGGGGTAGCCGGGATCCCTCTGGAAATCCGCACCACCTGCACTGTCCTTTCTCAGCTGGTCTGGCTTTCATGAGGATAGAAAACTTCCTTAAAGAAGCTCTGCCTGTCCTGTGGTCCAAGCAAGCTAGCTGTAGACAGGATAAATCCACCTTATTGCACACAGAGGAGCAATAAGGGCTGTGCCACAGAGCCCGCTGGTCCCTCGTCCTTCTCCCTGGCCCATTCAGCTGGGGACTGTGCAAAACAGAACTGACAGCTTTTCCTCACCCACAGAGAAACAAGAAGCCACCCTCCACGCTGTGGCCTCTTTGGGCTCAGAAGAGGGGATGCTTAGCTTCATAAGTGGGTCACATTTACCCTACAGTCCCATGTCCCAGAAAATCAAACCTTAAAAGCTGTAAATACTAGAGTAGGTCGGTGTGATGTGAGACCGTCTGCTGGCAGCAGACCTATCCTTCAGCTGCGGAGACAGCAACACTCTCTGGACTGATAGGATCATTGAAATTATCCCATCCATTTAAGGGCATTTCCTGACATCTGGAAAAGTGTCTGTTCTTAAAAGGCTCTCAAATCCTGTTGCTTAATTATTTCTTTCTCTAGCTTCTTGGATTCAGGCAGTTCAGTGTCTGCAATGTGGGTGTCTTCCAGCCTGCTCCAAGTGCTCACACACTAGGGATGTTTTTCCCCTGCTCTGCAGCATACACAAGAGGAGGACAGCAGAGAGGGAACTTAAAGACATTGCTGTTGCTTCCTTGGGTCATCCTCACAGCATGCTCCTGCAGAAGGGAAGATGTAAACATGTAATCCACCCCTGTGAGGAAGTCCAGCCATTTCACAGACCTAGAAGGCAGCCCTAGCGAGCTGGAGAGATACAGTTACTTCCTGACATTCAGGACTTTGTTAATTGATAACAAGATAGCTGTGGCCGGGCAATTAGTTATGAAACGCTGATTAAAATGTCAGGAACCCAAGCATGACCTTACCCGGGGTGGCAAAGGTCCCCTTGTTTGCAGCCCGAGCATTCAGCGCAGCATAACCCTGTTTCAGAAGGGAAGACCCCAGTTGGGTGCATGGAACCCAGGTGGTGGGTTTGGTCCAACCATTAACCTAACTCCATCAAAACCACTGCTAAACCATGTCCTAGAGCACCATACCTACACAACTTCTCATTATGTCCAGGGATGGTGATTCAACCACATCAAGTCTGTTCCAAGGCCTGACAACCCTCTCAATGAAGAAGCCTTTTTCTCATGTCTAACATAAACTTCCTCTGGCTCAGCCTGAGACCACTTCCCCTTGTCCTGTCACTCGTTACTTATGAGGAGGGACCGATCTCCACCTCTCTACGACCTCTTTCCAGGTGGCTGTGCACACAAAAGGTCCAGATTATTCACAATCTTTTAGAGATTCTTCCCAACCTCCATAAGGGGAAAAGTGCCATGTGGGAAGGTGGAGGGAGCTGCAAGTGAAAAGGCAAAAATACCACCAGCCTTGCCACAATGCAATAATATTCGTTCTGGGGGAAACTAAAGACAACAAAAATCTCCAAAATAATACGAATCATTTTAAACAAGTGATTGCCCACAGCACACCCTCCAGAAATTTAGCTTCGGGTTTTGTCAGCAATAGCGGACACTCTACGTGAATAAATCCCTTCAGAGAGCAGCAGTGCCTTGGCAAAGCCAGGCTCCCCTGACCACAGAACGTCCCCTCTCAGCTGCACCCTTGCAGAATCGCAGACATGTTGGACGGCAAATGGGCTAGCAGGATTTCACTGCCAAAAAATGAGCCCAACAATAAGCTGAGGCACCGGGTCATGCCAGTCACTCGGGCTCGCCTCCGAAATCAAACCCGTGATATCACCGAGACGCGGCGGTCCAGATCAGCAGCTGTTGAGGATAAAAGTCACTGCTCGGGCACTCTGAGCATCCTGGTGCGCCACCAGCGGCCCCTGCCAAGGAGAGGGCCTCAAGCACAGTGCTCAGAGAAGTCCATGGGAAGCCATTCCCAAAGCAAACAACCAACTGCAGCCTCACAGAGCAATGAAGCAGCAGTGTGATAATGACAGGCTCTCACTGCATCTCCAAGCATCTTCTTGTTTCAAGAAACAGCTATGAAGACAACACGAGACAGTCAGCCACTAGAGCCCTGTGAGGAAAACCCGGGCTGTTGGCACCACCGCAGCAAGCCCGTTGGGCAGCTCAAAGTGCTCAAAGATGCGGGTGCAGCAATAGATAAATATCCTGGCAAACACTTGGGGGAGCCCCTTGTGAAAGCAAAGGGCAGCAAAGAGCCAACAGGAGATGGCCCACGTGGTGCTGGGAAGGCTCCCTGGGGTCAGCGCCCCAAGCAAGGTCTGGAGGTCCCCTTGGGGTTTTCCAGTAGCGGGGCAGACCCCAGGGTGGTACATTGACACGAGGTGGAGGCAGGATCACTCCGCTCCACCACCTTCTGCCAAAGAGCCCACATGCCCCTGGGCTCGCATGCCAAAAACCGCTGCCCTCGACAATCCCCTTTCTCTTCCTTTTCTATCTCCCCTGAGCAAACCAAACAGATTAAAGGATCCCTGGGGAATGAGACGGATGTGAAGTCAGGGAGAGAACATCTTCAAAGCAACTAAGGGAAAAATGTCACCTAACCCATTTGGACAAATATTTCCCTAACCTGCTGCTGTCCTCTGGGGATGGAGACACCACGCTCCTCCACAGTGATCAGGTCCAGGCAATACCCATGCCCTGACTCATAAGTCATATTTATTATCTTTCTTAGAAATTATCTAACATTTCCACTGCTGTTGTTTCAGTTGGTCGACGACCTCTAATGCACAGCAAACCGAAAGAACGGCCTTTTTGCTTTCTCTCCTTTTTTGCGGTTACCTTTTATGTGTTTGAAGTCTGCTTTCCTGGTCCACACAGTCTCCTCTTGCCTTTAGACTAAACACTGGTTCTTCCAGACTTTCTGCAGAGGCTGTGTTTTCTGGACCTCGGGTCGTTCCTACTCTTTGTGTAGATCTCAAATAGCAACCTGCTCTCTGCCTCGCTGCATGAGGCAGGCAGCTTGGTGAAGGCAGGAGATGTGGTGTCTATTTACCGGATTACAGGATCTCAGTCACAGAGGGAAGCTGGGTTCCCTTCGGTCACCACCTCTGCTTTGCCCTTGTGTTCTGAAATGTCACTTGTCTTCTGTGGACAAAGCCTCAGGGATTTCTTCCAGCATTCCTCTAAGAGGCTGCTGTCCTCACTGTCTGGTGTGACCAGCTCTCGTTCTTCACTGAGGAGGAAGGTCTTCTCACTCACAACCATTTTATGGTGTCCTGGACAATTTTACCTCACTTGCCTCGAGCTTTCAGATTTTCATCTTCATCTTGCATACATGTTCATTTGAAATTCTTCCAACTTTAATTTTCTTGTGTCTGGTGAGACCACATCTGGAGTGTTGTGTCCAGTTCTGGGCTCCTCACTTCAAGCAGGATGTGGAGCTGCTGGAGGCAGTCCAGCGTAGGGCAACAAAGATGATGAAGGAGCAGCTCCCTTACGAGGAGAGGCTGAGGGAGCTGGGTCTCTTTAGCTTGGAGAAGAGGAGACTGAGGGGTGACCTCATTAATGTCTATAAATACTTGAAGGATGGGTGTCAGGAGGATGGAGCCGGGCTCTTCTCAGTGTCATCTAGTGATAGGATGAGGGGCAGTGGGTGTGAGCTGGAACATAGGAGGTTCCACATCAATATCAGAAGGAACTTCTTCACAGTGAGGGTGACAGAGCACTGGAACAGGCTGCCCAGGGGGGTTGTGGAGTCTCCTTCACTGGAGATGTTCAAGACCCGCCTGGATGTGTTCCTGTGCGACTTGGTCTAGGTGACCCTGCTGTGTCAGGGGGATTGGACTAGATGATCTTTTGAGGTCCCTTCCAATCCCTAATGATTCTATGATTCTGTGAATTTCAGCTCACTGAAGGTTTTGTTATTTCTCTTGTGGCTGATCCCTTCCTGTAACTCCTTTGCACTGGGAGGTTTCCAGCTCATACTTTTAACAGAGTTTTCCCGCCAGACTGCCCAGGGTCCTCAAATTCTTCCTCTCTCCAGGGGCACTACTCCACTAATTCTCCAGCTCCTCCTGTGGTTTTGAAGTCCACCTCAAGCACATGGACATTTCCACAAACACCTCACCACTCAGTCTGATGACATGCATGCCAATGCAATGAGTGACCCCTCCAATAAAACCCCACTCTTGGCAGAAGAGAAGTTTGATAGTGTCTCTACAGCTCCCACAGTGTGTCCTCTGACACGTCCCATTCCATGATAGGAATGTGGCAGGTGGTACCTGAAGAAAGCTCTGGGAACCCAAACCTGCTTGAAAACTGCAGATGGTTATCAAGAAGTCTGACATTCTTCCCTCGAGGAGCTAACTGCTCCTTCAGCACTTGCTCAGGCTCTGCACAAGTGCTGTTCCTCAGAGAGCTGCAGAATCAGGAAGGAACCGCAGCAAAAACTGTCCAAAGTAAATCATAGCTCAGGAAACCAAAAAAAGAACCAAAATCCACAACACTCTTACTTGCTGCTGAGAATTACGATCTCTCTCATAACACAGTTGCCTGGGAAAAGCAGAAAGTCGGAACTTACAATAGCCAATAATTATTTAAATAAAAGATTGTGCACTTACAATGCAAATTATGCATCTTACTCCCTTGCTGAAGCGCACAGATTAATTTTCTTCCTGCAGAATACTTGCAATTAGCTAGTTCTTGCTATTCTTCCCTTTCGCCCATCTGCTAACTCTTTTCTTCTTCCTTCCTCCTTCCAAAATACTTCACTACTTTTGTAACAGCAAATTCTGTCACCTACCCGGGGAGGAACAAAAGACCATTGTGTTCAATTTATCTTTTAATAGACTACTTCCTTAAATACCTCATGCACTGCCAGCGCTGTCTTCCAGACCCTGTCTCACACTCTTTTGAGTTATGAAAACGTTTGGGACGGTCTTTCCTTTAACCAGGACATTTTTCCACCCCAGATGATGGATAGCTCCCAGTCACCACTAATTACCCTATCAGCAGTTGGACATAAGCCTAGCCACAGCGCTGTTCCTCCAAAGGCCAGCAATGCATCCCTGTCACTCGTTATCCTCTTTCTTCAAGGATGGAACAAACTGGCTAATTAGAGACACCATAAATTCTTCCTTCAGGCTGCTTCCTGATCCACTGCCTTGTTTCTGAACAGAGCACGTGGAGGAGCGTAGGGCTGATGTTAGTCCTTTTAAAAGGAAGAGTGCAACGGTGTTTCTGAGCCCAAGCGGGTATGGCCAGCACGTTTTATTGCACAGGAAGAGGAGAGCCATACATTCATCCATCCGCGTCTAGATGGTGCTTTCTTAGCACGTCTCCAGCTCCGAGAGCTGTGCTTAGCTTGGCTACCCCCACCCAGGGCTCTGCTGGGCAGGAGCCAGGCTGCGGCAGCACACACATATGGAGACAACCCGTGTTGCCTAACCAGGATAAAAGGATTCGTGGCTTTCCTTACCTAAAATGAACTGAGCGTGCAGATCCCTTCCCTGCCACCTCCGGTGTCCAAACCAGATGGCTTTGCACAGCATGCGCTAGGGAGAGACATCAGACTGGAAAGGCAAAAAATAACCTCAACCAACTGCTGCTTCCCTGGTGAGCGTGGTCTGCAAAGCACCTCTCGTCTCTGCATCGCGGCAAATTTGGCCCAACAAGTGAGTTTGCTAACACTCAGCCAGAAATCGCTTGGGATGGAACAATTCTTCTTATTTAGGCATGTCAGTAATTTTTTTCCAAGGTAGTAGAAAATCCCTCATGATAACCTCAAGGAGAAAGGAGAGTGCAGCGAAGATGAATAAGAGGTATTTTCTCCTGCCACTGGAATAGAGAAAAAAGACACTTGGAGGAAAACCAAGTTTAGAAGGTAGTTATTCTGAAGCTCTTCCTCCCAGTCAAAGGGAAGGGCCCAGAGGGCACGAGGGGGAGAGGACCTTATAGTTAGAGAGAATCTTCTCAAAAGTGCACAGGGTGGGTGACACACACGTGCCGCAGGCACGCACGCTTGACAAAAATATCGTTGGGGCTGCTCAGCCACTGCCAACGAGCCACAAGTCCTATTGAAACAACACACTCTCACTGGTGCAGGAACTTTGTGCGTGAGGGCCGAGGTCTGCATCAGTTTGCTGCATGGGAAGGGCACACAGAAAAACCTGCGTGGAGGAGGCAGTGATGGCTGAACGCGCGCCACACCACGCAGGGCCAGGGACCGTCCATGCCCCACACCAGCCTTCAGTCCAAGAATCACGCATTCACGTCTTCCCTTCCTAAAGGATCTGAGAGCCGCTTCCCATCGCTGTCCCTAGAAGCTGCAGGGCACATGCCTGTTAAAGGTCACGTTAATGCAACAGCAGAGCACAGGGATCTATCCAGGATGGCTTTGAAGTTCAGGGAGAGGAAATATTCGCAGGCACAGCCCAGTAACACATTGCACAGGGGATTTCAAACAGCCTCGCAACACCACGCTTCTCCACGGGTCTCAGACAGGTCAGGGCCAGGTATGTTGCTCCCCAGTGAGCTGCCCGGCTGTGGCCAGGACTGTGTCACAGATCCACAAGCTCTACAGGGTGTTGCTTGTGGATTTCAACCTGCCTTTTGTCTGTGTTGCACTGCCATACAGTAAATTTAATAGGGACGTAATCTACAGGTAAAGCCTGCTGTTTTGGGAGAACTGGCTACTCCCTTTTTGGTGCCAAAATCCCTCTAATAAGGAGCTGATATATAAAAACTGAAATAAAATAGGGAGGAAAATATCCCAGCCCATTGTGTGCCTCAGCTCCACTAGGGATGAGGCCAACACACAACTCCCAGCAGCTGCTGTTGCCTCCAGCAACATCTCCTCCCTTGGACAGCAGTGGCTGCTGATAGAGAAGGAGGAGAAGCAAGGACCAGCCACCGAGATCCAGCCACATCCGCTCAGCGCCACATCCCGGTCCAAGTGCCGGGTGCTGCACTTTGGCCACAACAATCCCATGCAGAGCTACAGGCTGGGGTCGGAGTGGCTGGAGAGCAGCCAAACAGAAAGGGACCTGGGGGTGCTGATCGATGCCCGCCTGAACATGAGCCAGCAGTGTGCCCAGGTGGCCAAGAGGGCCAATGGCATCCTGGCCTGCATCAGGAATGGTGTGGCCAGCAGGAGCAGGGAGGTCATTCTGCCCCTGTACTCTGCACTGGTTAGGCTGCACCTTGAGTACTGTGTCCAGTTCTGGGCCCCTCAATTTAGGAAGGACATTGAGGTGCTTGAGCGTGTCCAGAGAAGGGCAACGAGGCTGCTGAGAGGCCTTGAGCACAAGCCCTATGAGGAGAGGCTGAGGGAGCTGGGATTGTTTAGCCTTGAGAAGAGGAGGCTCAGGGGAGACCTTCTTGCTGTCTACAACTACCTGAGGGGTGGTTGTGGCCAGGAGGAGGTTGCTCTCTTCTCTCAGGGAGCCAGCACCAGAACAAGAGGACACAGCCTCAAGCTGCGCCAGGGGAAATCTAGGCTTGAGGTGAGGAGAAAGTTCTTCACTGAGAGAGTCATTGGCCACTGGAATGGCCTGCACAGGGAGGTGGTGGAGTTGCCAACTCTGGAGCTGTTCAAGGCAGGATTGGACGTGGCACTTGGTGCCATGGTCTAGCCTTGAGCTCTGTGGTGACAGGTTGGACTTGATGATCTATGAGGTCTCTTCCGACCTTGATGATACTGTGATACTGTGATACTGTATCAGGTCTGACCTCAGGAAGAGCCCCTTTCCATGGGCAAAGCAGGGCCCACGGCCCACAGCCCTGTACCTGCTGCTGGTAGAGCCACGCAGTGAGGGGAGCCTGGTGTAGATGGGATTGCTGGGTGGTCCCCAGCGTAGCACAGACGCTGCCCGGAGCAATCCCAAATCATAACAAACGAGTCCTTTGCACAAAGCTCTGTCAGTTCAGATTCCAGTTCAGCTGATATAATCTTCATCTCGTCTTTGAAAGAAAGGGGAAAAAAGAAAAGAAGAAAGAAAAACAGACATCCTAAGGGAAAGGGGTGAGGCAAGCGATGGACTGATACCAGCCGTGTGCGCCTCAGCCCCTCGGCACAGGAAAAATGTGCTGTTAATCAGTCGCCCTCTGGGAATAAGCTGATTTAATTGCCTCCTGCTCTGTACGGTCCGGCTGCGGCTGCGGTGCTGCTTGCCCAAGACATCACAGGAGAGAGAAACCAACCCTGAGCCTCAGCCGCCAGTTTGGAACAGGATGGGTGAGCAGAGCAGAAGTCACCTCCTCGCTTGGGGAGCGAGGGGATGGATTTGTCTGGGGATGCTTGTGCGAGTTGCTTCCCAAACCCACATTTGCAAGAGACAGAGAGCACCGAAGAGCACGTCACCACCCCACCAGAGCCATGAGCACTGCAGAGGGGATGGGTACACCAAGGAGCCCCCTTTCTCCTGTCTGAAATACAACCTCATTTTGGGGAACACACAGCAAAGACATTGAATGGGCGATACGGTGGTTTCCAGCTAGGAAAGGAAAGAAGTAGCCAAGTGAGCAGCCCAGTCAGCCCCAGCTGTATGGAGTGGACCACACACCGGAGCGCATCTCCCCAGCACTCCCGTTGTCACACGCTCCCATTGACATTCCAACACGTTAAACCGGGATGCAGCAGAGCGTCACTCCAATGCAAGCAAAGGCTTTCCAAGGCCTATGTTTCACAGTGCTGCTGCATGTTGAAGAGGCTGCAGTGCCCATCAAGGCAGAGACCTGGTGCAGCCCTGGGAAGGAGAGAGCCGCGTTGAGCGGCTTCACCTGCAGAGTGACGTACCGGACGGTCGCCTTGAAGCGGCTACAGTGCACGATGCAGCTTCCTGGTCTCCCACCTGTGAGACTGCCGGGGTGTTTAGTAATTGATGGCCATCTGCTCGTCCACAAAGGCTGCTGCGAGAAGCGTTGCTGCGTCTTTAACGGCTGCCAGCAATGGGAAACTCATTGGAGCGTGTGTTTGGAGGGGAAGAAGGTTAAGATGATTAACTGGTGCTAACAAGTTTAGGATGTGGAAGAAGTATTTTCTTGGATGTCCATCAAAGAGAGGATTGAATGTTCCCCGGGAGGGGGCAGGGGGCGCGGGCGGTATGTGTTTAGCAGATGAGGTTTCTGCTTCCCAAAGCTGCCCGGCCCCACATGAGACAACTTCTCTTTTTTAAGCTGCTGCCTCTCCCCCTGTCCCATCGGCCCTGGCCTGGCATCCCCCCCCCCCCCCGCCCCCGGGGGGGGGGGGGGGGGGGGGGGGAGGGCTGAAAGGTGATCCGGGGGGACGAAAGCTGCCCCTTTGCTCTTCCTGTTGATCTGCGCCCTGAGACAGCCTTTGGGCACCAGCAACCAGCCTGGCCCTCGGTCCCCACAGCGCAAAGATGCAGGCAGACACTTGGAAGAGCCAAGAGGGAATCGGGTATCACCACACCAAAACCCAACACCCCACAGAAGAGGGCTCCTCCTGGGGCTCTTCAGCAAGCCCTAGCTCTCTGCCCACCCTGGGGACACCACACAGAGCCATCCCTGACACCAGCCGGGCCAGCACTCTGCTGTGTGCTTCCCCATCACCCTCAAGCGCATGGCACCAGCTAACACCAGCACTGAAGCAAAGTCCCCTCGCAAACAGCCTTGGAGCGAACCTCTTGGCGCCTACAGCATCTCCCTGAGCCCATCCTGGGCATTGTTTACGTTCTTCAGTGGCTGGTGGGTGCCCACACTTTGCACAAGGGGCTTGGACGCCAGCGGGCACCACGCCTTGCCACGGAGCCTGACGGCTGGTGCGACGCACCCTCATTCCTTCGGCCACCGCAAAGCTGCCAGGATGGGCAGCACATGCAGGACCCACGTCGCAGAGCCCGGACATGCGTCAGCAGCTGACGCAAACCAGCCTGGCCATGTGTATAGAGCCCAGGCCTGGGAAAAATCCTCCACCCCGGTAGCACGCTCACGCTGAATCAAAGCCATCACAGTACAGTAGCAGCACAGTGTCATCCCTGGGATTCCCCAGCCAGCTGGGACAGCTTTGCCTCATTTTGTCAGGGTGCTGATTTATGCCCATATGTACTATATACGTTGTAAGCACAGGCACGCAATGGTGTAAACACTTCCACCAAACATCTGTACACAAACCCATCAAACATGCAGAAGCTCCCTGCCACAGCCCTCGACGTGCGTCCTGGGTGCCCCACAGGCAACCGGTGGCCCCACTCCATGTGTAGGGTGCCACTCATTGCTGCAGCCATTATCCAGATGCAGCCTGGTAGGGATGGTAAAGGTCACCATGGGACTGTTACCGGATACAAACAGGCACAGACGCTGAGCTGTTCTTCTGCATCAATCTGTGCTTCAGGTTGGAGCCTGCTACAGTGGGTGCCTGCTCCTGAGCAGGGATGTGCATCCGTTCCTCCCTCCATGGGTAGGAGCACCTCTCGCTAGACAAGGTTGTTCGGGGCCCACATAAACACTGGAGGATGGATGATGGCCAAACAGCCAAGGCTTATCCAGGACTGGGATATAAACATATACACCAGCACCAGTACAGTCAGAACTTGTGTCACTGAGACGCAAATGTTCGCCTGTTTGCATCTTTGAGGACAAGGTCAACCTCCACGGAAGAAGACCCACGGCACCTCTGCTTGTGTGGGGGAATTTCCTTCCACATTCTAGCTAGTTTAAAATAAAACATCATAAAATACAAAGTTTAAAATACTAAAACCCATAAGAGGACAAAAAGAGGAGCCTGAGGGTGTGCAGGAGACAGGATAGAACGTGGCCAGAGGCAATTATACAAACAAGCAGATGAGAGTAAAGGCCACTCTCTTGCCAATCACTTCCGCCCCAGCACTTTCCCTTTTCAATGCATTGCCTGTTTTTAACCCTATTTTGGATAAGGATGGAAAGGAGGCAGATTTTGCCCTCAGAACTCCATGGGCACAGTAGCCCTATGAGGATCTGCCAGTCCTCCAGCCATTTTGCAGCCCAGGCAGCACTCACGGCTTACGAGAAACCTGCACTGTGGCAACAACAGCAGGTTCATTACAACCAGTTAAATACTCCTTAATAAAGCCAGCTTAAATACCAAATCAGACTAAGCCAAATAAGCTGATGCTTAGAAGCACAAGAAGCATCCTTGCCCCCTGTTATCACGCCTCATCCCCGGATGTGCCAAGCACCAGGTGACAAAAACCAAGCCAGGAGCAACCCTCGGAGCTGCCCTGAGCAGCAGAGCTGCCTACGTGTTTGGAGGAAGACTGTTCAGCCACCAAACCAGCTGTTTGTTTGTTTTGTTCCTGAATTGTTCATCCCCGTCTACACACAAACTGCTCACAGAATCCGTGGAATTCATTGTGTGGTTTGCATCTTCAAAACAAATGAAACAACAGTATGTCTAAACCAAACAAATCCCAAGCCAGTGCACAGCCAGCGGGCCAGGGCGCATGAGCAACGCTCAAGGCTGAAGCACGCGCGCGCTCCGGGGAGCCCAGACACACGGAGGGGCAGAGGGACACGGGGGACACATAAATTTCAGGGAAGAAGAGAATCCCCAGGGGGATTTCTTATTAAGAGGTAGGGGGGGGGGGCAGGGATGAAAAATGAGAAGTATCTCAGCAGTTGCTATGGTGCAATTTTTCTTCCAGATGTGCAGTGCCATGGGGATGCCGTGCCAGAGAAAGGCGCTTTTGGACACGACAGAGTGCTCTTCCCGCCGCAGCACCGCCGGACGCCCATCCACTGCAGCCCAGGCGCCGCTCCTGCGAGCGCTCAGCTCTCCGGCCAGCCTGGCTGCAAGGGCTTCATCCAAGGCAAAAAGGCACTTCAGAAAGCTTTTGGCAAGGAGTGGCTGACTCAGATAAATGTCCCCCTTTCCGATTTTTTGGTGAGAGGTTGTCAAAAAGCTGCATTTAGAAGCTTTTGAAGCAGAAAACGTCTTTCTGCACTGTCAGCACAATAAAACACGCTGAGGTTGTCCTGAAAATGAGTCAAACACAAAACCAGGGCGTTTCAACTAGTTCAAGCACCTCCTGACAGGAGGACCGTGGGGACTGTTGTTTCACTGCACACTCCCACCTCACGTGCCACATGGCTCTGAGCCAGGGCCACCGACACAGCTCGAGGATGCTGGCGTTTAAATAGATGGAGTGAACTTTCCACGCCCTCACGCCATGCCAAGGATCCCAAACACCTTCTCCACCTCTTGGAGATAGCTCGTCTGCTCAAGCTTTTAACCTCACAGAAGCCCTCAGGACTGCCCAAGCAGCCCCTGCAAGCAGAAGAAAGATCACCTTAAAAATGATAGCGAGAAACCATAGAAGCCATGAAAACAACCTGGTAACAGGCAGAGCACTCCAGTCTGAGACAGCAGGATTTGGGAACTGGGCCCATTTTTGGCTCCCCAGAAGCAAATGGGGAGGAGATAAGAATCCCAAAGGAGAAACGGATGCATCCACTTGGATGCAATATCCTGACCGGGTGCTCCGAGGTCAGCGCTCAGCCTGCACTGCCCAGCGGTCTACGCTGACTGCAGCCAACTCTGCCACCTCCTTGTCCACCCACTCGGATCTTTCCCTTCCCAGTGTTTCCTCTCTCCTCAGGGCCTGGCAGGGGTTGGGACGTGGGAAATCTTGCCACCTCCTGCTGATTGGCCCTCTCCACTCTAGGTGACGTATCCTGGGCGGGAGCCAAAGACCCGCTGCTGTCCCACACCATTTCTTACTGGCCTCCTCCAACAGCTACCATTGTGCCAAGGGGTCCAGCCAGCAAGGAGGACATTCACCTGAGGGGACAAGCAGAGGGTGAGCTGGATGCCCAGACCAAACGTCCCACAGTCCCCAGGTGCAACTGGGGCCACTGACACACAGGGCACCCCACAAGAAAGAAAATGGCAGTAACTTTTTTGAGTTGTGGTGGCTGTTGCTGGTACTTGTGTAGGTTAGCTGGGGCCAGAGCGCGGCCAAACAAGAGACGTGGGCGAGATTCTGTCTCGGAAGAAACGCCATGGGGACATTCCCTTACAAAGCCTCAAAGGCACTCCCGAGAGTTCCCCAGTTCCTGGCCAGTGCCAAAATCCTTGCAGCTGCCCTGCACCAGCATCCGAGCCCCAGTAACAGCAGAAGGCACACTGGCTTGTGGCAGGGTTGTGCAACCTCCCTCTGACAGCCCGTCTCAGTCCCCAGGAGCCCATGGGGCCAGAGCTGCCTTCCCCCGCATCCCAGCTCCCGTCTCTGCCCCAGAGTACTGCCACAGGGAGCGCTGGAAAAGCCATTGGGCATCCCTCCGAGCCGCTTCCTGGCTTGCATGGCTGACCGCTTCCCGTGCTGCCGGCTCCCAACCTGCCCGAGGAGAAACCTGCCCAAAACAAGCGTTGCGGGGGCAGGGGGACCGGAGCCAGGCTTTTCCCTTTTTTTTTCACTTGAGGGATATTGAAGACTGGAGCAGAGAGCCAGCGGAGTGAAAAACAGCCACGCGGGGACTGTGAAAATAGGAGCTGAAGAGAGGAAGATGGGAAAGATCTAATAAAGGGAGTCACAGTGTATGAAATACACACGCACCCACCTCCGCCAGGATGGCTGTGGGAGGGGGCTGGTGGTAATCCCTGGCTGTTTGAGACGGTTCAGACAGATGGGATCCTGGATTAGACCAGGAAAGCTCAGATTTTCACCCTGTCAACCTCAAAAACAACGATTTTCCCTCTAAGCATTTTGTTATTATGTGGCAGAAGCCAAGGGAAGTCAATTGGCCGTAAGAGGATCCTCCAGCCTCAGGTAACTCGGTCACATCCTGATCCTATCGGGGAAAAGCAACGTGTCCCTCATCTGAGCAAAACTCACAAGGGGAGGCTCGCTCCTACAAATCAGACCCATGGGGTCACCAGCATCTGCTCAGCCCAAGAAAAACTCTCCCAAGCCTCAGCATGCAACAACCTCGGATCAAAACCCATGCTGGTCTGCCCATCCATGCTTGGCCTTGGCATGGGACAGGGGATGGGGAATAGCTGGGTACAGCCACTGCAGCTGCTGAGCCTTTTGGAGCCTTTCCCAAGCTGTACAGACTTGTCCCAGATCAGCCTGGCAGTCAGCGGGACAGAAGATGTTGCACAGGTTACATAACAGACGAAGTGATCGGGGTCCTCAACCATTCACAACGGCTGTGCGGTCCCCACTGGGCCACTGCTGCAGACGAGTGACCTCTGCACTCAAAACACACAGTATCTGCACAGCCCTCTGTGTCCTGAAGCTCTGCGTGACCCTGCCCGGGATGTCCACATCCGTGCCGAACAGGTCAGCAAGTGAACTTGCCTTCCTTTTCCCTTTCTCTGCCATGCAGGGACCTGGCTCACAGCAAGGGATGAGCTCGTGTGGCTTCTGGTAAACGTTTATTTTTGGTGAGGAACATCATGTGTTTACAGGCAGCAGAGTGGGTCGGTGAGAAGCTGCGGGCATGTGCCAAGACTTGCAACATCTTGATGCTTCTCAGTGCTTCTGAATACCTTGGTCTCCCGCAAGGGTCATGTTGTCTGGTCCTCAAGGCATTTAAAATGCAAGAGGAAAATGCACTGGGGAAAAGGATTCCCAAGATCTTGGCCTGGAAGAAAGACCATGTTGAAACAGCACAACAGTGCTTTCAGGTGGCCTGCATTGCATCAGCCTGCAGACCAAAGGGAAACACCCTGGAGCAAAGGGTCTTCAGATGAGACAACGGCTGCCTGAAGGTGCCTTCGTTTCTGTGCTGCCCAAAGCCAATCTAGATTTCACCTGCCGCTACATCAGCTTTGGATCATAGCTTCATTTCCCTTATGGATTAGCTAGCTGGGTGGGGAAGTTGTACAAATCAGTATCCACATCCATAACATATGTCATGAAGACAAGCAAGTTTGACGGGTACAGGTGGAAGCTTGAACCTGTGTGATGCAGTTACTATTGTTCTCCTGCATCCAAACAGTCCTGTGGAAACACTAGGATTTTAACTGAGTGGGTACCCAGGTATTACAAGGAATCCAGCACCAAGTGATGCCAAAGCTGATGGGTAACTTGAACCACGTAGTCTGATCTTGACGCAGAAATACTTGGGAGACTCATCCATCACACCCATGGTGCAGGGAGTCACATTC
This sequence comes from Rhinopomastus cyanomelas, assembly GCA_013400115.1. NCBI lineage: Eukaryota > Metazoa > Chordata > Aves > Bucerotiformes > Rhinopomastidae > Rhinopomastus > Rhinopomastus cyanomelas. The sequence continues at coordinate 80,989 of VXBP01003352.1, read as the reverse complement.
GAACGGCCTCAAAACTTAGCAGACGTCTTTCTTTCCCTCTGCTCTGCACTTAAGTTCTAAGTTTCCTTCCCCAGGCTGCTCAGAAACACCAGGAGGGTATTAATTCCTGTGGTTTTATGGCATTTCTATCTCAAGTCTAGGCATGAACTTGAAAAAAGAGTAGTGCTATGATTTGTGTTCCCATTGAAGGGAAGGGGTTGAGATTTAAACACAGTTGAACTGTGTTTTGACCCAATCAGTGGAGAAGAAGTACTTGGAAGGTATTTCACTTGTGCTGTATTTCAAATTCAAACCAAACCGAACTAGTTCTTGTTTCTTTTTGGGACTAAAAGTAAGGTCCATCAGTCCTGATTTGGACTAGTCAAATCAGGCATCTTCAAATGTTCTGCTGGGCTGAATTATGGATTTTAGTTCTCTTTCATCACAAACCTGTTGATCTTTAAGTCCTTCATGTATGAGCTGCTACCTTTCAAACCCATTTTAGTCTAACATGAGACTGTACCTCCTATGTGTGCGCACAGGTCTTTACGCTCTCATTTTGTGATCGCACTACCAACAGTAGCCAGTTCCCTCCATTATTTAATCCACTGTTGACCATAGTTCAGTACATTGCGATGCACGTGTCAAACACCTCACACTGAGCACCAGAGGAACCCAAGAAGAAGCTGCAGAAGGTTAAAATGCCACTTTCAGACACAACTTTCCCTGGTCCTTTCTCTTCAGGATGAGCTTTGGCTACACAATCTGGATGTTCTGACCATCTCAGAACTTCAGCTTTGGATTTGAATGGTAGCTGGCTCGTGTCTACTTTGTTCTACACGGTCAAATGCATCCAAAGACAAGGAGGAAGGCTGAATGAGTCACAGTGATGGAATGAAATGCCATTCACACATTTTTTTTTCCCTTGCAATTTGTCACTTATTGTATTGAAACCACTTCAGAAGATGCATCTCAAAGAGCCTTTTGATATTAGCATGATTAAAAACATGATGCAGTTAAGCAATCCCATAATATTTCTGTATGTTATATGAGCTGGTCTCAGTGACCACTTCTCTCAACCCCCAACAAATGGCCGCTTCCAGCAAAGGGCAAGATGCCTCAGATAGTTGGATAACACACCAAAGAATTCAACTCTTCTCACGCCACAGGCATGCTGGCCCACCAAACTCTAGCTGCTCAGCTTTGGCGTTGGCTCTAGCCTATGTATCCCAAACCTTCTCAAATAAGACGAGAAGGACGCACCTCAAAGAGCCATTCTGTCCACTCCAAAATCCTCTTGATGTCTAAATCAAACAGAAACATTTACCTTCTAGATGTACCTTTCTCCATCGAGCCCCTAGGTGTCTGTCACCCTTCTTGCTCTTCCTGTCATGAGCAGAGGTCGCATCTACCTGACTCGTTACACGCACACCGATGGCCTATAGCCAGCGGTAGCCGTAGGATCTCCCGTGCTTCAAGCACACTGCTACACAAACATGCACAACTTTGCCTTCACAGATCACATGGCTTTAGAAAAGCTTTCAACAGGACGCAGATGAAAATGCCCCTTCCCGCGTGCTAACGGTCCCACATCCCTACCTGCTGGGCAGTTGCATCGCTGATGTGTGTCTCGAACTTCTCGATGTTTTGGCAAGTGAAACTTCAATTTCTGTCGATGGACAACAAAAAAAAAACCACAAAAGGATTAATTAACCACTGTTGAAATCAAAGCCTCAAATTCTTGGAAAAGTGGGACTGGGGGATGCTGCCCAAGCAGAGATGGAAGACACAGAACAGGACAGTTTGGGAACAAAAAAGGCATTAAAGTTCACAGTCTTTAACTAGAAATGTGGGGTTTGATTGGAAGCAGGCTGAGGGTGTTTCGTAATGGCCTCCAAATGTTGTCCCCCTGACAGGCATTACAAAATCAAGAGCCAGCAGTGTCCTCGTGAGAAAGCTGCACTTCTCAGAAGACCCACTCAGCGGGTGAAGCAGGTAGACTACTCCCTATGCTCACGGAGACAGCTGGATGGTGATTGCAGGTCGCCTGAAAGTAGCAAGAGCATGTCCTGATACCTTCAGAGGATGTGGAACTTAATCCTCCTACAAGTGCAGAACAAGACAAAGAGCTTCCACAAGGTGGAATCATGTCAAGAAGTTCATTTCCAACCAGCTGGGATTTCTAAGGGTGCTGTCTATCAGTCTGCTGATTGCTGGCCCCATTTGTGTGTCTTTAAAGGGACTATAGAATCCAAACAAGGCCACTACATCCTCCCTCATGGGAAATATCATTACAATTGACTCAAGTCCTGACCAAAATGCTCTTTAGGGACAGCATCCACACCACCCCTCACAGACTTTACTAAAATAACTGATTGAGTCAAGAAAATGCAAATCAATCCCAAGAAGTTATTCATTAATGCCAGTGAACCGCACTTCGTTAATGAGTTGAAATGATTTCAGAAGATTGAGCTGCCCAGGTGCCTGCGCTGAGGAGTTACTCCCTCTTCCCTCCTAATCCTCAAATCCAACCATTCAACCCAGGTGAAGCTTCTTATTGCCCAAACTACTTCACAACACTTTGAAAGAACTTGAAAGTAGCAGCCTTGAACGATGCTCTGTTTCTTAGAAGCCCGTACCCAGGATCATATAGAAATTAACTTGATTTTCACAAGCGCGTACCTTCACACAGCAAAGTCTGGGAGAAATTTACTTGGGGGGGGGGGGTTGAAAGACAGAGCCACATATTTGTGCCTGCACTAAGGGAAGGCAGAACTGGCTGGAACATCTCCATTTTTCACTTTGAAATGATTGGCTTCCTTATTGCAAGTCAAAATCGCTGGGGGTTGTTGTGACCGACTAGAAATCGGATATCTTCACAGGGTTTTTTCGCGTGGTAGACCGAAGTGTTCTGACAGTGAATTGATTTGATGTCAGGGTGAGGAGAGGACTTCACACAGGGAGAGATGCTGGTTCTCACCCGGCGTTTGATCCGCGCTTCCCAGGTGGAAAGCACGACTTCACAAACCCTTGCATTTGGGCACATTCCCGCCTTGCTGCCACCCCAGAGGGCACAGCCCTGCTCTGCAGCACTGCTTGGCTTCCAACACTTTGTGCCAGTGGTCAAACGTGGGTACGAAGGTGACAGCGGAGCCTTGGTTTGGATACTCGGACTGACATGCAGACACAGGACTTCCCTTTCCACCTACACGTGTGGCAGCCACAGTGTCTGAAGGGGACACTGACATGTTTGGGTAGGTTTTCCACATGTGAGAACAGGCTTAGCACGGGGCAGGGGTGACAGTCCACACAAGCAGGGGCAGAAGGTCATTTCCTGACCCCCAAGGATCCAAGCGCCCTGGCTGCAGCAGGGCCCTTTATAGGACAGAAGCCTGCAGGGAAACATTCAACAGATCCCACCAAATGCAGAGGCAGCCCAGGGGCCACGGGAACAATGTGGGGTAAAAGCAAAGTGAGAGCTTGCTGCAAGAAGCATTGGCTGGGTGCCTTTGCCAGAGTACAAGGACGGGAGCGACATAAGTGGACTTCTCAGGGAAGTGGTGACCCAGCTGGTCTTGAGCAAGATCGAGAAACATGAGTGATAACACTTCCCCACGACTTTATCTGCAGGGTCAGGGCAGTGGGAACACCTGGGACAAATGAAACAGCCTTATCAAGGAAGGAGGCCCCTTGGGAAGGATGTGTGGGTGCTGCTGGGCAGAACCAGGAGCACAAACCGAGCACTGGAACCACGCAGCCATCGAGCGCTCAGCTGCAGTGCGCACTTGCCCCATTCCTGCCCCTCAGGGTGCTTGCCTGAAGCCCAGGAGCTCTGCACAGCTCTGTGGTTGCAAAGGACAGTGGTGTCATGGCTCTCCTTCAGCAGAAAGCAAGACCTAGCAAGAATTCAGGAGGAGTTTAGTTTCCTACACAAGCTATTATACAAACACTGACTGCCACAGAAAAGTTCTTGGACTTCTGGAGACCTCAGCTCAACTTTGGGTTGAAATTGTGAAACAAAAGGAATTCCTGGGCTTTTCTGCTTCTTTCACTGCCGCTGTGCAATGATCCAACATGAGAAGCAAGATTTGTTCAAGAGAGGAAAAAGAAAAGGGCTTTCCTCTAAAACTGGTCTTTCCAAGAGACAACTTCCATTCCTGGGCAGAAGAAAACCACTTCAGTTTAGGAACACTCCGTTTTCACTTCTGTAAGCAAAAGCACATGGTTTCTCTGGGAATGTAGTGCTTCCAGTCATCTTTCTGGGACCTGGGGTTTGCTTTTTCACCTGGGGAGCACCACCAGCGTGAAAGATGGGAGCGGTGACAGGCAGAGACGCTGACAACACCTCTGATGGGAGGAGGGCTGACTGGGTCAGCACAGCCTGCTTGCTCTTGCCTGTCACATTTTCCAGTGATACCATGGCTGCACCTTCCCCCTACACAAATGGAAGGAGCTGAAAAAGCCTTTTCTAGCAGACCAGCTCTAGCGTGAGGACCATGCACCTCTGTGTTTCAGGAGCCATCACACATCCTTGAGCGCAGAGGAAAGGGGAAGCCCCCCTGTAAAATGCAAAGCCAAGATGGGCTCTGGAAATGGGCGAGAAAGCCAGAATGGGGTCTTCTACAGGTTTTGCTAACTCTCTGACAGCACAGTCTGGCTTGGGAGAACAGAACAGTGCAAGTGAAACCTCTTCTGACATTGAAGGACCATGACTGTGGTCTCCTAAACCTTGCAAGTGCCTGTCTATTATGGGTTGGCACTTTAGGTTGGGTGAAAGAGAGGGCATTTCTTCAGAAGAGGCAGATTAATAGCTCTTCAGCAGACGTAGTTGTTTGCAGTCACCCGGGGAGGTGAAATCATTTCCCACCACTATCTCCAACAGCTAAGAGAAACATGTCTCAAATAGATAATCTATTACAACCATCAGGAGGATTTCAAGGGCGGGTGATTTTGTTAACTCTTATTGTTTTATCTCCAATTTCACTGCTTTCTCTTAAAGTCCCAGCTCCCGGAATCACAGGACTGTGCTGCACAGAGCAAAAGCAAGCAGCAGGTCCTTCCAGACGGAGCAAAAAGCTTGAAAATGAAGCCATACAGGCTCGAGGGTTGCAAACAGTTTGAAGGAAATGGGACTTGGTTGCCAGAGACATCGGAAGGAAAAACAAAGATCTTGTGATTTTGGGATGGAAAACATTAGGCTAAAGACCGAGGCAGCAGACACTTATCCGATCTCGCTGAGCCTGAGAAGTAGAACTGAGCGGTGTGTTTGGAGACACTGAAGCAAAAGGGTAGCAACAAAAGTCTACAGTCAGGAAGGAAAGGGAGTGTCCCTTTTCAGGTGTCCCTCCTCTGCTGGCATAAGAAAGGAAAGAGTCTCAAGGAAATTAGCGTATTGGGAAAGCAGTGAGGATCAGCGCTCCCTCTCCATCCAGTGCACAGCCCCTGAGAATCCAAACTTCGGCAGCACTAGAGACACACAAATACCTTCAGCACAAGCCCCTCAGAGGCTGAGCACACTCATCACGGTGCACGTTGGACACACACACGCTCTTGTCTCTACCAGCACACAAACTGGGATTCTTCGTAGCAGCAGTGCCGAGTCCATCCTGCTCTGCACGCTGTCAAGCTTTTGGCAAGGTAGATCACACCAAAGGTCACCCTGCACAGGAAAGAACCTTGTTTCTGTCCGAGGAAGGTTTGGGCTCTCCTGCAATGCCAGAAGTGATTTTACTTACGGTCTGGGTTTGGTTTTACAACATCCCGCAAATGCAGAGGAATTCCTACATGGAGCTAAAGTTCCCCCTGCACTACCTGCTTCCGGCCCACTCTGCATGGAATTTTTTTGTGGGACAACAAAGTCAGTTTGTGTCTGGTAGAAAATTCCACTCTGGTGTTTGCTGACACCAGGCAGAGGTTTACACAGCAGCGAACGAAGCAGAGCAGCGCTGGTCGGGCTGCTGCTGGGAAAGCATCTGCCGCTCTCCCCTTACTCAGCCTGAGCTGAGATGGAAACATCGCCACAGCCAGCCATGGGTGCTCCAAAACTGGGCTCCAAGTCCAGGAAAACATCCCCACCAGCTGGCTTAGAACGAATGTTTAAAACAAACCAAGCCAGCCAGCTTTGTTTTTATTTGTCTGGAAGGAAGGCATTGAATAGGGCTTTGGTGTGTGCCCACAACTACTTACAGACTCTTGGTAACCTCCAGAGCGCACCTGAGGTGGCACAGTCTAGAGAACACCAAGCTCTCCAGCTCGGTCTTTGAGCATAACCTTAGAGCTCCTCTGTCAGCCCTCAGTCTTTGCTTCTCCATGTCCCTCCAACTGATCTGCACAGCCACCAAAGCTAGAGATGTGCTCTTATGCCCGTGGCTCCTCTCAGCTTCCACCTCCCTGCCTGGCTCAGAGTAGCCCTTTCCAAAGCCAGGGTTTCTTTAAGGCTTTGCTATTTTGTTTTGTGATGGATAACACTGAGCTGCCAGCTGTGAAAGCCATTAAGGTCCAACATCAGAAAACTCTGTGAGGATGTGGCAGCAAGGGTCTGAGCAGGGGGGAATGAATATCCCACTTCCACGTCCATCACAGCAAGCCCAGCCACAGACCCTATCCTCCTGGTCACGCTCAGCACGGACCCTTGCTTTCTTCATTTTTCTTCTCCCATCCTTTCCCTGCTCCTCTTTCTTACCCCTCCCTAGCCAGGCCAGGAGTCTCACTGAACTTAGCCACACTTCAGACCTAACGAGAAGGAGGAAGAGGGGGGATTTGTTTTTCTTTCCTAAGCAAAATCTCCATATGCTACCCCACCATCTGTTGACCAGCAGACCCCCATCCCGCACCTCAAGCTGCTTGGCCCACGTTCGGTGCCTCTGGTGAGCTGTAGAGGTCTGAAGTAGCTGTTTTCAGAGCTCAGCTGAAGCAGACCATGAAGTCTGGAAGGGTCTCCTCCCCAAGGGGCACAGCCCTCTGGCCCCATGCCAATAGGCCCGTCCAGCTATAAAGGGATGGGAGACCCAGACCACACATTCCTGCTCCTCTACAACCTCCAACGCCTCTCTCTAGACCATTTTTGAAGCTGTGGCACAGTAGCGAGCTGGTACAACCACCAGTACTTGGGAATAAGTGCTGGGCCCTCAAGCAGTAGTTCTGGGACCACCCCAGAGGCTCAGAAGGGGCCAACTAGAAAACAGGGGTGCTGCCAGGCATGAGGGCACCGTGAGAGCCCCATTTCGTTGCTAAGCCAGGCTATAAAAAGGCAGAAAGGTGCCAACAGCCAGTAGAACCAGCAGGATACAGGGGGCCATCCAACTCCGGGCACCACTCCCAGGATGCATCCTGGGGCACGTCTCAAATCTCGTGGTAGAGATAAACTGTGACTTCCCAGGAGACTTGTGCCAACAGCAACAAGACTGTCGTATATTATTCCCCTGCTCAATGTTGGGCAAAGTGTCCCTGTGCAAGGGTGCAACTGTAAAGCACACATACAGCTGCTCCAACACTTCTGCCTCCCTAGAAAAGGTTTTCTGGGGGGTATCGCCCCATGCATCCAGTCTCTTTCTCATTCTTCATCCAAAGAGGCCACTCAAAACCACAGCCTTCAGCTTCTAAAGCATCTGCTAACTTGAGGTTCACAGCCTTTGGCTGCAAACCCCAACCAATACAGGGACGGCTCCCACAGATCCTATAAATGGTAGCCAAGTCTATCAGGTCTAAGTTTAAAATTCTCACTGCAGACCTGCACTGCTCCTAGATAAGCAAGTGGGGGTCCCCAGATGCTCCCGGGGTGCCCAGCTGCACTTGACCTGAGGCAAGTCCAGCAGACACTACTCCTTTCATGCTGTTCCTCACCTGCTTCGTCAAAGGCAGCACTGGAGATCTTTTCAGACATGGACTTTTTGGGCTAGCCCCAGGGATCTTTGCAGCCTGTGTCAGACTAAGGTTGGAGTAAACAGAGAAGATAGGCAGGCAAAAACGTCTCCAGCCCTGAATCTTTGCCTCAGACTTCCCCAGGAGCTGTGGGAAAGAGGTCATTGTGGACCTGCCTACAATTTTCAGAGAGGCAAGCCACCAACTGCTTCCTTGACACACGTGGAAACCACTTCAAAGCCCTGAGGATGTGAGGAATGCTGCAGGATACTCCTCCTGCCCAGGGCAGAAGGAGCCCAGACAGCCCCCAGCAACACCAGCTCAGTAGAAGGTGTCAGCAACAAAAGCCTGCACGTTTGGCTCCTCTTTATTGATGGCTGAAGCACAGGCTTCTTCAGCAGCAGCTCCCCCCCATCCCGAGAAAGAGCCCGCTGGCTTTGGTGGAGTTTGGATGGGGCTTAGGTGGGCACAGCACAGCCATATGCTCTGCTTGGATGCCCTGAAGTTGGGGAAGGAGTCAGGGCTTGTACAGTAAAGGAGCCAGCCCATCACAACACTGATGTGTTTGCAGTTACTCTCTCCCATGGCCATGCTGGCTGTGTGGTGCCTCGCCTCTCCCTCTCCCAGGGCTCAAACCCACTCCAGACTCCCAGGCTTAACCTCTATGTCTTTGGGCAGGCAATGCCACGAATCAACAAACAGAGAGAGCTGGAGACTCTCTCCCCTCTTCCAGGACCAGGCTGGGGCAGAAGGAAGAAAATACCAGGCAGGTATGAGAGGTGGGAGGGCCCTGAACGCACGGAAAACTCAACCTAGCAGCATCACTTGTGCAGAAATCAAGTGCACAATAAAAAAAGCAGCAAAGGGAGAATAAAAAAGCAGCGAAAGCTCCTGTACGAGCACACACGTGCCCAAGCGCTGCAGCGCTGGGAGCTGCACACGTAAAACGAAAGGACACCGACCTCATCCAGCAGTTGGTCAACTCTTCCCAAAATAGCCGTCTCCATTTGGTCTGCTGAGAGCCAGGCAGGGAGCTGCGGCGGTCTGTCTGTTTCCAAGTGGGACACTCGGGACTGCAGGTCGGAAGTCCGAAAGTACAGCAGGAGACTCAGCACCAGAGAGAGCAGGGAGACACCGGGCAGCCCCGAGCCCAGCAGGAGAGGCAGGCGGCAGCATCTCTCCCCATCGCTGCTCCTGGAGGGAGCCACGCACTCCCTATCAAAAGCTGCTTCGCCGACACCTTTCCAGTTCTTCTCCTCCAACATTCCCTCCCTGTCCTGAGAAACAATAAATAAATAAATAGAATAAATAAAGCCTCGCTCCTACTCCCAGAAGCACAATCCAGAAGGCACAGAAAGAGCAGCGTCCGAGGGGATCCCAGTGCCAGCTAATAACACGTAACAGCAATAATGACAAAAGTGAACGGGGGAAGTCTTTACAAAATAAAAAGTAGCCACACACACATAAAAGGGGCGTAGGAAAAAAAAAAGGATCCAACTGCAGCCAAGAGTGGGAGAGGGGGGAAAAAAACTGATCGGGTTTTTTTTTTCCTCCTGCGTTTCAGTCCTTTGGTTCGCTGGTAGGTTTTGGTTGCTTTCTAAGCTGCCAGTTTCAGTTCCTTCTCAGACTGGCCAGGAGCTGGCACATGAAAGTCCCCATTAGCGAGAGGTAACGCTCAGCTGCTCCGGCGACTCTTTGCTGCTGCGGCTGCCCGCGGCTCCCCTGTAACATGACACACTCCCTCCGAACGACGAGGCTGGGATGAGCTCGCTCGCTGCTTCCCAAAGTCACCTCCTCTACTCGCCCAGCCTCTCCACCTCTCCCTCGCCGCATAATTTATTTATTTATGCAAAGCGCCGGGGAGGGACCGGGCGATGAGACGCCCAGTCCCACTCGGTCCCCAGAGCACCTCTCCGCCGCCAGCCCTTCCCTTTGAAGTGACTCTCGCCGAGGTTATTTATAGTGGCAGGAAAGACATTGTAAAGCTGGGCTCGCACCAGCCTGCTTGTGTCCTTCCTCCTGCAGCCAAAGGGTGCTTTACGGGGCGCTACAAACGAGCGGTTGCATCTTCCACGTAGAACCTGTAGCAGACCCGAGGCATCGGGGTTGGAGTGTTCCGACTCCAGTATTTTGAGGAGAGCGGCCAGGTAAAGAGAGAAACAGAAGGAAACAGCTGGGAACAAGAGCTGGCAGCTGAGTGGTCTGCAAAAAGAACGAGCAGAAGGCAGCAGGAAGCAACACACCAGGTGGTGAGGGTGAACCTTTTGGGTTTGATTGAGGTCTACAAACCTGCTGAGCTTGGGGGACACCCGGCACGCTCAGAGGAATTAATCTGCTGAGGCCCTCTAGTGAAGTAAAGCCTCTCATCACCTCCTCTGTGTCCTGCCAGGCACGGGACACTGGGCAGAAACCCTTTAGGCTGGAGCAGTCTCCCCAGTACGTGCTCTAGGGCAGCTCCGAGCCATGTGCCTCAGAAACAAAGCCCCTTTCTGTTCCTCAGGAGCAAGGGAGGCCCACCTTTCCCAATTTTTCCAAGCAGGACATAAAATATTTTATCCTCCAAGGTGGCAGGCAGTCTCTGCTGAGCCCCCTGCCCATCCGGCTGTCCATCCTTTGATCCCCTTCGTGAGCGTGCACAGCAGCGAGGCAGCATGGGGCCCGTTGCAGCAAAGTCATTAAAAATGAGGCAGCAAATCCACCTCTTCAAATCTGGCTCCCTTGTGGCTCTTTCGCTGTCATTTACACGTTTTAAATGAAGATTTTGCGTGCAGGCTGTGCTGGAAATTACTGGCAGAGAAAACACAGATTCATCTCTTCCTGGTCTTGGTTTTGGAGGACTGGAAGAAAAAGACCTTCCGGGAGCAGGTTCAAGCACGAGCTGTTGCTTCTTCACCAGACAAACCCACGGTGAGCCCGGTAGCACACAGCCCTGATTCTTTCAATGGCCCCATGCCTTTCACAGCCACTCACCTCCCAAAATGGGGTTTTAGTGTCTGTGAGGCAGGAAATCCTTTCTTTATTTCTTTTAGCAGATTTCTTGTCATCTTACAGCTCAAATTCACTTTGCTGCCCCAGTACGCAGGAAAAACCCTCCTCTGATGGCTGCAGCCTTTCAGCAGCTTCTCATATGAGCAGGGTAGAGCCATGTAACCCACAGACTGGGCGCACACAGGATGTCTGTTCGTTTGGGAGGTGCTGCCAACCTGGGCTCCTCCTGTCTGCTCACCACTGTGTTAGTAATTCTGTGAAAGGAAAAGGGGTCTTTGCCAGAGAGAAACAGTGGTCCATGGAGTTACCCAAGGTGCCACCTGCCATCACAGCAAATAAGTGGACAGTGAGAAGTGAGAAGGAAATTCTTAGACACTGATGATATAGAGTTTGGAAAGTGGAGACCTACATGGGAAAACAGCTACCAGCAGCTGTAACACTGGAGATTCTAGAGAGCTCTGAAGTATGTTACTTAAAGGCCACGGCTGAACTACTCATGGCTGCAGCTACCTGCCCGTGTTATACGCAGCTTCACTGGGAAACACAGCTCGCTTGCTCTCTCTCTCATTTCTACCAGCTCAGCACTAAAATCATTAAAATGCACCCTGTAAGCTGAAAATGGAAACCTGCTGAGTCTCCACACTTCGTTTCCCCACACTGGCTGGGTAGTGCTCTCTGCTCTATCACTTTGATTTGTGATAGAGATCCTGCTGTCCAGACATGAGCATCACCTGAATGACTCTATAAGCACCTTCTCCTGCCTCCCTGCCAGCCCCTCTCCAGGTGATCAGTTCATTCAGGGAGTAGGTCAGAGCTGCTGAGGGCCTGGGGAGCCACACCCAGACAGGTTTCATGAGGAAGCCCTAGCTGCAGATGTGCAGGAGGGTAATTTTTCTATCTGTGAGGCACTGAGGAACTCTGTCATCCCATGCCAAGACAAATGGTCTAATTTAGCCACAAACCTGAACCAACTGCACATCAAGTTCACAACATGGCCCATCAAACAAGCTGCCTCCAAAGATGGACTCTACCACAAGGTCTTGTTGCTCCATGTGTTGAGCACAACCCAACCTTCAGTTCTCTCAAGGGCCTCAGAATGTGCTAGCCTCAAACCAGCCCTCCTGCAAGTTCATGACTCTTGAGTCGAGTAGAAGCAAATGCTCAGCTGCAATCAATGAGAGCGATGTAACTGACCAGCTGTTCTCGGTGTCATCTAGTGATAGGACGAGGGGCAATGGTTGTGAGCTGGAACATAGAAGGTTCCACATCAACCTGAAGAGGAACTTCTTCACAGTGAGGGTGACGGAGCACTGGAACAGGCTGTCCAGAGAGGTTGTGGAGTCTCCCTCACTGGAGATGTTCAAGACCCGACTGGACGGGTTCCTGTGTGACTTGGTCTAGGTGATCCTGCTGTTGCAGGGGGATTGGACTAGATGATCTTTCGAGGTCCTTTCCAATCCACAGTGATTCTATGACTCTATGACTCTTGGAGTAGGCCAGACTGCCCTGTGCACGGCGAGCTTGCGGCTATGTCTGTTCTCTCCTCAGGCAGACTGGTGCAATTCCTTGCAAGTACAGTCACCACACACTTCCACCAGGTCCTCCAGTGCAGTGATGGACCTCAGCACAAACATGCAACGAAATCTGGAGCAAATGTAAAACAATACACACCTCCCAAATCAGCTGAAACCTTCTACAAAATGAAAGAGTGTTTTGCATCTGGCACTGGACCGGTTGATGTGCTGTTAGGTGCAAGCACCAACTATGTACTGTGGGCATGAACGACACTGCTGCAAGCCAGCAGTGGAAGAGCCTAGTATGGATGAAGTTTCTCACTCCTGAGGGCTTGGTTCAAGCCACCAAGCTGTCTAAAGCAGATCTTTACTCAGCCTGTAATGGGATGGACAACAGCAGCAGGCCTTCCTCACTTTCCTTTGCTTTAAGTAAAGCCTTTCATAATTTTTTTGTAACGTGCCCTTTCTGAATGAATGTTGAAGCCAACGGCATAGTGATGTCCATATGCTCAATCCCACTAGTAACCTCCAAAACTGCCTGAGGAGACCTTCCCAGGCCATTTACTAGGGAAAAAAACTCCACCCCACTTCTCCTTTTCTTTCTGTTCTTTATTTTTTTTGCCCTCTCAGGAAATGTGGGGGTCTTGTTGTGCTCGAACGAGCCATTAACTAGCAGCCAACATCTCAAGCTATTGTAAATATATTAACTCAAGGCCTTTCGCTGCATTTATTAGACTAAAGAGCAACATCTGGAAACAGATGTTTTTTGAGCACAAAGGAGAAGGAGGGAGGAGGGGAAAAATCAACAGGGGTGGGGTGTGGAGCAAAAGGACTCTTGCAAGTAGAAGTGCATGGGTCTGCAAAGCGCTGCTCAGAAGGAGCTCTATGCAGGGCCAAGGCCTCCTGGACAAGGCTGTGAGAGCAGGACATCTCAGGGAGGCTCTTTGAGAGAAACAGGAATCGTGCAGTAGAAAAAGTGCTGCTTTCAGGACTCTTGTGAGGAAGAATCAGCAGCTCTCACAAAAATGGGATATTTGTGAGGGATTGATTCTGGTTTACTTTTCCTTTCCTGGTCATGGACTTTCCCAGTTCTCAGTTGCTCTGTGTCCCAGAGACTGCCAGGCTCACGGTGGGGTAATGTCACTTCCCCTGCAACTCGGCAGCACCTGCCACAGGGAACCATAGAATGAGCGAGATGTTGGGTGCCCAGGGGACAGTGCCCCAAGCAGCCCTTCCTCAAAAGGGCAAGCAGAGTGGAAGCCTCCCATCCCAAGGGCTATGAAGGACCACAGACTGCAAGAGTTGGGGTTGTTCAGCCTGGACAAAAGAGGGCTCCAAAGAGACCTTATTGGAGCTTTGCAGTAGTTAAAGGGAGCCTACAAGAAAGATGGGGACCAACATCTTTGCAAGTCCCATCGTGACAGGACACAAGGAGTCATGGTTTTAAAAACTACAAGATTCAGTTCTGACATTAGGAAGACATTTTGTGCAATGAGGGTGGTGAAACACCAGAACAGGTTGCCCAGGAAGGTGGCGGAGCTCAAACCCATAGAGATGTTCAAGATCAGGCTGGGTGAGGTTCCAGGCAACGACCTGCGCTAGTTGCAGATGCCCCTCCTCACCTCTGTGGGGTTGGACTAGATGACTTTAGAGGTTTCTTCCAACCCAGTGCGTTCCGTGATCCATCACTCTGCTCTGAGTCTCAGTGCCATGGCTCAAACTTGGACAATATTTAAGGACGTACATACTGTCAGGAGGGACAAAAAGCAAGCACACGTGTGCTGAAAAATATATCCCATGACATTATCAGCTAAAGCCTGTTCTCAACAGAACACGCTTTGGCTTAGTTACCGGAGATGCCTAGAGGTACAGCAGAGGTCTGAAATCCACATTTTTTAAGGGAAACACAGTTGCACCCACATGCACAGGCTTGAACTCTTCATAAAAAATCCCACTCCAACAACAACAAAAAAAACAACCCCACAAACAGTATTTTGTCTTCGCTAACGCCAGGTTTGCCTCTGCCATCTCCATCTCCGTCTGGTACACAGGTACCAATAGTTTGCTGGCCAGGCTGGGGATGCTGAGCACTACCCACCTAACGTGGCAGTTGTTTATGGCAAGTACTAGGCAGCCTATGGAGCAGAACAATTCCCGCCTGAGGAGCTGCTCTAACCCATTGTGGAGTTTAGAATAAAGACACATTTGGTCCTTTGGGAAAAGGGTTATGAAAATACATGGAAAAAATGTACTGTCTGCACATAGCAATACCCTGGCTGTTTTCAATCACTCGGTCTCCTACAAAACAAAAAGGGCTCCCTGCACAACATAAACTCCTAGCCTCAGTAACAGCAAGGGCAGAGAGCAAGAAGCAGAGCAAGCGGTGCCTGACTGGGGCTTTGTATTTTCATAACCCTGAAACACCTGAGCTCATTGTGGCCTCCCTCCCACCACAATCCAACCAGCATCATGCAGCCACAGTGGTGGGAACCTATCCCTGGAGCTGTGTGAGAACAACTGAGCAGAGCCAGGCTGCGCCAGGGGAGGGAATGGGGGGGCCCAGCCAACAGCAGCTCCTGCAGAGGTTGGGTCAGAACCTCCAAAGGAAGATGAAGCAAAGACAGGTTTTGCACAGCTTGAGATGGACTACTCCTAAATGCTGACCACCCGATCTCATTCACCTCCCGCCGAGGGAAGGATTTGCAGGAGGAGAGCACGAGGAAGCAAGTGGGGGACACACAGTTCAGCTGCTCACACTCCTCCTTCTGTTTTCAACTAACCTCTCACCTTTTGTTCAGAAGATGAGATTGGCTTGGAGCTGACATAGAATCATAGAATCATAGAATCATTACAGACTGGAAGGGACCTCGAAAGATCATCTAGTCCAATCCGCCTGTAACAGCAGGATCACCTAAACCAAGTCACACAGGAACCTGTCCAGTCGGGTCTTAAACATCTCCAGTGAGGGAGACTCCACAACCCCCCTGGGCAGCCTGTTCCAGTGCTCTGTCACCCTCACTGTGAAGAAGTTCCTTCTCAGATTGATGTGGAACCTCCTATGTTCCAGCTTACAACCATTGCCCCTCGTCCTATCACTACATGACACCGAGAACAGCCCAGTGCCATCCTCCTGACACCCACCCCTCAAATATTTGTAGACATTCATGAGGTCACCCCTCAGTCTCCTCTTCTCCAAGCTAAAGAGACCCAGCTCCCTCAACCTCTCCTCGTAAGGGAGGTGCTCCACCTCCTTTATCATCTTCGTTGCCCTACGCTGAACTCTCTCCAGAAGTTCCACATCCCTCTTGAACTCTGCACCTTTCTTTGTGGGGGAAGGAACGTATTTCTCCAGCAGAAGCATTTCACAGCCAGCAATGGGATGCAAGAAGTTTCACTTCTTCTCAGCAGTAGTTTGCTTAGATTTTTTTTCCACCTGGTCTGGAGCTGATTTTTAATGGGGGACACGCTCGTTGCTGTTAGACGCCATAGAGCTGGTCACCTCTGCTAACCTGATTTTTTTCCTGTTATCATTATTCTTGCGGACACCAGGCAGGAAAGACAAGCTAATTAAAGAAAAACATTGCTAGAAATAAGGCAAAGAAAAGCCTCCACCCCTACACCTGTGCCTTGCTAGCCTAAAACTTCACAGCCTGGGGGAGATGCGTTTTGCTCAGGACTGAGATACTCCTTTCATCGTAGAATCACAGAATGTACTGGACTGGAAAGGGCTTCCAAAGGTCACCTAATCCAACCCCCTTACAACAAGCAGAGACATCTCTAACTAGAACATAGAATCATAGAGTCATAGAATCATAGAATCATAGAATCATTATGGACTGGAAGATCATCTAGTCCAATGCCACAGCAGGATCACCCAGACCAAGTCATACAGTCAGTCAGGGTTAGAAGGGACCACAGCATCATCCAGTTCCAACTCCCACCCTAGGGACACCCCACCCTAGAACATCCTAGAACAGATTGCCCAGAGTCCCATCAAGCCTGACCTTGAATGTCTCCAGGGATGGGGCCTCCATCACCTATCTAGACAACATGTCCCAGCCACCACCACCTTCAGATTAAGGAACTTGTTTGTCATGACCAACCTTAATCTACCCTTTTCCAGCTTAAAACCATGACCCCTCACCCTACCAGTCCCCACCCTTGTGAAAAAGTTCTTCCCCAGCCTTCTTATAGGTAATATAGTACTAACACTGTATTGTATTATAGCAATATGGGCAGTAACCTTTCAGGGGCTGGAAGTTTGCTATAAGGTTCTCCTGGAGTCTTGTCTTCTTCATGCTGGACAACCCCAACAGCCAGTCTTCACAAGAGAGGTGGTCCAGCCCTCAGATCACTTTCGTAGCCTCCTCTGCAAAGTTGCTTTGGAAACTCCCATGGTTTTGGTAAAACTGGGAAATCCCTGCTGCAGGCTATCATTGTGAGCAGGGAGAAGCATTGACCATGACAAAGGGTCATAGACTTCAGGCTCAAAATCTGTTCATACAGGTGGAAAAATGAAGGCGATATTTTCAGGCGTGAAAATTCAACAAAGCCGGGTCTAAGGGTGGAGGGCACCTCTCCCTGGGACACAACGTTCTCTAGCACAAGGCTGGGGCTCCAAGGAATCACGGCTCGTGGAGCAGAAACCTCCCTCTGCTAGAGCTGAGCTGAGACACTGCATGCTCAGCTAGTTTCTCGTGCACCAGGGTGCTCGCCATGGTGCACTGGGACACGTGGGACTGATAAGTCAGAGCAGTGGTTTGCATTTAGATTTACCACTAAGTAACTTAGTGAGAAGCTACTGCTGGATGCCTTCAGCCTCGCTGCCCAGCTGCAGACCACCCCAAAGGCCATCCTCCTGTTGCCCTCCCCTCACCTCCGCCAGGCACAGCGTTCCTGGTCATCCTCCACCACCTATTTCCACACATACACACCAACAAGAGAAACCTCCCTCATTACCTTTGGCAGATGCAGATGACGTTTGTGTCAGCAGCTTGCTACAAACAACCAGTAACTGCAAGGTGAACGTGCTGCACGGTGAGCTGGAAACCCCAAAAACCAGGGGCCAAACAGGCCTGTCGCAGGGGACACCGGTTGCCATGTGCGTAGCCAGAGGCAGGCAGGGCTGTGTCGCAGCTCTGTCTAGGAAACCCAAGCCCACAGTGCTGGGGCAGGCGCACGATGCTGCACAAGCAGCCAGGGAATCCATAGCAGCTTTGCATGGACTTTGAAGTTAATGAATCAGAGCTGGAGGATTGGGAAACCCGGTCTCCGTGTCAACTGCACTGGGGGAAGCAAGAATAATGAAGCAAGGCTCCCCCAGAAGACTGATGGTTTTGGAGTCCAGAAGTGAAGGTGGAAGGACGCAGCAAGCTCAGGAAATTGGAAACAACTTTTGGTAAATACTTCCTCTCGCTCCAACACTTGGTCTTTCATCAGCGCTCGTGCAGACCCCGACAGCAGCACACAGAGTGGCTGTAATGCAAAAGACAGGCCCAGCGGTGGGGAGCTGAGCAGCTAACGGAGCGCGGTCCAGCTCGACTTCCCTGGAAACTGCCCACAGAGGAAAGCTGGGAGACGCTGCTGACATCCTTCTGCGACGGCTCTGCTTCCCCTGCGCAGAGTGAAGCCCTTGCCCGTGCCCTCTGCCTCCCACACCGCAGCTGCCCACAGCTCATCTCCCAATCCCAGCAGGAGACAAGTGCAAAGCAGGAAGGATGGGACCCACCATCCCAGAGAGCAGACTGTTGGTGTCAGAGAAGGGCATGGATCTCTGTGCCAGGGTTTCCTTCCCACCATAGCTCCTGATGCAAATCCTCCTGGCAAGGTGGTTAACCTGCCTCATTAAAGTCAATCCTCAACCTTCTATGGAGTCTGTTACAGCTTGCTGGGATTTTAGCTGCCACCAGGGGCTTGTCTCCTTTCAGCAGCATCGCAGTGGGACTATGGAAAGATGCTTTTCCACCCAAAGGCACTGCAGCAGGGCCAGTTTACATGTGGAATGCGCAGGGCATGTTCCATTGAGTCACAGTGTCCCCACATCAGGCTGGGTAGCCAAGAGGCTTGTCTGAAGCAGAGTGCCCATAAAATAGCTTGCTTTAAGAGAAAGGGCCCGATTGCTATCACTTGAGAATCATTAAAGTCAGTGAGAAGAAGTCCTTTCTAGCTTCCCTAGGCTTTGCCATGTCTGTCTCACGTCATTGTGACATCCGTGCAGTCACTCCAGATTTACACTAGTTCAGAAAAAGGGAGTCTCTTGTGTCAGGTCCCAAGGAGAAGAGGGGAGCCAAATATCTATGTGGAGAAGCCAAGCACTCTCTTTTTAACCCAGGCATCTGAAACCACCTCCTGATGCTGAACATGAGCCAGCAGTGTGCCCAGGTGACCGGGAGGGCCAGTGGCATCCTGGCCTGTATCAGAAATGGCGTGACCAGTAGGAGCAGGAAGGTGATTGTGCCCCTATACTCGGCACTTGTGAGACCGCACCTCGAGTACTGTGTCCAGTTTTGGTCACCACAGTACAGGAAGGACATTGAGGTGCTGGAACGAGTCCAGAGAAGGGCAACCAAGTTGGTGAAGAGGCTGGAAGACATGCCCTATGAGGAGAGGCTGAGGGAGCTGGGGTTGTTTAGTCTGGAGAAGAGAAGACTGAGAGGAGACCTTATTGCCCTCTACAACTACCTTAAAGGAGGTTGTAGCAAGGCTGGTGTTGGTCTCTTCTCTCCAATTAGTGATGACGGGACGAGGGGAAATGGCCTCAAGTTGCATCAGGGAAGGTTTAGATTGGATGTTAGAAGGAAATTATTTACTGAGAGGGTGGTTAGATACTGGAATGGACTAACCAGGGAGGTGGTGATGTCACCATCCCTGAAGGTGTTTAAGGAACGAGTGGACGAGGCGCTTAGGGATATGGTCTAGTGGTTAGACACTAGGAGAAAAGGCTGGACTTGATGACCCTGGAGGTCCTTTCCAGCCGTGATGATTCTGTGTGTGATCCTGTGTGTGTTAGAGCATTCTGCCTCTTTCTCCTCAGTAAGTCATTGCTATCCACTTTGCATGCATGAGACCAGAAATTCTCTGGAAGTTATGCTGGAGCACTGGTACCTGTTTCAAATTTGAAAGGTCTGTTGCTGATTACAAACAGCAGGGAGTAAGATACATATACTTACTAGATCAATATAAAGAAGCAGTAAACACACCCTTGCAATTTCCCCTCACAGACATTAGCCTGAAGTGGTTGTTCATGTCCTTCAGACTCAAAAATCTCTTTTTTTAACTTTGACCATATGCTGCTACCAGCAGAGCGAATAAAACACACTTCTCTGCCTTAAGAGGCATCAGCAGGGAGAGTGCGTGAGAGCCCCTGGTGCAGGTGTCACTGCCCACCACCCACCTTGCCCGTCCTGCCTGCCTCAGGGGATGCTGTGACAGGGCAGAGCAAAGCCCCCCTAGCGCCATGTCATCTGCAGGCGGTCACATCCTGAGGGCGAGCAGAGAGCTGCCTCACGCCAGTGCCCCGACGTGGCAGCAGGGAGGGGTGCTCGGCTGCACACAACTGTCCTGCACATTTGGAGCACAGGGGTTAGCGCAGAGGCTGAAATATCATGCCCAGCAGAAGGGCCCTGCACACAGAAAATAGCAGAGGATCTGGTGGCAGTTTCCTTTCAAGACATACAGGAATAGCAGCACACATCTCTGCCGGATCATATGGGCAGAATTCCTCAGCCTGGACCCTCAGCTCTGAATTCTTCTCTAAACCCTTTTTCCCCCCTCCTTGGCTTGTTTGTTGTTTCAGGACCACGAAATTACTGAGAATGGTTTATATTATATAACCGCCCTGCCCTTACTGCATTTCGGGGAGGAGACCCTGAGAAACAGCCAGATCTAATTTGTACTTCAAATTGGCTTCTGGGCCAGACAGTCATGCCTTCCAGATGGAAAACCCGGTTGCATTCACAAGCAGATATGTTGGTGAGTTCAGCTCCCAACCAGCCTCGTTCAACACATGCTCTGGCGTGCAATTTGCTTTTTTACAGCCCAAGAGAAGCTGATGGTCAGCACAGTCTCACCACAGTCCCTGGTGAGGCAGCTTCATGTTCCGTCACCTGCACCAGTTCAGCTGTTAGCCCTGCCTCGCTGTCCTGTTGTTTTCCTAGAAGCCTATCTGACAGCTGTAGGTGCTTTGTCACTGCCAGAGCCAGGAACTGCCTCCCTGGGAAAGTCCTTTCAGGTTGCCTTTTCCAAGGCTGACGCTGTGCTACACTCACCCAGCCCATTTAACGCCACCCCAAACCAGAAAGCATTTTAAGAGAGCAAACACCATGCTGCTTCTCACACACGCAGAACCACGGCTACGTTCAACCCTGGTTTAGATTACACCCAGGGCCTGGCCAGTGCCACCTTATACACGGGACACTAACATTGCTTACAGCCACAGGGTGATAAAGTGCTTCTGCTGACAGCACCCAGCCCGAGCTGTCATTTGCTTTGCTGGGTACAAGCAAAAGGAAGTGTCGACTCTCTTGAGACGGTCCCTAAACACGCCTGGGAGCAGGTCTCTGGAGCTTCCGTCTTCCACACGTCCTGTCTGGGGGCAGCAGCCCAAACACAGGCACACAAACTGCATCCCACAGGTCGGTGCAATGTCTGGAGTTTGTATTCATCCACTGGGCAACACCACTAGAAGGCGTCCATCATCTACCCTACAAGCCTGCGTATAGGGTGGCCTCAGACAGAGGGTCTGTGGCTTTCACTCAGTGCCTACGACCCTTTTTTTTTGTAGTTTTAGCCTTTCTGGCTCCAGCCACATGTAGTTCTAGGGCTATGAGCCTGCTGGACAGACAGCTTGGTCTTGTACTCTCCTCTGCCACTCTCCTGCTTGGTGGCCTTGTGTATGGCCTTGCATTCTTGGAGTCTTCATCCTTCTGTTCCTCTGCGAAACAAGTGCAGTCCACCAGTTCCTTCAAGATCAACTGCTGACAAGGATTATCATTCAAGAGGGAAAAATGAACGAATAGGCAGCCACAAAGATTTTCCAGCTGAAGTTATCAAACCCTTACCTTGCAAGGCCCAGATTTTGTGCTGCCCATGAACACATCCTCCTCCTGGTCTGGAAAGGCTTCTATCACAGGGCATCACTTAGACGTCTGCTTGTGTTCACCTCACACCTCCAAGAGACTTGTGCCGTGTGCTATCTAGGGAAAGGCAAGGAGTGATGGTGAGGGAGACCTGAGAAGCCTTCAGGGACAGCCCTGAGTGAGCTTCCCTCACCCTTAATGCTTTGGTGCTGCCAGAGTCACCATCCCACTGCAATGACCGTGTGTCCTTCACCAGTTTATTCACATTTTCAGGGACTTTGTGCGCCGACATGTATGAGATTGAAACAAGCTTTCTGGGGAAAGGTTAAGAACAGGCTTACTTGGAGGTCATAATCTGTGGACAGTCAGAGGTTGCAAGGGAGGTCAGAAGGTTGTCAGTTGTGCTGCGGGCGGACCAGATCGCTCCCGGAAATCCTGATACGGAGCCTGCTCCAACAGCCAGTTCTGCAGCCGAGAGTATTTGGGTGGATTCAGCTCTGACGGGCCTTGCAATGAGCAGTGAGAATTGGACCACAGTGGCTGCACTGGAGAAAGAGTCTCGGTGAGGCACGTTTCTCGTGTGGGAGAGGCGAGGTGTTGGGCAGCACACAGCAGAGACAGACAGACCTGCCACCAGGTCTCTGCTGTGCAGCCTAACAGCACCCGCGCATCCGCCGAGCCTCCGTGTCCGGCACCTCTTACAGGGACAACGCATTTAGCCGAGAAGTGCAAACCCATCAGACCCAAGTGGCTGCACTTTACAGCCACTTCAGCTCAGGTCCAAACAACGGCAGCAAGCCCACAGCAGCGAAGAAGGGGCCTGTGTGTTGTTTGGAAGGAGTCGTTTGCTTTGGTTTCGCTCCCCTGCCCGCGTCTCTCCAGAACCGCCTTCTGTTTGTTTAGGATATTTGCAGGCGTCTTCCTCTCCCGGTGCACAAGGGGTGTCCACGTCCTCACAGCCTCTGCCCTGTGACTCCTGTGCTGCTCTGGCCAAGCCCTTGGGCTCCTCTGTGGAGTCAATCAGATGACATGAGCAAAAGAGAAGTGAAACAAAAGGCCCACGCAGAGGGACAGACACGCTGAGCTATGAGCAGAAACTGCAGGTGTGCAGCAGGGCTGCGGGGCTGATGCTTACTGCTCCGCCAGATAAAAATGCGAGCCTTACAGAAGCAGCGAGCTGCACTGCAGGATCCAGGTCAAGCTCAGGCCATTCTCCCTAGAACGTGGGGAAGCTGCAGTCCAGCGAACCCAAAACTGCTCTCAAACACCCTCAGGTTGTAACTACCTCCCTCAGCCCCTGATTGATGCTCCCCTCAAACAGGATCGGGACACCCAGCAGCAAGGACTATCAAGAACAGCTTTCTGAAAAGACAGAAGACAGGTTTTCTGAGGGTAGAGAAAAGTCAGGCTTGTTTCACTTTGGAGGTTTAATTTGCTTGGTGCCTTCAGAAAAAGGAAATAAAGCAGCCATGGTTTTGATTAAAAATAAATGCCCGGACGCAGAAGGGAAGAACACATGAAGTAAGTCATGTCTTACGAGAGAAGGTGCTGGCTGGCCACACTGCTGTGTCTACAACGTGGCTCAGCAGCTCTCAGCAGCAATCTCGAGTCCTCCCGGGCCATTTGGTGGCAACAGCCGCTGAAAACTCCTGCCCTGGTTCAACACTTGCACCTCTGCCGTTTATATTAATCGGCTGCGACATGTGCGGACGGTGTGATCTCATCAGGACAAGCGTTGCTCTGTCAGTGCCACACACTTGCATCCCTGGGTCTCCCTCCTTGCTCTCCTCCACGGAGGCAGGGACAGATTCTCAGCCACGACCAGACACTTGCTGTCCTCACTCTCTCCCCGCACCTCCACGTGTTTTCACTTCAGCCAAACAGCAAAAAGACTTCCTGGCAGCTGCCTTCAATTGAGGGCAGAGAGGGAGGTGAGCTGGTGGAGAGGAGAGCCCCACAGAAGGGACACACAGTCTTGAAGCCTTTTTGGAAGAAGAAAAGAGGGAGAGGTAGGGAGCAAAGGTGTCATTGCTCAGTTTTTCACACTGATGTTGCTGTGGGCAGCCACGGCGAAGGCAAACGTTGAGCACCCACCCCGTTACCCCAGGTCTTGCTGACAAAGCCTGCACATTGAGGATGTCCTTAGATAGCTGCTCCTGTTCCACCTGCAACCTACCACACCAAGGAGGGTACCTCACAGCTGGAGCTTCATGAAAGGTTGAACAACTCTGCAAAACTTGTCTGGAACAGCAACATGCTGACGAGTCCTTCCAAGATGCCCCATTGCAAGAAATGGAAATGTTGGAGGAAAAAAAGCCCAAAGACCAGAGACCTTCAACCCCTATGGCTATGGCCTCAGAGTCTCCATGCAGACGCACTTCAGTTATCCCTTGCATGTTGTAAAGCAGCCCCTTCCCACTTTCATGTCCCTTAAAGTCACTTGCATCAAGGGCTGTCAAAGCCAGGGCAGCACAGCAGGGATGGCTGAGCACCAGCTCTCTGTTCTTCAGCCAACAAAGCTGGTGGACAGCTGGCCTGGTGTGAAAGAAAGAGCCCAGTCTTTGCCCAAGACAAAACAAAAATTGCATCCACCACTGATGGCACAATAGCAAAGATGGCTTGCGGTCTCGGGGGCAAGGAGCCACTTTCACACACACACCACTTTCCAAGCCTTGGAAACTCAAAGTGTCTCCTGAAGTCCCTCCTCCCAGTCGACAGGCTCCTGCAGTAGGTCTGTAGAGCCCGTGGGATTGCTGGCAGCAGGGGTGGAAGACGCTGTCTTGGCTGTATTCAGGCTTCCTTGCAATAAACTTGTATCTTTACAAGGGATCACTGTTCACTTAGGGATGCTGAGAAAGAGGAGCTTTTCTTCGCTTCCATGTTTCTCTGCCTGAAATCAGACAAGGAGACTCTCTCTCAGAACTGACACAGCAGATACCAGGAACAGTCTCTAGCAACCACCAGGCTGGTCTCAGCACAGGACACACCACCCATGTCCCTGTTGCTCTGCACTCACATGTAAGCTGTGGAGCTGAGCATCAACATCCTCACACAAAGCCAGGAGCAGGAGACAGGAGTCAAAGGCTGAAGTTCAGGCTGGAAAAATCAGAGACCATAGCAAGGTGGAGGCTGTAATCTAAACCTATTGCATGTCAGGAAGCACTTGGAGCTCGCTTCAGAAACCAACATCTGGCCAGCGGTTCTTCTTGACCAGCGAGGGCTCATACTATCGCATTCCTGGGCAGAGGTGGCCTACACCATGCACGTGGGATAAGACTGGTGAAATATTCCCTGTAAGCAGCTCTTGCCTCACCCCACTTTCCACATGAACACACAGAGCTTATTTTCCTCTCCATTTCATAGAATCATAGAATCATCATGGCTGGAAAGGACCTCCAGGTCCAACCTTTCTCCTAGTGCCTAACCGCTAGACCACATCCCTAAGCACCCCGTCCACCCATTCCTTAAACACCTCCAGGGATGGTGACACCACCACCTCCCTGGGCAATCCATTCCAGCATCTAATCACCCTCTCAGTAAAGAATTTCCTTCTAACATCCAATCTAAACCTCCCCGACGCAACTTGAGGCCATTTCCCCTCGTCACATCATCACTAATTGGAGAGAAGAGACCAACACCAGCCTTGCTACAACCTCTTTTAAGGTAGTTGTAGAGGGCAATAAGGTCCCCCCTCAGTCTTCTCTTCTCCAGACTAAACAACCCCAGCTCCCTCAGCCACTCCTCACAGGGCATGTCTTCCAGCCTCTTCACCAACTTGATTGCCCTTCTTAGGACTCGTTCCAGCACCTCAATGTCCTTCCTGTACTGTGGTGACCAAAACTGGACACAGTACTCGAGGTGCGGTCTCACAAGTGCCGAGTACAGGGGCACAATCACCTTCCTGCTCCTGCTTTGCAGCACATGAGGTTTTCTCTCCAACACAACCCTTCCAGCAGATCCACCAGTACTTTGTTTGTGTCCTCCCTGGGCCATGTTTAAGAGAACACCCTAGTGCAAATCTGCATTCCATAGCTGCCTGGCTCCTTTCTGTAATCCCAGCTTTCCTCCAAAAACCCGTCTTGTACCAAAGCCTAGCATTTACTTACCCCTGCAGCCCACTCCTGCTGCGTCCCAGCCCCTGTGGTAAGGTCCACTGGAACTGTGAAATGTGCCTGCCATGGCCAGAGAGAAAGCCCAGTGATTACAGTTATGAGAGCCCCAGCTAATCATTCTGCACTAATTACCTTTGTGCAGAAGCAAATCAAGAAACAGAATCACCGGGGCTGGTGGGAACTGCTGCACTGCCCAAAAAAGAATTACCTGCTCCTACAGTATTTCAACAAAAAACATTCCCTCTCCTTCCAAGCCCTTCTGCTTCCGTGTTTATTTTGCTGCACCAGGAGCTTGAAGAGCAAATATCCTCAACACAGGTTTCATCAGGTCATGGAAATGTCAGGATATCTCAGCTAGGCACCTCAGCGGCCTCTAGAAAACCCTTTCGGGTTACTCCATGATGGGAGAGGCTGCGCCCCGCGTTGGTACCCCAGCTGCCCTCCTCAACGCTCACAACCACGCGCAGTCAGGCAGGAACGTTGCCCTTGCTGCCACCCTTCCAGGTGGCCCAAGTTAATCCCGCTGAGACAGAACACAGCCCGGAACGGGGAGCTCCCCCGTGCAGACGGCAATGGGGAGCCCCAGACGCGCTGTATTTATCTGTAACTCAAAGTGAAGCTAAGCAGCTCACCGGCCCTGACGGCGCTGCCCTGTCTCCCAGCGGCTACCACAAATTATTTTTATGACATGCTGTGAATCTTCCCATGCTGGACAACGTGTTTACTCAGAAGTTGCTTCCAAAAAACATGCCAAGGGCAGTCCATTGGGACTGGAAGAAGTTCAAGAGGCTATACCATCCTGTTCCATTTTTTATCCGTCAATAGCCATTGTGCTACTTAAAGAGCCCAGAAAAGTTTTGTTAGTGGAAAACACTCTGAAGCGTTGATTCCTACCCGCCCTCTGCTTCTTCCTGTGCAAAATGCAGCTTCCAATTCCCCACGATTTTTTTCCTGGGGTGGTTGTGCTAAGACTTCTGGCCACAGGCTTGGCCAAACGTTGCCCTCAGATACGCACTTTTAACTGCCGGTGAAATTAGCGGTTTGTTCGAATGCAAGTCTGAGGCAGGAATTTGGCTCCACCGGCAGCATTTTCCCGAGTACATGCACAGCAGTTGTTTGGACCTGCACTCGAGACACTGTGGCCCAGGGGCAACCAGATTCCCAGACCCCACAAATTCCCTGCCGGAACCTTCACACCGGTGAGCTGCACAGGTCACGTATCTCAGCACTGGCACAGCAGCACAGGAGCCGGGTGCTGGCTTTGCTCTCCAGGACTTCACCACCTCCTTGGCACAACCCTGCTCAGCTGCAGGCAGGGTTAGCGCAGAGGAAGGCTGGTGTTACACACTGAAAAGCCTGCACTATCCACACATCAAGGTTCTTCTGGGGTGGACTGACAAGTGATTCAGACACCGCTCCAACTGTCTCGAGTTTAACACCTCTGGGACACCCAGAGGGACGTTCAAACCAGACCAAGCTCAGGCTTTCCTCAGATGTGTGTGCACACACACTGGTGTTCCTCAGCCTTTTGGGAGTCTGGTAAGAAGAAATCACTGTTGTGTTTTGTGGGACCCTGGCATGACCAAGTTGTCTTAGAATAAAAGCAGACTGGTGAAAGTTACAGAATCGTAGAACGTTTTGTCTTGGAAGCAACCTCTAAAGGCAATCAGGTTCAGCCCCTCCTGCGTGGGCAACCAGACCCGGCTGCTCAGAGCCCTGTTCAACCTGACCTTGAATGTTTCCAGGGATGGGGCTTCTACCAGCCCTCTGGGCAAACTGAGACAGCATTCCATCACTCTCATTCTAAAAAATGTCGTCTTTATGTCTAGTCTAAACGTCTCCTCTTTTACTTTAAAACCATTATCCTTTCCCTGTCCTTGCAAGAGGACCTGCTAGAAAGGCTGTTCCCAAGTCTGGCTCCTCCCTTCTACTGCTCATAGACACATGATGGTCTCCAGAGACCATCTGCTGCTAAGGGGAAGCCGGGGCAGAGGAAGCCGCGCTGTGCGCAGCTGGTCCCACAGTACTTTGCTTAGTGGCAGGGCAGTAACGAATCCCAAGATGGGCGGTGGATGGAAGAATGAACCAGCCCGTCGTTAATCCCTTTTGTTTTTTCAGCTAACAGCATCATCTCCCAATGTTCACAGACTCTTCTCTGGAAAAAAGAAAAAAACAATAAAACAAAAAACCATAAAGAGCTAATGATGCAACTTGCCCACCACATTTCCAGCCCTGGGGCCTTTCTGTCTCTGTTCCAGTCTTGACAGCCCTCCTGCACGCTGAGGTGGGCAGGAAGGCAACAGCATCTCTGAGCCAGACCTGCTAATTCTTTCGCTTGGCTTTTGGGAACCAGCACAAGCAGCTCCTGAAGGGAGCTGTTCGTAGGAGTCTTCTAGTTTGTCTGTTGAGCCAAAGACAAAAAAGGCATTTCCAGGCTACAGAATGGACCTTTTCGTCAAATGGACAGCTCTGGGCCAGAATCTTCTTCCAGAAACCTGATGGTTAAAGGCTGCAGGAACTTTCAGCTGTTCAGTTGTGTTTCCTGGCCCTCATCCTGCAGTTCATGTTCTGCAACAGTCCCGCAGACACTCGTGAATCTGCTCATGGAACAAATGCTGCTGTGACATCAACAAGAGCACCAGGAGGTGACCGTGTAGGAACACGCATCACTTACAGGGAGAGTACAACTGTTTCAGGCCTTCAGCCCAGACAATGACTGCAGGTGATGGACTTCCAACAGCTTTGATTTTTGACCGGGAAATATTGGTGACTTTAAAAAAGCTCTGTACCTCAGTAAACATGAAGATTTTTGGACTGGACCTGTTCTCTGTCATCCCAGTAGTCCCAGTGGAGCTGAACCAAAAAAAGCCCAATAAACTGCTCAGCTAAGAGAACAGAAATTATTTCTCCCCAAGGAAGAACCTCTCCAGTGTTTTGGCTGCACAACACAGTGATAAAACTGAGTAAAAACTGGTCTCAGCCTCTCTCGACTCCAGAGACCTGAACTGATTTTGTTGCCATCGCTTTGAACTGGAGGACACAAAAGACCGTATTTATTCCTCACTCCCTGCCATAAAAGCCAGGAAGTGCAGGATTTTCCAGTGCCATTTCATTCATTCTGTGTCTGAATGACTTTTATTTCCCAAGGCAAATGGAGAAGTGAGACAAGCGTCCATCCTTAATCCCAAATTTCCTACTGTTGACTGGCTAAGCCATAGGTCTAAAGTGGTTAGGACGAGGTTTTCTGCTGTGTGCCTCTCACTATTGATATCAACCACTTCGTGTTAATTTCCCACAGCAGCTGGGAACATGGAACCATGTCCTGAAAGGGCTGACTCACCTTCCCTTGGTCTGGCGTCAGACACAGCCTGGACACAGCTTGTGAAGAAGGATGTTCTCCTCTTCAAAACTAGGAGCCCCCCATCAGGGTGGAGCAAATACCTTCAAAGAGGAGAAAGAGGGAGCATTGCCAAACCAGACAGACAGCTAGCAGAGACGGACAGTCAGACATTAATCCTGCTAACTGGCAAGCCGAGAGCCCTGAAGGGAGGGGAGCTCCTGCGACTCTGGTTGTCGGAACAGCCGAAGGTTTCGCTCTTTGTGAACAACTAGTGTTGGCGAGGATGGGGGAGAGCTACTGCCTTTATCTCCTACCCAGTTTGCAAAGCTGTCTGGAGGCAAGCCCCCAGCAGCAGCCCCCGGCACCAGCCTGAGGACCCCCCATGGACTCAGCGTAGGTTAATAACATCCATCTTCCCTGGGAGACAGGGGTTTGTTGTGGAAACACTGCCAGAAGAACCTAACTTTGGCTCCTCTTCCCAAACATTTGTGGAAAGGCTGGGAAGCATCGCTGGGACCCCAAGCTGAAGAGAAGCCAAAGGCAAGTGGGGACTGATGTCTCCTCAGGGCTGTGGGTCCTGCCAGAGATACAGTACAGCCTCAGACCCTGGTCTTCTGGGCAAGGATGCATAGAGGGACCTTCCCTTCCCTCCCAACTCCTCTTCAAAACCTTCCTTCAGGAAAAAAGTGAGACCTAGGGGCCCTTGTGGGCATCAGGGGTGAGAGTTCAAAGGCACTTTGTTGCTCTTTCCACATTTGCACCTCTCCGCCAGTGAGAAAGGTGCCATTTGGGAGATAAAGGTGCAAGAGCAAAATAATCACCCTCCTATTTTTTTAGGGAAGAAAAAAAAGATAAAGGATATGAGACTGCCAGCAGGAACCCAGGTCTTAGTGAAACAAGAAAACACTGAACAGAAAACACTGGTCCATAGGGCTCTCCACAGGGGACAGTCACAACCATAACGGAGCCATCAAAAAATACTGTTTTCCTCCATCAACACCTGAAGCTCAATTTACTACTACAAGGAGGAGAGAGCTGCAAAGGAGCAGGAAGTCTCTTTGCCCACTGCTGCTTCTGAGGGACTGCATGAGGCCGGTTTAATTTGCACCCTTTTTGGCCCCCAACTGCATTTGACTCAGTTGTAGGAACCGTCTCCCCGAGGCAATGAACCCCAAATTAGTGCAGAAAGCAGGCTGTGGAAACAGCTTACCTGGAGTTCGAAGAGCCTTTGCTGAGATGGGAGCTGTCAAAATGCTGGCAGAAACCTTTGGACCCCTCTGCCCTGGGTACCCATCAGCCCCAATCCCACTAGCACCCATAGCATCAGATGCCCACCGCCTGCACTGAAGCAGCTTGAGCTGAGCTCTTCCAGATGCACCCGTGGGTGCCCTCCCACCCATGCATTTCCTTCTACCTCCACTTGAAAGCACCAGCCCTGTGGGAACCAGCATAGGAGGATATGCCAGCTCTGCTTGATTTTTCAGCCTGCAGGATTTTCCTCAACTTGTGTGCTTAACACAGACTGGACCCTCCAAACTACAGCTCATTTTGGAGCTCTGCTGCTAACCATGAGAGCAGCAAGCTCCTCTCCACAACTTTTTCCATCATTTTCCTCCTCTGTTTCTGGGATATGAGGGTCCACTCAGCTCCCTTCCTCTCTTTCCCTGCAGCAAACTGCTTTGAGGACCACAAAAGCAGAAGGAGCTGGTGCAGGCACCAGCCAGGACTCACAGCACCTGTGTGGAAAGGCAGCAATAACGGAAATAAAGGTTTTCCTGGGCGGGTTGATCAGGGAGGACATTTGGGGGCCTAGTTACGTTCAGACCCACAGCCAGCCAAGGTCTTCACCACAGCCGACTCCCAGATGCCGAGGGCGTCTTTGCCCATCATCTGCGCTGCTCTGTGTAGGTCAAAACTGGAAATAAAGGCAGTCCTGCTGTTGTAGACTGACGGTTGTTGTGAGCTGATAGACCGCAGCTCTTCTGGCTGCTGCAACCTGCCAAGAACCCCTTCCTTGACCTCGCACTCCTCTCCCACTCAGTTTTGCTTTCAGGAGAAATTAGGCTGAGTTTCAAGCAAACCTGGGCTAAGTTTCAAGTGAGCCTGAGCCAACTCCTGATTTATGCCGTTAGTGTATTGTTTGGGGTCAAAACCATAAGATGCATGGAGGCTTGTCCTCCAGCCTGAAAGCACATCAGAGACATCCTGCCTGTGGCTTAGCGCCAGCAGTCGCTGAGATCACGGCACAGCGCAGGACTCCACTGGGAGCAGGTCTCAGAGGCCAAGCTGGAGCAAAGGGTTAATGCATAGGGTCCTAAGCCTGGCCCAGGTGCTTATTTCAGGGTCGTGCTCCTGAGTGACAAATTCTCAAAAATCTCACTGCAGGGAAAGGTGCTGCTGCCCTTCCTCAGGCAGAGATGCATCTTGGCAAGGAACCCTTTGCCTGCAAGGGCGCTGCGCGTGAGGCAATGTGGGTGATGGGTTCCTGGAGGTTACAGGATGGACAGAGGGTGGCTGCAAAGGTAGGAGGCAGCTAGGAAAATGCATAATTTTGGAACGGTCCAGAGAATAACTGAGTTTTGCACATGCTGGGATATTGGGAGGTCATCACACGTCTGTCACTCTGCAAGCACAGGACACTGATGACATTTAGCTTTGCCCCTTTCTTTCTTCTCCAAGCCCTTCCTGAAGCATCACATCTCTCTCCCTGGGTCACTTTCTCCTCCTGAAAGGAGATTTGCACTGGACACAAGGACAGTAAAGACAATAGCCCATTTCCTTTACAAGGTGATTATGAAGGGCCAGGGGTGCACGTCCAGAGCCCCCTGCTCTCCACACGCTGGCTAAGCCCAGTCACACACCACCACCGCCAGAAGGGTGGTCCACAACACAGGGAAAGGTCTCACCTCATGACAGATGTGCCAGGCAAATTAAGATCTGAAGATTCTCCAGATGTCTCTACTCCAGTCCTATTATAAAATTCAGAGAAAGATTTTGTCAGGTTAAAACTCTGTCTGCACCGCAAACTCCCAAAAGCCACCTTGAATTCGTAAGGGGAGTGGTAAATCAAACTGACATCGTGGTGCTGAGATGGGAAGACCAACCCCCCGCTCCCCATTCCCATGGATTTAAGCAGCAGCATAGGTGGCCAAGCTGGCCCAGCTTCTCCAAGAGTGTCTACCCCGTATACACATGGGGTGTAGGTATGACATACAAAGTGCATGCAAGCCACCTCGTCACATCAACACAAGAGGCAAACCACACCCCACGTTGAGGGTTTGTCTGTTTTGGCAGCAACCGCTTGGCTCCAAGTGGCCAGCAAGATGATCCCATGGAGGCCATCACCTCAGTGGAGGACAACAGAGAGGCACAGCTCTTCCCAGTGAATTCTGCTCTGTTCTGTGAGAAAGTTCAGTTTTTCTAGGAGGCTACATTTATATTGTGTCTGAAGGAATCGCTCCAAACTGGAGACCAGTAAGTTAAACAACTTCCCCAGTTTGTCTTTGTGCTGCAAACATGTTCCACGGAGCTTCAGTCGTTTGGGTAACAGTGTGGCTGTGTGTCATGTATTATATCTGGCCATCTGGAACAAGCATTAACCATAAACAAGCAGATTTGCTTGTACTTCACTGCAAAGAAAGAAGAGCCCTGCCAGAGCAGCGTTCATTTCCACCCATGACAGATGTTTGGGGTACGCTTGGGTGCCAACTGCCACCCTCCTCCATCCAGAGGAACCACCAAGTTTCATGGACTGAGATTCTGAAAAGCTAGAAAGGGGAAAGAAAAAAACCCTATTTTAAAATCAGTCTTTCAAGCTGACCCGTTTACTGGTTCCCTGAGTTTTTGACCTGATGTCCCCGTGGAGTGACGCTTACGCGGTGGCTCTCTGATCTGCTCTCTCCTTGCTGTGCCAACCCTGGGCAGCTCACAGGCAAAGCAGAGCTTGAAGTGGCTGAGGATGGGGAGGCACGTAGAGACGGGCCCCCCACGGACTG
Organism: Rhinopomastus cyanomelas; assembly: GCA_013400115.1. Taxonomy (NCBI): domain Eukaryota; kingdom Metazoa; phylum Chordata; class Aves; order Bucerotiformes; family Rhinopomastidae; genus Rhinopomastus; species Rhinopomastus cyanomelas. Next base: position 48,124 of record VXBP01003352.1, on the reverse strand, counting down.
TCTGAGCTGGTGCTTGGAAAAACCCCCAAGTCTGATGACTGCGAACTTCCTGGTGTTCCCCGTATCCACGCCGAGAGGTTCTCCCCCTCCCTGTCACACACATGCGGCTGCTTTCTTACTTCCAACCTCCCACACGAGCCAGAGGGACAAAATGGAACCGATAAATAACCGCTGCGAGCTCCTGCCTTTCCAAAGCGGAGCAGGGGGGTTGAGTGCATGTAACTTCCGTTAGCCATGTTCAGAGCCCAAAGCATAACACCCCGGCCACCGCTCTGTGAACACCGAGTCTGCGCTGCAAGCCACTGGCGCTGGCAAGCCCTCACCATTTCATTGCCCAGACCAAGGCTGGGGCTTTGGGGAGTTTGATTATTAGGATTTTTTTTTTTGTAGAAGAGGAGTGTCTGCCGTCCTGACGTTCTCACTTCCCTTGCTGCTGTTCTCAGATGCTGGCGCGGCGCGGAGGGTGCCTGCGGTCCACGGCCATCGCATGCCCATATGTCAGGGCTGTGGCAGGAGGCTGACAAGCACTTGGTGTTTTACGGCCAACCTCTGTGCTTGGAAGCAGCACCCAGGCAGTCCTGTGTCCTGCAGAAGCTGCCCTGAAACACGTGTGAGCCAGGAGCTGCCGGCTCAGCGCGGGAGTGGTTCTGAGTGCACACTGCTTTCTTTCCAGGTTTGTGGGTGTGTGGGTTTTTTTCCCGAGCAAGAAAACCAAACCGACAGGAGATTGAGGCCACCCCACTGGTGCTTCCGAACCTCTAGAACACCGCACCATCAGTGCCACTGTCCCGCTGGCCAGGAACAGAAACACCTACAGATACTTGAGCCTCACAGACCACATCACTTTCACCATTCCACAGATCCACTGGATTTCCTTGAGGACCTCTGACACTGCAGAGTACTGACAGCAAACACAGGAGAGTAGAGAGCTGGGTCCCACACAGCTATCAGGATCAACAACGCCTCACACCAGGTAAACCCAAGGGGTCCTTGGCTTCAGGAGTTACTGCAGCCTGACCTGAGAGCAAGGCGTTTCTTTCTCCTTTGTATTTTTCCAGCCTTGATAGGCGATGGATCTCATTAGCAAACGAATGCAATTAGTTTTGCTTGCTGTTGCTCCAAGTCACACCAAGCAGGTGTCCACATGCTGCTGATCAGCCCAGACCTTTGGTTGTGTATATTTAGAGAAGCTTGTCTTCCTTTCTTAGTAGGCAGTTGTCTTCCTCTTTTAGAAAATCCTTCTCAAGAACACTGGTTTCTAATCGGTGCTGGGGGCAGAAGAAAGCTATCTTCCACGGGAAAGGGCCCTCAAAATGTTCAGCAGCAAGTCTGGGGAAGCAGGTTAATTGTTGCAGAGGTTTCCCCTTGTACTTTTTTATCCACTGGAAATAGAACAAAAATAATTTAGGTTGGAAAGAACCTTTCAGATCATAGAGTCCAACCATTAATCCAACTGTCTCAAGCCCACTGCTAAACCCTGTTCCTAAGCTTCAGAACTACATGACTTTGAAACACGCCCGGGGATGGTGACTCAACAACCCCTTCCTGGGCAGCCTGTTCCAAGGCCTGGTGACCCTTTCAGTGAAGAAGTTTTTCCTCATGCTCAACCTAAATTTCCCCCAGTGCAACTTGAGGCCATTTTCTCTTGTCCTATCACTTGTCACTTGTGAGAAGAGACCTCTCTACACCATCCTTTCAGGTAGTTGTAGACAGCAATAAGGTCTCCCCTCGGTCTACTTGTTTTCAGGTTCCCTCAGACACTCTGTGTCAGGCTTGTTCTCCTAACCCTTCACTAACCTCGCTGCCCTTCTTAGACCCACCACAGCACCTCAAAAACAAAACATAAACCCAAACTTTTCTGTCAGAAACACGGAAAAGAGAGAGATGTGAGCCCTTAAATGGTCCTGTAACTGAAAACCACACTTCAGGTAAAGACACTTCCACAAGTGTTTGTTTCCCATAGAAAAAAAACCCATCTGCCACACTTTGGTCAAATGTCACTAAGCAAGTGCCTTTCGTTTAGAGGAACTCAGCTGCATCTCAAGCAGTTCAGCACACATAAAGAAAGTGTGCATGCTGCTGGCAGGGACAGTCCTCCGTGGGGTTAAAACCAGCAGCGATGGGTTCTTTTCCTCTCCCTCAGCATCACCACTGTGGATGATGGATCCACAAGTGAGTCAGTGGGAAAAAACTATCATCATTAGCTAAAAAAAGTTATGGAAAGACTAGTTTGGGTCAATGACTGATTTGTCTTCAGTTGCAGTGAGAGAAAGCTTTCAAGGTCATGCCTGGAGATGAGGGACCACACTCCCAGAAGCTGTATGTGTACACACAGACGTACTCCTGTACCATTAGTTGTAACAGAACAAGTCCGTTTACGTAGGACAGTGCAGCTGGCACAGGGAGATGTGAGCATTAAGCACAGCTGGGGAACAGGGGAGTTTATGAAGATCGTTTACTACCTCCTCAGACATCTGGCTTGGACCCTCTGGTGTCTGAAACAAGCTGTGTTCACGTACAACAGAACGCGGAGACAAAGAAATAAAGCTTTTTTGCAAAGCCACCAATTTTACCCAACCCTGGTAAACTTTAAACTCCTCCTCCCTGCCCTTAGCTCAGGCAGGAGCTGGCCAGTGGGGAGGACACATCAGACACCGCATACAGAACTGTTGCTATCACATCCCACCCCACTTCTGCAAGAAGATGGACAAACCCATGAGTAGACACAACTGCTGCCAAGCGCTGCGTCTCCGCTCAGTTACGCACCGACACCCAGGCGTGGAGGAGTATGAAAAGCAGTAGAAAATGCTACCTACAGCACAGGAGCACAGGTGTCCCCACACACGTCTCTCACCATCAGCTTGCCTCTTGCATAGCACAGGATCTGCTACCCTAGAAATAGGCAGCCAGCCAACAGCTGATCCCCACACAAAAGACCCTCCACATCCCAGGAATTTCACAGCCAACAGAAAGGGGAGCAGCCCTGCTTTGTGCTCACAGCCCCAAATGCTGCTGTCAGCCTGTCTGGCCCTCCTGAGCCCCACAGCTCACAGCATCATCACAGCTGAGCTTGCTGCAAGCCCCAGCAGCCCCACACACCCCCACAGATGCCTCTCCCCATACCCTGCCACAGAGAATGCCAGTGAGGGTTTCCACCCACATATACAAACCTGGGCTTTCCCTGTGTTCTGCAGGCTGTTTTCCAACAGATTCTGTCGTGGGTCTGTCTCCACTAATCTTCCTTCCTGTTCTTTTCACCTAACTTCTGCCAAGTCCTCTTAGTCCTTATGATGGTGCTCCATCCAACATCCAGCTACTCAGGTATGGCACGCACATTGAGGGAGCTGAAACCTGCCAACCCCAGCAGCAAAGTGTTAATCGAATCTAAATCCAAAGAGGCACAAAGCTTCCTGGAAGGTATCAACATAGTGCTGCCACAGGCAATGCTATGAAATCCTCCTGACACACAGCCCTCACACATTTGTAAACATTAATGATGTCACCCCTCAGTCTTCTCCAGGCTAAAGAGACCCAGCTCCCTCAGCCTCTCCTCATAAGGGAGGTGCTCCACTCCCTTTCTCATCTTTGTGGCTCTGCACTGGACTCCCTCCAGCCATTCTGTGTCCTTTTTGAACTGAGTGGCCCAGAACTGGACACAGTACTCCAGATGTGGTCTCACTGGGGCAGACTAGAGGGACAGTAGAACCACTCTTGATCTGCTGATCACCCCATTATGATCCACCCTAGGATGCCATCTGCCTTCTTGGCCACAAGAGCACACTACTGGCTCATGGTCATCCTGCTGTCCACTAGGACCCCCAGGTCCTTTTCTCCTACACTGCTCTCCAACAGGTCAGTCCCCAGCCTATACTGGTACCTGGGGTTGTTCTTGCCCAGATGCAAGACTCTGCACTTACCCTTGTTATAGGTCATTAAATTTCTCCCTGCCCAGCTCTCCAGCCTGTCCAGCTCTCGCTGAATGGCAGCACAGCCTTCTGGGGTGTCGGCGACACCACCCAGCTTTGTGTCATCAGCAAACTTGCTGACAGTGCATGCCAATCCCTCATCCAAGTCATCAATGAATAGATTGAGCAGGACTGGTCCCAGTACTGACCCTTTGGCGACTCCACTAGATACAGGCCTCCAGCTAGACTCTGTCCCATTGACCACTACTCTGTAGCTTCTATCCTGCAGCCAGTTCGCAACCCACCTCACTACCCGATCATCTAGACCACACTGCCTCAGTTTGGCTGCAAGGGTGCTGTGGGAGACTCTGTCAAATGCTTTACTGAAGTTAAGATAGACCACATCCACTGCTCTGCCATCATCTATCCACCTGGTTACGCCCTCATAAAAGGCTATCAGGTTGGTCAAGCAGGACTTCCCTTTGGTGAAGCCATGCTGACTGTCCCTAATGACCCTCCTGTCCTTGATGTGCCTAGAAACAGCGTCAAGGATAAATTGTTCCATCACCTTTCCTGGGATGGAGGTGAGGCTGACCGGTCTATAGTTACCTGGGTCCTCCTTCTTACCCTTTTTGAAGATTGGAGTGACATGTGCTGTCCTCCAGTCCCTAGGCACCTCTCCTGACCCCCATGACTTAGAAAAGATGAGGGAGAAGGGCCTAGAAATGACTCATAGAATCATAGAATCATTAGAGATTGGAAGGGACCTTGAAAGACCATCTAATCCAATCCCCCTGCCGCAGCAGGATCACCCAGACCAAGTCATACAGTCAGTTAAGGTTAGAAGGGACCACAGGATCATCCAGTTCCAACTCCCCTGCCATGGGCAGGGACACCCCACCCTAGACCAGGCTGGACAGAGCCCCATCCAGCCCGGCCTTAAACACCTCCAAGGACTCCTGCCATCTCCCTTAGCACTCACGGGTGCATCCCATCAGGGCCATCTGTGTACATCCAGTTTGCGCAACTGATCCCTAACCCAGTCCTCATCAACCAGGGCAAACTCCTCTCTTGCCTCAACTTCCTCTGGGGGCTCAGCAGTCTGGGGCTTGATCCTGATCTGGTGGCCTGTAATGCACACCCACAACAGTGTCACCCACGCCAGCCTGCCCCTTGATCCACACACACAAACCCTCAACACTCTCTTCATCCACCCCTGGACAGAACTCAACACATTGCAGTTGCTCTATCACATAAAGAGCTACTCTGCCATCTCACCTTGCTGACCTGTCTCTCCTGAACAGGACGTAGCCGTCCATGACCACGTTCCAGTCATGCGAGCTGTCCCACCAGATCATAATCACCTGGCTGGACACAGATTTCTAACTCCTCCTGCTCGTTCCCCATGCTGTGTGCATTGGTGTACAGGCACTCCAGGGAGCAAGCTGAGCGCTCCGATTTCCCCTAGGATGGTGGAATACTCGTGGTCTTCATCAGACCAGCACACTGCCCCACTAGTGCCCACCCAGCAACAATCCCAGCCCCCCACCAAATCCAGTTTAAAGCTCTCTGAATGAGCCCTGCCAATTCCTGCCCCAGAACATTTTTACCCTTAACCATTATATCCATTTTGTCATCAGGCTGGTGATTATCCCATCCTGAGAGAGGGTGGGAAATGGGGTAGGAATGGAGGATCTGAGGACAGCAGCACCTCAAGGGGAAGACCATCTTAGCCAGAGCAGAACTTGGGGCATTAGAAGTCCAAGTAAGGCTGCTTGGCACATTGGATGGACAGGCAGATACGCCAAGCCCACACACACAGCACCCAGGTATCTTGCAGGAGCAGCAGCTAGGGCTGGGTAAGCCTGGACCTGGGGCAGTATATGGCAAGTGTCACCATAAATCACCAGAGATAGAGCAGAGACAGGCAGTGCACCTTTTTAGGACAGCAACAGCCTTGTGTAGAAGTCTGGGCAGCCAAGGCGGGAGTCAGCAGCTCCAGGCTCTGCCTGGGGGGTTAGCAGATGTTAGGTTCATTCAAGTGCCACCTGCTATGACCAGTCAGCACTGCAGAGCGAGCCCACTGCAGGTCCACAACAGGCTGGTAACTGCCTTATCTTGTCATTACATTATCCATATGTGCTTAAATGCCTGAGCACATTTCTCGGGCTGGGCTCAGCTCCCAGCTGCATCAACGCGCTCGCGCCCGCCGGGCTGGGCAGCAGGAAGGTGCAAGCGCTGCCCTGACACCCCATCTCTTTTTGTTGTCTATTTATACCTCGCCCTCTGGAAGCAGCTCACTAGCACTGCCCTGACACCCAATCTCTTTTTGTTGTCTATTTATACCCTGCCCTCTGGAAGCTGCTCACCAGCGGCTGTCGCTCGGCGTCTTAGCTCTCTTCGCTTTGCAAACTGTCTCCTGGCAGTCCCACCACACCCTGCCGCCACCTTGGGTGCTGCTGCCCTCCCACTCCATCGTAAGGCACCCAGGCTGCACTACGTGATTAAAAGGCAGGGCTTTACCCTTATTAAAGGCATAAAGCTTTGCTGATGATCCCAGGAGCCACACCAGTACCTTCATTTTGCTCCTGACACACAGAAGTTGATGCCTCCTGCTACACAAGTGGATGCCTAGGCCAGGGCATTGGAGACGATTCATCACAACAAACAGCAGCACATGCAGCCTTGGATCTCAACCTCCTTTCAAAAATCCCACATCCTCAGTTTACAAGAGGGAAAGCAGAGGCTCAGAGGAATTAAATTATTTGCACGTACATCCGAAAGCCACGATCCCAAAGCCTTTGAGCCTGTAAGACTTCAGGAGCAGCAGGACAGCAGTGACTGACCCACGGATGCACACAGTACCTGCCTCCCTCCGCATCCCTCTCGATCAGTGCTTGAGGCTATTCCTGTTCACATTTGCAAGGACTTCCAAAACAACAAGCCATGTACACCAACCAGTAAATCAGTATTTGATCGAGTCTATTAAAAAATTCCCTTTAAACCATCTTCCCACAGGGCCTTTTCCTCCCACAGATATGGGGTAGAGGGAGTAGAAGGATCCATCTCCCTCAGGTCTTCCCAAAAGCCACCGTGGGTAGCAGTGCAAACTGTCCTTGCTCTGGTGCAAAACCAGATCTCTGGTGCAAACGCAAATCCAAGAGGCTCTTGACCCTCCACCTGAGCATGTCTGAGGGCACGGGGACACGGGGTCATACCTAATCCTTGACCACCTCTGAGGTGACAGAAGCTGTAAACCAAGGCCAGAATATGGGGCCCAGCTGCTCCGAGAATATACTTACTGGTCCCCAGGCAGTGGCTAGTGAGAACACCTCCCCGTGTGGTGGTACAGGTGCCCAGGCCCACAAGGGGACCTGGTGTCCCAGGGAAGGACTATGGTGCATCCAACAGGGATGTTCTGGGCGTTTTGCTGGGAATGAACACTCCATTAATTGCCATTTTGCCCCAGTCCAGGGAAACAGGGTATCACACCAGCTCCCGGGCAGCAGCACTGACAGGGGGTTATGACGACAACTGGTCTTGCAACCCAGGGAGCCTCCAGCTGTCTCTGCTGGAGCTGCTTGCAAAGCCCCGGGTGTTGTTGCACAGTCAGCTGGTGGGGACAGAGGCAGCCACTACAGGGCTGTTGACACCTACTTATCACAGAAAAGCGAAAGACAAAGCAGCAGGGAGCAGGCAGAAGCAAATCAAAGCTGGGAATCCAGCCCAGGTGAGGGGAAGGCAACACGGTGCCAAAGATGGACAACCCGCCACCGCAGCAGAGATGGCTGCAGGAGGAGGATATCTCACAGAAGGTTCGGGGAGAGCAGGGACCTGAAGACGCCAGAGCCTTCAGCAGAGGAAGGACCCCAAGGCGGGTTTTGTAGCCCATGTCCCAGCAACTGCGTGTCAGCACAGGCTTCTTCGCCAAGGGGCACCTCCACGCCTGAAGACAGACACCATTTTCCTAGGTGGGGGGTGTGACTTGGACACCCAGGGCAAACGAGCTTGAAATCAGCCTGTGAAGGCTTCAAGTGAACCTCACCTCCGCGACGTCCTGTGAAAACCACAGTGCTGTTCTAAACCGTCTCAGACCCCTCTTCAGCCTGAAACACAGCTGAGCTGTTGGCCGTGGGCAAGGAGAGCTCCTTATTTAGTCCAGGCTACATCCATCCCGGGGATGAGCCAGTTTCTCCTGCCGGATGGAGCCCAGTGACAGCAAACTCCATCCTCCACGCCCCATTTGCAAAGCATTTTCCATTTGCTTTCCCAAACTCCCTTTGCCTTGTGCTACAAGGCTCTGGGGCAGCCTCAGAAGCCTTCTGTATGCCCAGGGGGATGACCTCAAATTAATCCGAAGTACCAGCGAAGATCTGAATGCCACATGGCCTTCCTGAAACAAGGTTCCTCTGGCCCAGAAGGGCCCATGAGAAAGCAGGGAGCAGCCACTGCCTTCTGCCTGCAGCAAGCACATTGCTTGGTGGCACCAAAAGCTGGGGAGGCATCACTGAGGTGCAATCCTTGTACTAGTTCTGCTGGTTTTTATGTTTTCCCTGGAACCTGAGGAAAATTAATTTGTGCAGAAGCTTTACATTTCAGCTCTTCTCAACAGCTGTGCCCCACAAATTCTGGGGTTTTTTAGGTGATGCCACATAACCAGGCTCCATCTCCCACCTCCAGGCTAGTTTTTGGGCAATGCTCAAATGCCATCCTCCTAGCAGGCCTGGGGGCTGGCAGCTCTGTCGTGATCTCGTGGTCTTTCACAGCTAGAAAACACAATTCTCCTCCCTTACCTGCACAGCAGTTTGGTGAGATGACCAGTGACTTCATCCCTCTGCTTGTACCTACACCTGCTTGAAGGTGTTTACGTACCTCAGGAGCCCATGAGTAGCTCAGACAGCTCTTTCCACCGCACAACAGGCTGCTGCCCCGTGAGGTTTACAAATACTTCACGTACCTAAAAATGTAGAGCACAAGTCATCTCGTAAGTAGGTTCTACTCAGGCATAAAGCACTTTGAAGTGTGGAAAAGAGTAACAAGCTAATGTAATGTCTTCTGCAGGACAGGGAAGCCTTGAGAGGACATGTTACCTGCCCAGGAGCATCTCCGGGAACTGACTGGCCGTGGGCCCAAGTGCCTGCTCTCACAACAGACACTGCCACAGCCAAGTCTGTCCCCAGTATCCCTTCTGCCTCTCACAAACAGGCTGAAGGCAGTATCCCAGCTCTGAAAAGCTGCTGCCATCTCCTGGAAAGAGGCTCCTTCCCTGGAGAGCATGCAGGGGGCTCTGGGACACGGGCCAGAGGGGACCTTGGGCTACCAGCACCTGCTGGTCCACAACGGTTTAACCTACCCCATACCTGTCACCCTGGTGGTCAAGGGTGAGGTCAGGACACAGGACTATAGTCTCCCACTACAGAGAGCTGATGGGGCCTGTGGGGATGAGAGGTGGAGTCATCCCTGGTTTCAAAGCAAGTTTCCCCTTCACAGTCCTTCCTGATAACTTTTAACCATTGAGGTGACACCTGTGCACTGGGGCTGTGCTCTCCCCCTTCCCAGCTGCAGAACCGGTGCTTTTGATGGAAGGAAATGGTTCTGGAGGGCTCCCCAATGCTGGCCACGGGACCCCATCACCAGGCTGAGCGGGAAATCATTGCAACTCCCTGTGTTACCTTTCACCTGCAGCTTCTGCACAGCTGCCCAAAGCATAACCCACCACTTCCAGAGGTCCACACAGTCTCAGCAGCTTCCCTCTGCCACCAACATGCATCTTCACAAACACATTGGCCAGACTGGGTTAGGGTGGATTTCCTGCCCCCCTCCAAAAATAAAGATCTAATCCACCTCTCCCTGATGCCACGAGACCAGGGGGTTCCAATGCTCTTGCCCGAAAGGCAGCACCTGACGAAGCACAGTCCGTGGTCCCACAGTGGGCTGCACGGTGCCCGTGAGCTGTGAGGGCCCATGTGAGTGTCACTGCAGTATTCAAATCTTCTCATTATGCATTAAGCCCGTGGGGGAAGACAGGTGCCACCTGGTCTGCAGAAGTGGCCAGCGATGTCGCTCTCAGCCGTATGGGCACGCACAGGCAGAAAGGCAGAGCTAGGCTTTCTGAAATCCCACTGAGCACCACAGCCGTGGATAAAACCGCTCCTGGAGGAGGACACACACCAACATTCAGTAAGGATCTGGTTAAATAAGTCTGGCCAGACTGAGAGAGTTGGGGCTGTTCAGTCTGGAGAAGAGGAGGCTCCAAGGTGACCTGATTGTGCTCTTCCAGTACCTGAAGGGGGCTACAAAAAGGCTGGGGAGGGGCTTTTTAGGATGTCGGGTAGCGACAGGACTGGGGGGAATGGAGCAAATCTGGAGATGGGTAGATTTAGAGTGGATGTGAGGAGGAAGTTCTTCACCATGAGAGTGGTGAGAGCCTGGAATGGGTTGCCCAGGGAGGTGGTTGGGGCCCCATCCCTGGAGACATTCAAGGTCAGGCTTGATGGGGCTCTGGGCAATCTGTTCTAGGGTGGGGTGTCCCTGCCCCTGGCAGGGGAGTTGCAACTGGATGATCCTGTGGTCCCTTCTATCCCAGATTGACTGTATGACTTGGTCTGGGTGATGCTGCTGTGGCAGGGGGATTGGACTGGATGATCTTTCGAGGTCCCTTCCAATCCCTAATGATTCTATGATTCTAAATACTCACAGGCAATTGCTCTGACAGACACCCAGCTGGCTGGGGACACCCCCCTGCACTCTGGGGAGCCTTTTCTGGCTAGTTTAGCAAACAAATCACCACTGTCCTGCTGCCACCCCAGGAGTGCAGCTTTAGCAGGAGTTTCTCTCCCCGGGGTGCCTGGATCAGGATGTGCAGTTACAGAGCTGCAGAAAGGCCACTTGTGGGGTATGTCTGGCTTGGGTTGCACCTCTTGTTTCTCCACTTGCAGCCACAGTGGGGATTTGCTAGGGTGCATCTGTAGTTCCTCCACGGCAAGCTGGGGATGTCTTCTTCAGAGAGAAGGAACTCTTCTGGACACAGAGCAGGCTCTGGCCACGTGAGATCCTCTGAAAACATCATCCTATTGAGGTGAAGCTCAGTGGGCACCTTTCCTTGGTGTTCCCCAAAGAAATCTCAAGATTTTACAAGATAGTGGAGTGGAGCCACAGTGTCCTTGGGCACACTGAAAGAGAAGCATGGCCTGAGGTGGGTGGTTCGTTGCCCTCACCATTTAACCAGAGATTAACCTGAGCCAGAGTTTTCCCAAGGCAAAAATTAAGGGACAGCAGTAAAGGCCATGAGCTTCATAGACTCAAGTCAGCTGGAGCAAGGCAAGTGTCCTCACCAAGCAGGTCAAAAGTGCCACTACTCAGGCTGTGTTTGGAGACATCTCCCAACCCTGTCCACCCACGTAACACATTGGGGGGAACACCATGCCCTGACTTCAGGTTCACAGCTGGCTGGTTACCCCTCACTTGTTCTTAAAGCAGGTGGAGGATGCTGTTAAGCAGAGAAACACCCTAGTGTCTTGAGCTAATCTGAGGCAGCAGCAAACTGAGCAGCAACTTCAGCCAAAGCTCATGGATACATCCTGCCTTAGAATGTGTCTGGTTTCCATGGGAAGGGGATGGGAAGCTTTGAGTTAATTGATCCGACATTAAAACTTCATCGCTAGAAATCCAAGCTGAGTTTAGCTTTGAAGCCCATCTGTTACGGGTGAAGGCCCCATCATGCTGCAATACAACAGACCTGGGTAAAGCCAGGTGCCAGAGTGAACACTGCTATTCAGCCTCTCCTGAACATGAGCTCCTTTGCTTCCCTTCCTTCCGGAGCAAGGGAGAGGCAGAGGCAGTCTGTGTCCGTGTCCCCTGCAGTCGAGCACCTCGTAAATCTCCCCTTTTGGAAAAGCAAGGCAGCCCCCCTGTGTGGCAGGGGAAAAGAGCAGGTATTGTTCAGCCTCAGACCCAGGTACACCGCAGGGAGCGTCTGCACCAAACCCCAAACGTGCGTGCTGTGGGACGGGCTGCTGCTAGGGCCAGGGCAGCCTGGGCGGGTAAAGGATTAAAGGTTTCCTCCCTGCCGTGCTCTGGAGAACAGCACTTCCCATTCTTACAGCGCTCCGAAAACAACGATGCTCTTTATGCTGTATGAAATAAAACTGCAGAGATCAGGTTCACTGCTGCTGCTCCTCCTACACACGTGCCCAGGGTGCTGGGCGAAGCCGAAGGGTTCCCACTTCTCCCAGTACGGTCCCCAACAGTAGCTTTGGTAGCCAACTTGCCAGCATCCCTCTCCTTGACTTCAAGGCAGAGCTCTAAGTACCTTTCCCCAGCCAGTCAGGATTGGCAGATCTATATAACATCTGGCTCAGCAAGGGGAGACCCCCATCCTCCATGTCCCCACCACAGGGAAAATGCTTCCTCTCCCTCTACACACCTCCCCTGGGAAACCAAAGGTCGGGCAGCCAGAGGGAAATTTATGAGCTTCCACTCCTAAAAGACTTCTCCAGATGGGTCTCCGACACTGGGGTTTTTTTCCCAGGTGAAGGGAGAGGGAAGGAGAGGAGATGGGTAGGGGCAAAAGTACAGGTCACCTCTTCTGTTCACAAAGCAGCGGGCACTGGGGCCAGTGGGCATCTGGACTGCTATTCTCAAGACGCCAACACATCAGGCTCAAGAGGGGGCACAAAGCCAGTTCATGCCCCAGGTTCCTGGCTCATACCAGACCAACAACAACAAACCCCACCGGAGCAGCTAGAATTGCTCCCCAGAAAAAGCTGCTTGTGCAGAACAGAGATATTTTGGTGATTTGATGCAGTAGCCCGCGCTAGGAATAAGCAGCACTTCAAGGGGAAGCAGCAGGACAGATGCTGTGTGATACTCTGCCATCCCATGTCAGCCAAACCCACAAGCACCAGCCTCACCAACCCCCAGGCGCCAGCCTGAGCAGCAAGGCTGTGACATTATTCCAAGTCTTTTCACACCAGTCACCTGTGGGCAGCTGGCACATCCAACCTCCCTGGGCATCATCCAACCTCCCTGGATCACCTGCCAGGAAGAGGAAACACCACACATTTTCTGGCTGCTTGTACCTGCACCATCTAAATGGCACCCCTAAAAATACCAACAGGAAGGAGAGGTTTGTCACTGGCCACTCACCCCCCAGCCGGGACACTGCTGCCACTTGATTATTTTCAAATTGAGGAAGCAACTCCAAGCAGCTGCGTGAGCTTCAGCCTGAGCTTTCACACCTCCCCACACAGATCAGAAGGTGATAGCCCAGTGTCACCCACTACAAGACAGCAACAGAGCCACAATAACACATTCACATAAGCTGTGGGCAGGGGTCAGCATCCCCAGAGCTGCTCTTGGCATCCACACGAGACCAGGGCCTTTGACCAGTGCTCCTCAGGAGATACGCTACTGATACTCTTCTGACTGATCAGCAGCCAACCCCACATTTCTTTAGCCTGGTTCCTCTGGCAAATGACCCTAAGCACCTCACTGGCTCGCTCCAAAGCCTCCACCTCTGCTCCCCAGTAAAGAAAGGGAGCAGCAGCCCTTCCCATGGCAGCACCACTCCCACAAAGAGCAAAGCCCGGTGCCAGTCTGCAGCAATGTCCAGCCACAAATAGCATCCCTCAGCCACACACAAGTGCACCCAGTAAACCCCAGGGCCCCGGTCACAGCCCAGCTGGAGCAACTCTGCTGGTCTTTAATTTTTTCATTTTTAACTGCACAGTGCCTTATTTCAAGGTCTGACTCATTCTGGGTTAATCAGGTTGAAACCATCCAGCCACTGACAATTACCTTCAAGTTTCCAGCTTCTTTCCTGCCCCTGACAAGCAGGAGGAGGTGGCCCCAACAGTTCAGGGAAGCATCAGGCATCTCGATGCCCCACAGCCTGAGGGGGCTCATGAGAAGGCTGAGCAGGGGATCATCTCCCCGAAACTCAGGCCATTCCTCTGGGTGATTTTCACCTCCCAAAACTGGCATGGACCAAGGGCTAGCCCATTGCTGACACGGGGCAGAGAGAGCTCAGTCGTGTCCCTCTAAAACAGGTCCCCACAACTGGTGGTACCCACAGATTCCTCCCCAATATCACTCTGAAAACAGGATGGGATTTGGCCACTTGCTGTTAAAGAGCTACCCACCCCCAGCCCAGTTCCACACACATCGGTGCACAAGGCTTCAACAGCTCCCACCCATGGAGTGGTGGGCAAAACACCATGGGAGTCCTTTGCAGGGCAAGAAATGCAGCAGCTCTGCAGTGCCTTTGAATGCATCAATCAGCAAAGGGCACCTCCAGCTGCACCCCAGGTAGTCATAGGAACAACTTCCTTGACAAATTGGCTTAGAGAACGTGCTTCAAAGTGTGGCTGGGTAAGCGGGGCTCCACGGCACTTATTTAGAGCACAATACTGGCTTATACTCTCATCACCTCTTTGAAGACACCCCGAGCCCTGCTTGGACATCTGGACCAAGCAGACCTACCTGATGCTTGTGAACATCGCAGAACAAAGGGCTTCTGTGAGGAGGCTTGGAGCACAAAGGCCACCAGCGCCACATGTGCAGCTGCCCCATATCCAAAGGGATGCACCAGTTTGATGGGGAAAATTGATGATGATGAGGGAAGTCCATCAGGCTGCATGCTGGCCCTGCAGATTGATGGCCTCTACAACGAGCACAGCATAATGGCCAAGTTCAGGCTGCAGTGGCCAGGAGCTGACAGGCGATGGCCATAAATAAGCTGGGGAAAAGAGGGAAGACAGAAGGCTGGCAGGGATGGATAAATAAACAGTTACACTGCAGCGGGGCTGGGGGGGGGGCATGGGGAGACAGGCTACAGCCCACGTTTGGATGGACAAGCTGCCATAAATGTGGCTGGTTTGGGGTCAGAGCTCCCCATTCGGTACCACCCAGTGAGCTGTGTCCCTACGAAACCACTTTCCCACCCAAAACCATACACTGCTGCTAAAGTAGCCCTCCTCCTCCAAAACACAGTGGAGGGACAAGAGCAACCAAAGACACTAGGTGTAGGTGATTTTAGGGTTATAATCTCACTATTACCAAAGCTCAGTCTGTGAAGTCTCCATTTCTGGAGACATTCAAAATTCGCTTGGACGCATTTCTGCTCAATCTCCTCTAGTGGATCCTGCTCTAGCAGGGGGTTTGGACTAGATGATTTCCAGAGGTCACTTCAAACCTTCACATTTATGCAGTTCTCCCCAAGACTGACCTGGCTGGCCAGGCTTCCCTCATCACCTTCCTGAGCCAAAAGAAGCAGCCTTAGGCTTTTCCCCTTTCCAGTCATTGCCCACCAGGGGAGACTAGGGGAGCAGAGGGCTTTATGGGAGATTTCTCTCATTGCCCCCACATGTGCTTCATTTGGGCTGGTTTCTCTTCTCAGGCTTAAATAAGCCCTTTGCATTTTGTTGTGGTCTCTTCTCTCCTTTTCTCTCCTCTGCCTTTTTGTCAGGAAAAACCTTGCCCAAAGAGCTGAGCTGATTTACTGCAGCGTTAACAAATGTCAGAGCTTGGGAGCCTTGTAGGAACCACTCACTGGCAGCCTGCCTGGACAAACATACTAAAAGTCAACCCTGGCATGGATGCTTGAGGAATTAGTGTCCATACAAAGATGCTTTAAACACAGGGAGAAAGACTGGGGGGGGTTTTACAACGGAGGCTTGAAAGCTTCCTCAGGGTTGTTTAACATATGGTGCTTCTCCTCTGCACCTGCCCTGCAGCCTCTCACCACAGCAGCTCCCAGATTCCCATCCTTGTCACCAGACCCAAATGCCACTCAAGTTACAGCTCTTGATGGGCACTGCCTGTCTGGCAGGTGGGGGGGGTGGTACACGTGTGTTTTAAGAGCTGACTTTGCCCCAGCCCTCTCTGTTAGACAGGGGTTTGCTGGTGGTAGGCACACTTGCTACTAAAAGCGTATTTCTAATTGCAATAAGTAGGTGGGGAGTGGGAAATCCATAAACCAAACATTTTCCTCATTAAATCCTTACAACCAGCTCAGCTTTAGGGGAGCACAACAGACCCAGGGCACCCAGGCAGGGACAAACATCAGGAAACTAGAGACACATTTAATGACCTAAAAGAACTCTCAGCATTTCGTCACTGGCTGTCAGCACCTCTCCAGCCCTGCCTGGACCACTGTTGCAGGAAGGCTTGGCCAGCCACACATCCCATGCATCCCTACTGCTCTGCTATTGTCATTTGCCCAGATTCCAAGCCCTGTGTTCGGGAGGAATATTTTGCACACACTTCAAAGGTTAATTCCTCCTCCAGCACCTCCTGCTCAACAGATTTGTGCAGCATCATCCGCATCCCAGAAAGCAGCCCTGTGCCAGGAGATGCACACTCAGCCTCACAAAGTGCAGCCCAGAGATGTTCCTTGGGCCATGCCAGATTTCCAGAAAGCCAAAACCAGAATGTAGAGAAATACCATGTCCTAAAATAAACATATGCACATCAAAGAAATACCCCTGGGGCTCTCGAGAGAACAAACCATTTTTCCCAAGCAAATCCATTCCCACACATGCACCGCTCGAGGGTTTGAGGAGGCTCTGCAAAGGTGTTTATATGGACTGATGCACTGTCCCACTGAATTGATCCAAGTGGGGCTACTAGCACCGGCAGCCTTTTCTCTGGCCATCCCCAAAGCACAGGGTGAACCTCATCCTCACCCTGCAGAGCGCTGGCTGGCAGACTGAGCCTCTTGCTGTTACAGTGGGGCAGCGTCACGGGGTAAAAGATCCCTTTGTGCCTCTTGCCAGGCACCTAAAGCTCTGCTTGGCTCTGAGATGTCATCAAGCACAGAGAAAGTGTCTGTTCTGGCCACACTCTTCCACAGGAAGCCCCAGCACTGCTGCAGAGCCTCTGGTCTTCCCTCAGCCAAAGCCCAGTCCCAGCTAGGTCCAGCACATCCCAGCATCACTGAATCTGCCTCTCTGCCCAGCCTGGGCTGCAGCATCTCCAACAAAGCCCAGTCTGTTCCCCACCTTTCCACTGGTGCTGCAGAGGTGACCTCTTGGTTTTCATATAGGAGATGGCCCCGCAATGAATGGGTCCCTGTTTCGCCTTCGTGGTGGGACGAGTGGGAGGGTCTCAGCCTCTGTGGCACTTCGTAACTCAGTCCGATTCCAAGAAGCTCTAAAATCCAGGCTTCGACTTCCATGGTCTGTTCTTTCTTTAGAAGTTAAAATACCTTTCCTCATCACAAATGGCAGCACAGCAGAGTTACAGAAAAAAGGTGGGGAGTGAAATTAAAGCAACCAGGGGGAGTTACTGGGATGTATGGGACCGCTCTGGGTGCATCTCTCCATTGGGAAAGGAATTTCCACCCCATCTCAGGAGGGTAGAGAATTTCTCTAGCTGTCCAATAAGCACTTCTCAGCCTTTCGGGGACATGGTGAAGACCCTCTGCATGGACCTGAGACAGAGCCCCTTGCAAAGGCTTGGTGCAGCCTGCTGTGGAGGTACTCAGCCCAGCAACACAGCCCGTCGGCTCGCTGGAGCCTTTATCAGCCCCCAGACTCCCACAGAGCGGGAGTGGAGCCGGGTGGTTAAGGTGAAAACATTTTCCTGCTGGAAAACCCTTCTTAGGAAAGCTGACTGGAGTTAATATAAGTCAAGAAAGCCATATGAAGAGCAGTAAGTGTTGAGAAAGGGCTCTGTAACTTATATTTTAATACAAATATGAGATCAGAGGTGTGCTGCTGGGAATTACTGGCTGGAGTAACACTTGTCTGACAGATTTCTTCTCTCCAAACCATGAAGGTTTTAAAACCCTGTCTGGTGGGCTGCACTGCCAGCTAGCTCCACCGTGGTGGGAATCCATCCAAGGTTGTTCTGGTGGAAGCCACATGGTTTGGCCCTGGAGAGCCAGGTCCTATGGCCAAGACTTTTTTCTTAAACTTTTTTTTGTAATATAAATAAAGAATTGAGAAGACACTGTGGCTTCTGAAAATATGAGAATGGTGGGACAGCTGACTGCTGCCCCTCCAAGGTGTCCTACGGAGCAGGGAGCAGGACGGTGCTGGGGTATCCCTGGGGAGCACAGGGATCTAAAAGTGGAAAGAGGATTTTATTCCAAAATGTCCCATAGCAAAAACCCCGATCTCACTTCGGGTCTGGCCAAACCCTGTATCCACCAGTGAGATTTTCTCTTGAGGGCTCACACTCACAGCAATCAAGAAGCCATGGGGATCCCCCATCTGTGTTTTACTGGGCTGACCTCGCCAGGGTGAGAAGTACAGGGGCAACAGTGGGGAAGAATCACTGGAGAAGCAGTTGGCTTCCTCCAAATTCCTGCTTCTGCAGCAAAGCCGGGTCATCACCCTGGCCTGACGGGGTTTGGGTGCAACAATGAGAGAGGAGAGCTGGCGAAGAGCAGTGAGCAGTGCCAGCAGCAGAGGGGCCAGACACTCTGCTTTCCCACCAGAGTCCCCATGCCAAAGCCAGGGGGTGTGGAGGAAGAGGTGACAGCACTGTCAAATGCAGCAAGCCCAGGCAATGGCCCGCAGGAAGAAAATCTGGCCAGTGATGTAAGAAATATGTATTTTCCCCTCTCAGACACATCCTCCTGGGTTTTCCCCTCACCAGTAGCAAAGCTCACTTCTGCCTGGGCCAGCCTGCAGTTTGCATTTTCCAAATGCATAAACCAAGCAGCCTGCCAAAATAATAGGTAACTGACAAATAAGTAACTTGTAAGGAGATGCAAACAGGCTCACTCAGGCCCTCCAGCAATGGGTACACCTAGGACAGCCGTGTCCACACCATGGCACAGCCTTCTGGCCAGGAAATGGTCTAAATCAGGCTTCTCCCTTGCAGTATCTCAGGCTGCTTCCGGAGATATTATTGTTTTCCCTCACCCTCTTGATGTATTGTCCCACCGCATACTCGGGATTTCCCTGTGTGTGCAAAGGAACCACCGGTCATGACGCACCAGCCTGTTTTTAGGCTGCCAGCAGTGGCTCCTTCCTGCAGGGAACTGGGAAGTGTGGTCCCCTCAGGTCTCTTTGAGGTTCCCACACGCCTTCTGGTCCAGGGTAACCAGACCCTTTTCTTTTTAACACTACCAGGGGTTGTGAAAAATAACATTCTGGAGGGAAAATGATGACGAGCATCATCTCTGTGGCCCCATGAATCGCATGGAGCCAACTGCAGAGCAGAGAGCTCATCACACCGCTCCAAAACATGAGCCATCCCTTGCTTTTCCCTGGACTTGGAGGAGGGGAAAGGGAAAAGAAGGGACCAGGCCACGCCTTTCCTCAGCCTAGTTCCCAGGCAGTAAAAATATCTTGGAGAGAGAGCCTTGGCTTCACAGCTTGACCACTGACAGCATCAGGTTGTGGGCCAAGGTAGCGGGGACTACACCTGCGTCACTTGGCTTTGCTTTCCCGTAGGGTGGATTTTGAGGAGCCCAGTTCCCAGGCAGCACTGGAAGAAGCCATTTGAGTGAGGAAATGAATGGCCTTACTTTCCTGATGTTCCCATGGACCTCTCCTCCTCCCCCTCTTCCTCCCTCCCCAACGCTTGGTTGCAGCACGGGTGAATGGGGGTCCCCTGCTCCCCCCCGGGGACCCTATGCCCAGGGGCACAATTTTCCAAGTGTCTCTATAAATACAAATGTCAGCAGCAGAGAGGGGAAGAGAGCAAGAAACAAACCATTCTGCAAGTATCCATCTGTTCGCAGGTCGTTAATTCTCCTCGGAGAGTCCCAGAGCTCTTTCATCTGCTTTTTGCAAAGTTTAGGTTCAGGAGTTTTTTGGGTGCAAGCATGGCCAGGGGAAGGCAAAGCCACCCTGGGCTTTAGCAGATCACAGAGCAGGCATTTGGGCAGGCAACAGGAAGGCATCCAGTGAGGACAGGAACGATCCTGGCTGCTGAAGGCTTTTATAAAAGTCAGAATAGTTGTTTATTCACAGGAAAGCAAAGAACGGAAAAGGTTATCAACACCATTGTTTGCTGCAAATAATTTCACCTTCTCTAGTCATGTGGTGTATTCAAAAAAAAAAACCTCAGCTTTTTCTTATTTAGCATCACACACAGACAACTACAAAGCACCTACATAGCTGGGCTTACCCCCAGCCAGGCCTGATGGTCCAGCGAGGACAGAGCCTGTGGCAGAGTCCATTTCCCATCACCTCTGGATGATTTTCTCACTCCCACACCTTGTGGCCAAGAAGACCTGACCCAAGATCTGACCCAAGCCCTGCTTTTGCAGCCGAGCTGCCTCTCTGCGGCTGCAGTTACAGGACTGACAGCTTTTTAATTGCTACTGATGAAACATCCTGCCACAGCCTGGAGTGCAAAAGCTCAGCTAAGAAACCATCTCCAACCTGTGCTAGCTGCAAGATGGTTTACCCAGGGGAATCCCACACCACAGAGGGCTTTGGAGGTTCTCTGACAGGCTCAGGCAACATCAGAGCAGGGAGGGATGGAAAACATTCCCAAAACATAACTCCTGAAGCATCAGATGCACCCACAGAGACATTCAAGGAGGCTTGATGGGGCGCTGGGCAATCTGCTGCGGTTAGAGACACCCCTGCTTGCTGCAGGGAGTTGGACCAGATGACCTTTGGAGGTCCCTTCCAGCCCAACACATTCTACGATTCTAACCTGTGCTCGGTCCTTCTCCACAGCTTCCCCAGTGTGCTGCTCCCAGGGAGGGCTCCTGCCCAGTCTGATCCACGACCCCTGGGCTCCTCGACACAGCATCACCTCGCCTTCCCCTCACAGTCCCCCATAGCCGATGGCTCCCTTTAAATCCCGGCGTACCCACAGCCCTCCGTGGCGACCGGCGTCCGGCCAAAGCCAAGGGCGTAGGATCCCAGCACCACCTCCTGGCCGCGCACCGCCGCGCACAGCGGCCCCGCATCGCCGCGGGGACCACCACGGGAGAGAGAGAGCGAGCGAGCGAGCGAGCGGGGCTGCGAGGACCCCGGCCTCTGCCTGCCTGCCCACGGCACCTTCCCCTTCGCCCAGCAGCGCGGGGTGGCGGAGGGACCCCCGGCTGAATCCCCCGGCGCAGAGCAGCTGCCTGCTGGGGGTGAATAGCGGCGCCGCTCGCCCGAGAGGCGACCGAGCTTAATTCGAGCTGAATGGGCACCTCCCTGATGTCCATGACATTTTCATTGCAGGCTAACAAGGGGAGAAAAATCCAATTAGGTGACAAAGGGGGGTCCCTAATCGGCCGTGCAGCCCCGCGTGGGGCGGCCAGGATGGCTCAGCATCCTGCAGGAGAGCAGGCACCGACCATGGGAAAAGAGGAAAATCCTCCAAAAAACGTGTCCCTGTGAACACAGGCTGAAAGAGTTAAGGTTACTCACCCTGAAGAGAAGACTCCAGGGAGACCTCATGGCAACCTTCCAGTACCTGAAAGGGGCCTGTCAGAAGGCTAGGGAAGACTGTCTACAAGGGCAGGGAACGACAGGACAAGTGGTCATGGCTCTAAGCTGGATTTAGGCTGGACATCAGGAAAAAGTTCTTGACTCTCTGCATGGTGAATCGCTGCAACAAGTTGTCTAGACAGGTGGTAGAGGCCTCATCCCTAGAGACGTTCAAGGTCAGGCTGGATTGGGCTCTGGGCAGTCTGGTCTAGTTAGAGATGTCCCTGCTTGTTGTAGGGAGGTTGGACTAGATGACCTCTGGAGATCCTTCCCAACACAATACAGTCTGTGGCTCTATGATACTGCAAAGAGCAAACTGCAGGAAGACAAGGCTGCTCAGTTGCAACCAAAAAACGCAGTTATTAAATAAAGTTGTTATTTGCATCCCCAGGGTCCCATCCAGTAACTCCCTCAAGTGGCCCAAAGTCATCCGGTAGGGCAGGGGCTTCACCCAGGTACAAAATCAGAGGGCACAAAGGGTAAATAACCTGCAGCTAGGAACATGCTGGTCCTGAAAGAAATTACCACTTAAATTTGATGAACTCCTTGCAGGGCATCCACCTGCCACCAAGCATTCAACAAAATTGTGTTCCAGGAGCAGATGAGGATAACCACACCAGAGTTTATTACTACAGGAGCTTTGTCAAACCATGGAAGATTTCAGCTAAGCCCAGGTTGCAGTTTTTCCAGCAACAGGTGCCCCTTCACAATTTAGCTGCAACATTTACCTTCAGGCTCTGACGCCTGAAGCAGTGGGAGATTGTTGGTGGGACCACTGTGCGTGCAAACCCTCCTCCTGCCCAAATACAGGGACATTGAGGCAACGTGGGACGCAGCAAGCACGTAACAGCCCACTGAGGAAGGCGGGGGGGCATGCACATAAATAACAGCTGGGTTTTAAAGAAAGGGTGATAAATGGGAATGCCGTGCTCCCTTGGGGATTATTAACAGTGGGGGAGGCTAAAACCTTGGCTTTGCCTTGGGAGCCAGAGTGGTGAAAGCCAACAGGCAGGGGCAGGCAGCAGGAGCAGATGCCCAGGGGTCGGTCTGGAAGGGGGAGCTCCTGACTGGTGCGGCACAGGGGGCTGTGATGGGATATGGCCTCCATGTTTCCCATGGGACACAGCTGGCCTGTGCTGGAGGGAGAGAGGACCCGCTGTGTTCTCTTCCCCCTGGAGCCCCTCACGTGGCTCCAGCCACAGCTCCAGGTGGCCACCGCTAAGTATTGACCCAGCGCTATCTCAGCTCCCACCTTATCAGGGCCAGGGCCAGCTCCAGGCACCACCACCTGCCCCATCAATCTTCTTCCTGTCCCACAGGCGTGAGGTGTCTCTCGGCGGTTGAAACAACCTGCCCTGGATGGGAGCGGGAGGGCTTGAGGATGATGGATTGGTACCTGGGAGGTGACAGGGAGAGGGTTTTTCTTTTTCTCTTAAGCTCCTGCCATTGCCCCTGCCTAGGGTAGGGGGACCTTGGGCAGGCAGATGCCTTTATACCCAGGTACACTGGCAGCAGAATTTTCCACTGAAATTTGGGCACTGAAGACGTGGGGATGCAGTGGCTCTAAGGATGAGAGGAGATGAGCTCCACCTGCATGCACAGGGTGGGAAAGGAGGGCAAGATGGTTTCCCTGCAAGTGCTAATAATGAGCTAGGCCTGAGTAAGGAGCCTGCATTTCACCTACAACCTTCAGGGTGAAGATGCAGATGTAATTCCTCATGCTGGGGTCCGGTCCAAGCAAAGCTGCTGGAAGTCCAGGCAAAAATCCTACCTGAGGCCCTGAGAACATGAGGTAGAGCATCACAGCTCTGGCCGAAATGAAAACAAAGCCTTCATGGCTGCAGCTGCATGACTCCCAGTTGCAAGGGTTGAATGCAACCAGAAATGTCCTCAGGGACCAGTAAATAAAAAGACCTGTGTGTGTCTGTCAAGGAGGGAAGCCCCATGCTTTGGCCAGGACAGGAACACCAGCAATCATTGAAGGGGTGGGCTGACATGGTCCCCAGGACTATGCTCTCGCTCACGCCCCAGTGAAAGCCTCTATGAGCATGCATGGAGCTGTAGAGTGGTCAGTAAGTACCCAGAGGAAAATTCACACCTCCTGCTTGGCCTGACATGGGTTTTCTAGAAGTATCCCCAGTCAGAGGGGAGGGAGAATGACTCAAGTAAGCCAACACTGAGCTTCTGTCATAAAACCCACCCAAGGACACTGTGCATCCAGGAGTGAAGAAAAATGCCATGAATGTTATCATGCTCCTCCTCCAGGGAGGAAGAACATCAATAAAGAGTCAAAGCTGGGGAAAGTCTGACTTACCAGACAGCGACTTGGATTCATGGGCAAGGAGGACCTGCTCAGAGGCTGGTTAGCAGAGTGTAGCCCAGCTCCAAATACATGTACACACTGATTTGTCTTTTTCTCCTGCACTGCAACACTCACAGCACTAAAGGGGTGAAGTGCACCAGCTCAGCCTTGTTAGCCCCTCAGCCAGGGTGCCACTTGACCCTCAGCTAGAGCTTGGATGCAGTTTAGGGGCAGCAGCACCCACTGCCATCCCCCCTCCTGCCCTCCCTGTCTGGTCTGTGCAGACGGGCTGGAGTTTCCCCCTTCCTTACACAAACTCGGGATCTCCTTTCAGCTATTGCTTTTTTTGTATTGATTTTTTAAAAGGGGGCACTGCAGCTTTAAAGAGCTTCCCAGACTTGCCTTTGTGACCGGAGGAGAGGGTGGGGTGGTGGCGGAGGTGGGGACCCAGAAGAATGAAATAAAGAGGAGTACAACAAAAAGAAGTTAAAAGTGTGAGTGACAAGTTTTCGGCAACAGGCTTCAGCCCCTGTGGGGTCGTTTGGGCAAAGAATAGCAACAAATGAACAAATGAGCTGGATTTTCATGCTTGGTGGACGGTGAATGAATAAGCATCTTTTAAAACCCTATCAGGAACTCTTTGGATTGTCATTATAGCTGGGAGGAGGGGGGCAAAGGCAGACTTTTGAGGACTGACCATGTGAAAGAATCCTGATTCTTCGCCTTTTCTCTGCCAGCAAGTGCAGCTACACTGAAACGTGCGGGCTGCGCGGGAGGACATGCGCGCAGCCACAGCCGAGCATCCTGCCACAGACTGGAGCAGCAGCCTCTCTGGGGGAATCGGGAGCACCCCAATGAACATTGCAAGGGGCAAGAGGGGGTTGCTCTGCTTGCAAGAGACCGCACTGATTCCCAACAGTGTGGAGGCACAGTCAGTGATTCACAGCTCCCGCTTCCTCCTCGGCCAGGAAACCTCACTGCAATGTCAGAGGCAGACAATGTGAGAGGGCAGGAGGCGACTCACTTAAAGCTGTATTTAGGCCGCATTGTGGAGGCCTGGGGTCAAAAGAATTGCCCTGGGATTACAGGAATCACTTTCATTTTCAGCCTCTAGACTCTGGAGGGAGTAGGCCAGGAGAAGGAGGAGGGTAATGAATCTGTTGCTGAGGAAAGGACCCGGGTGTTTCCCCTTCCCTGGCCCTAGCAATGAGCCTGGCCGCTCCAAGCCATGCAACTAATTTACACTCTCTGTTTTCAACTCTTCAGTATCTTCGATCCCCCATATTAACCTCAAGCAGAAGAAAGCATTGGTGAAGCAATTGCAGAAGATTCTGCTTTGGAGCCATGGCCAGAGTCTGCTGAATATCCCTACAGCCAGAGTTCAGCAGTAAAATGAACCTGCGGGTGAGAGGGAAGGTTCAGAAAGGTGCAGGTTTAAAGCCCCCTTATTTTTATAATTGAAGATGATATCAAACACTCAAAAATCTTCATGTCTAAACAGAAAGAGATCAAACATTGAATGCTAGGGGCATGAAAAACAACGGCTTGAAGTGAGGGGGTCTCCCCTGGTTGCAAAAATAAAAGTTGAGTCTGCCTTCTGTGGGATTTCGGCAATCAAACTTGACAGTGCCCGGGTTAAGTTTGTTTTCAACTCATCTCCTGAAAGTATGTGAGGGCACAAGCTTGCATCTCTGAAATGGTCATGGTCTCAGCAGCCACCTGTTTTTTCCACATCAAAAAGTCCGGAGCCCATTAGAGCAGCCGTAGTTATAAAGGCCTAGCACTGGCGCTGGGACAGCCCTGTCAAGAGAAATGAGACCATCATGCACTAAACATAGAGAAAAGATAAATGGAAAAGGAGTCTTTCAGTCTTCATTATCAAGTTTCCATGGGTTTGCCAAAACCATAGCAACCAGTTCAAGCAATGATTAACCTAATAATGTGAAGGCAAAGAAAAAAAAATGCATTCAAGCCCCTAAAAAAGTCACTAGTTTTCCAGGGGTAGTAAATCCGCCTGCTCTCCCCACCCCGCGCCTCCCCCCACAACATATAGCCCCATGACTGGAAAACCAGAAGCATCCTAAGCCCTCAGAGAAAAGATCCTGCAATGCAGTAAAACCCACTGCAGTGACCACTTTCCAAAAACACATCTATACAGACATCTTTGGGGACTTCCATAACACCTGTTCTGCACAGGGCTCTCAGGATCTTCTTGTCCCTTTTCTTGTCTTTATAGATCCTGAAGTCCCTTTTGCAATTTTTTTTTTTTTTGCAAAAATGCTACTTTTTTCAGCCTGAGTGAGTGTGGTGTTGTCTCCCTCAGTCCTGCGTGGCGCTCACAGATAGCTAGGGCAAGGCGATCCTTCCCTCAGGGAGATATCAGAGTAGAGCTAGACTAGAAGGGCAAACATTAAATGATTTTATCACCCACATAATCGTGGTGTTTTGCCCGTGGCCACACACGAGGCCTTGAAGCACTTTGCAGACTGTTAGAGTATGAAAACAATACGCAATTCAGCCAGAAAGGGGGGGAAGGGGGAGGAATACTATTAGGTCTTTCATTCTGCCTATCTGATCTATGACACAGATAGATCACGTTTGGGACTATAACAGTGCACACAGAGATAGGAACACATTGCCTTTTCCTAGTCCTCAGCCTTGCCCCATGGCCTGTGTTTCTCCAGCACTGTGGTTATTTCTTCTCAAAGCTATGAATAGGCAAAGTAGTGGCGTTCTACACCGATAGACGGGTCGCACAGGACAACTGAAAGAGCAGATCTCAACAAAAAATTAAGTACAAAGTGAGACCTGCTAGTGTAGCTTGCTGGCACTGGTACCAAGGTGCCTTCACTCCCTACAGGTGCATGGGGTACCTGTGGCTCCTCAGTGATGCCCAAGGCTGTATCCAGCGTACAACAACAGACCACTGCTCCTCCAGCATCCACTGACCCCATGTGTTTTAAGAGCTGCAAAGCTCCTGGTTAGCACCAGGGCCAAGCTGGCTGCTCCCTTTCCCGCAGGCCGGGTAGACGTGGCCCAGAGCGCACTTGAACGCACAGCACTGCTCAGCTCGCCCGAGCGCCGCTCGAATCCCCCGCGCCGGGCAGGGATCCGCGGCAGGGGATCACAACCCCGAGGGCTGAGCTTTCCCGCGCAGGCGGGAGCCCCGCGCCCCTGGCCCCTGGCTCGGGCTCCGGCCACAGCCTTCAGCACCATGGCCAGAGCCCGCGGCGCAGTGCGGGACGCGGTGCGGAGGCCGCTTCGCGCGTCGCTCCGTGCAGCGCTGCGCGCACCCAACGCCTCCCAGCAGTCCACCAACACCGAAGGGGTCTCCCCCGTCCTAGCCCGCCCCACGGCTCCCGGGGAGCACGAGAAGCGGAAGGTGGTGGGGAGGAATCACCCCATTTGTTGCCTCCTCCACACCCCATCT
Source organism: Rhinopomastus cyanomelas (assembly GCA_013400115.1). Taxonomy (NCBI): domain Eukaryota; kingdom Metazoa; phylum Chordata; class Aves; order Bucerotiformes; family Rhinopomastidae; genus Rhinopomastus; species Rhinopomastus cyanomelas. Next base: position 21,094 of record VXBP01003352.1, on the reverse strand, counting down.
GCGGGACAGCTCGGATCGGGGTGGCGGGACCAGGTCCCCTCGATCCCGCGTCCGGTCAAGTTTCACTCTCGCCTCTTTTGTTGCGGTGCGAGAGGGGAGTGGGGGGTAGAGGGGAGTGTTTGTGCGTGCGGCTTTGTTTCCAGTAACCAAATTTCTTTTGTTCTACAAATTGCTTCAGCAGCGTCTCTTTGCAGCGGGCAAACGGGCCCGGCCGAGAACAATTAGCATTACAATGGGCTTTTGGCCTCGCGGGCCGCTTTGTCTGGGGACCGCCGCTTCGCTGGGCAGCGCGGAGAGGGAACCGACCCGGCCGTAAATCTGCCCGCTACGAACTGAGTCCCTGGGACGACAGAGCCGGGAAGGGCTCGTTGGGTTCCTGCTGCTTCTCTTCACTTCTTGCCGTAGCGTGGGAGGTTTTGGGTTTCCCACCTCTTGGCGTTTCTAAGACTATTACACACCCACACATACACCCCCTCCTCCCCGCATCGGCCCCCCGCCTGGCCCAGCTAAACCCTCCCCTAGGATGATGGGGTCAACCTGGGGCAACGTTGCCCCGAAATGTCGCACAGCCTCGAGAGCCGGAGGGCTGAGTCCCGGGGACTTCCCCAAAACACTTCGGGACCCCGGAGGGACCGACCAGCCGCAGCCCTACAGAAATCTGCGAAGAGAGGAGGCCGCATTTAAACGTGCGCCTGTGCGCCCACGGGCACCCACCGGAGCAGGCGAGGACCCCGCTGTGCCGCTCTCCACCGCTGCTCCTTCCCGAGCAAGGGAACGCGCCGGCACCGGGCATATCGCACCGAGAACACGGTCCCGACACGTCCGGACCCAGGGAACATCGCCCAGGGTCCCGCATACTCCAGCGCGGGCTGTGCGCGATTTCGAAACGAAAGGCTCCCGGTGGAAAAACCGAGAGGCTGGACAGGTCTGACCGCGACACTTTATTCTCCCATTCTTCTTTTTCAAATAAACACAAAGCGGTGCAGCCGCGGCTCCCCTCCCCGGTACAAACAGCCAGACCACCGCTGCCAAAAATACTCTTATATACAAAATATATATTCGTTAGGCAATATAATCAATAAATACCTATAGCGACAAATTAATATAATTTACCGTTTCCGAGTACAAAACCGTGATTTGTTTGTGTCGCCCCGCTCAGGAGCAGGGAGCAGGAGGAGAGCGCGGCAGCGCGGGGACAAGCATCCCTCTCCGCCCCGCCGGCTACCCGCGGGCCAAACGCGGTGGGAAAGCGGACGGGCTGCGGGTTCAGAGGAAGGCGGGGAAGGCGGCGGGGCCGCGGCGCGGAGCAGCGAGAGGAGGGGCAGCAGGGCACGGCGAGTCCCAGTGCCCGGGGGAGGCAGCGGCGGCAGCGGGTGGTGGCGAAGGTGGGGACTCAGGGAGGCCCTGCTCGGCCAGGCGGAGGCTCTGAGTGAGCGCCCAGATGTAGTTGTGGGCGAAGCGGAGCGTCTCGATCTTGGTGAGCTTGGCGTCGTCGGGGAAGGTGGGCAGGACGCTGCGGAGAGCATCCAAGGCGGAGTTGAGGTGGTGCATGCGGTTCCTCTCCCGGTCGTTGGCCTTCATCCGCCGGCTCCTTTTCTGCTTGCTGAGCAGTCCCTCGCTCCGCGCCTTGCTGCGGACCCGTCGCGCCTTCCCCTTCCTGCGGGACGCCGCTTCTCGCGGGGCCAGCGCAGTGCGGGACGGCGAGGGGCCCCGGCTGCCCGCAGAGCCGCTGCCGGCCGCGGAGGGAGAGTCCTCGGAGCCGTCGAAATAGGGCTGCCCTTCGCCCGGCGAACGGTCACTCTGCGGGGCCATCCTGCCCAGCCGAGACGCCGTCAGTTGGCCCAGGAGCGCCTCTTCCCCCTCGGCGGTACCTGCTGAGCCCACGCGAGGCTGCGGGGCAGGAGAGCGGCTCTGGCTCCGTGCCCCTCGCCGCTCTCCCCCCTCCCTGCTTTTCCCTCGAGTGCGGGCAGGAAAGGTTGCGCAGCCGGCACACGACTGCCGTTAAGCCCCTATATATATAGGGCCGGCAGACAATGGGGATTTCCCTGGCGGGCGGCGTGTGTGCCCCCCCACCCCCGCCCGCACCCACCCCTTGGCACGCTTTTATCTTATCAGCATGGCAGGAACGTGCCGAGTCCGGCACCGCCCGCAGCCTCAGCACCGCCACGTGAGACCCCGCCGTCTCCCCACGCCGCCCCGGGACCCCCTGCCCTCACCCTCCTCCCCCGGGCCGGCCTCCGCCCGCCCCCTGGATAGGACCGACCCCGAGTGCGGGTTGCTGCAGCTCGGATGCTCCAGCGCACGACGGGGCTCCGCGGGGGGCTGCGGTCGGAGCCGGGGAGGAGGGTGACAGGGCGTCTCGAGGACCTGGCTGCTCAAAGTGGGGGACGCACAGCCGGGACGGGCGGGATCCCCCCCAGTGCTAGCCGAAGGGGATGCCTCCCGTTCCTCTCGGGCTCCACTTCCATCGGCAGAGATACAGCCGTCCCCCTCGCCGCCCCCGGCGCTGCGGGGGGCTCCCGAGACATCTCTCTCCTCGCCCTCGCAGGGCTGCGCACTCCGGGCACAGACCGGTGCAACTGCGAGCGCTGTCCTGCGGGCGGTGAGCGCCGGCACCGGGCGAGTGGTGGGTACACGCAGTTCTCCTGCGTCCCCGCGCCGTGTCTTTGCTCCCCGCTGGGAAACGAGGGCTGGGACCAGCGGGAGAAGGGCCCCTCAGCAGTCTCCGACCGCCCCCGCCCCTCCAGCCCGGCGATGGGTCTGTGGAGTTCAGCTCCGCTGCCGGGGTTCGGTGCGCAAAACGTGTCGAGGACTTTTGCGCACCGTGCGCGGCGGGCGGCGGGGAGAGGTCCGGGGCCGGGACCCCTTTCCTCAGTGGAGGACAGGGAGCTGCGGGCGGCGAGACTAGGCTCTCTCCGCACGGCCCGGTGTCCCCGGGGGTGCGGGCAGGGCCGCCGGAAGCGCGCAGCTCCGGCGGGGAGGGAGCCCCCCTGCTCCTTCACCAAAGCGGCGCGGCAGATCCCCGGACGGGAATCCCGGCGCCGGCAGCGGCCGGCCCGATCCGTCAGGGCCGCGGCGGTGCAGGGTCAGTTTCCTCAGCCCTGCCCGGTCCCCGGCGCCTCGGGGCAGCCTTGGGCGTTGCGGGATGTGGCGGTGCGGGGCGGTGCGCCCTGTCTCTCCAGGGGCGCTGCGCCGCGAGCAGGCAGCCTCGCTCCCCGACAGTGCTTGAAGGGCGGGGGAGCGAGGCCGGAGGGGCGGCGGCTCGGGAGCCCCTTCTCGAGGGGCGGCTCGGAGGGCAGACGAGGATGAATAGGAAGGGCCCGGCGGGGCTTTTCTTTTTTTTTTTTTTTTTTTTTTTGTGTGCCTGAGCAATTGGATGACAAAAAAAATCTGGCGAGCGCGTTTCCAAGCCTCAGACTGCCCACTTCAAACGTCCTTCAAACAAAAGCTGAAGAGGAAAAGAAAGCCCCACCTGGTACCGCTGTTTGCTAAAATAATAATAAATAGATTTCGTTTAATAAATAATTACAAGAGATTGCAAAGTGGAGTGCTTTGGGAAGCATTTATCATGGGGCTGGGGGCAGACATCACCTGCTGGCAAACAAGACAACTTTATTGTTAAATCACCTTCCCACTGCCACTTTCTGATAACTCTCTCCCGTCGCCACAAAGCCCGGCCGTGTATGTTTACTCAGAGTTAGCATAACAAGCACCATATTCCCACAAACGTGATAAAAATCTCCGGGGGCACCTCGACGGGCTCCCGCTCACACCTGGCCGGGCCGCCCCGGCACGGAGCTGGCACCCAACGGTCCTTCCAGGAGGGGCCCTTCTGCCGTTTACATTGGCCTGGGATATGCTGCTTTATAACAGCTTTACTGCAATCCCTATCTCCCGGCCCTATTTGTCTTATTTTATTGAAAACATATGGTAACCAGCTCCGGCGCATCCCTCGCCTGCCAGGCGTCGGGGACGTTTGGTGAGCCGGGGCCCGGCCGCAGCCCACCCGCCCCCGGCTGTTTACTCGGGAGAGGGGAGGGCAGATAAGACCGAGCCCAGCTCCCGACCCACTTTTACCCCAAGGACCAGGGGGCCGCCGGCCCCTTCGCGCCCTCCTTCAGCTCCGGGACCCGCCGGTGCGAGCCCGCGCTCTCTCCCCGCGGGGCCGCGCACGGCGGAGGCACCTGCGGCGAGGCTGCCCCTTTCCTTCCCCCACTGCACCCGGCCGGGGCCGCGCAGGAGGTACCGTGATTTGCGGGGCCATATGTCGAGCGGCACCACGGAGCACAGTCCTTCAGAGCCCGAGCAGCTGCTGCGCCGGCCCTACCTACCCGGCGCATAATACCTGCGAGCCGTGTCCCCGCTTCGAGAGGGCAGCGCGGCTGGGCCGGCTCTGCGCCTCTGTTTTGTGACTTTATTGTGGGGCCCAACAGATGCTCGACGGCCCCTCCTGCCCCTCGCCCCGGTGCGAGCGCGCTGCTCGGGACACAAGGAGCACAGATGCCAGGCGCAAGGTGCACCAGATGCCCCGCTTTGTGAATTCAAACAATATTTCTCCCTTCCTTTCGCCCACCTCTCCCCCGCCTCTTCCAACAAGAGGGAGCAGGGAAGGGGTACGAAAGGAAAAATATATTAAAATAAAAAAACCACGAAGAAAGAAAAGCCCAGGCGAGCAGCGCTGGGACCGCATCCCCCGGAGTCACCCGACGGGGCGCACGGCTGGGAGCAGCACCATGGCCCCGGAGAAGGAACCAGCCCCAAACACAGGGAACGCCGAGCCGTGGGGATCCCCACCAAGGGCTTGTGGAGGGTGCCCGGCAGGTTGAGCAGGGGTCGGGGATGCCAGCCGGAGTAAAACAAGTGTCTCCGAGAAATCACTAGTCCTGGGCAAGAGATTTCCCTGGGCCAGGAACGGCAGATCAGCAAAAGGCTGCTCAGGAAAAGGGTGGCAAAGGCGGTTTAGCCCACATAAACATTCCCACCTGTGAAGGGTGCCTTTGATGGCACAAGAGGAACAGTCAAGAGCAACTTGTACATGCACTGCGGACTTGGCTTGGCTCACCCAGCATGAGCCGAGTTAGAAAGGATGTCCTTGCCTTGGGTGTCCCTCTCTGCACACTGAGCTCTGCTCAAGACGGAAGGGGCTTTGCAAGGAGAATCCTCTCCCTGAGGTTACAGTCCCTTTCTGCACTGGCACAAATGCCACCAGCTGCAAACAGCAGTCCCTTCCATAACCATACAGCAGCCCTCAACCTCTCCATGCTGAAGAAATCTGCCTCGATGGCTTGACCCATGGCAGAGCCAACGTGTTTTTCCCTAGTCCCACTGGGAGCTGAGCTCCTTCCACACCTGATACACCAAGCACTGGTGGCTGTGGCTACTCAGAGGCGGGAAGAGCCCGACCAAGCCCTGGGGTGCGGATGTTCCTACTGTGCCAGAGAGAAGATGACCTGACAGTGCACAGGAGAAAGAAAATCCAGGGTTCTCCACTGTGCAGCCCTGCTCTACTACTTCGTTCTTTAAAACACAGCCTTGTGGGAGATGGTTTTATAAGGCTGCAAGAGCAGACACCTACTCTGACACATTTAGAGCATGATAAAAATCTGATTTCTCTCTGGAAAGGAGAAAGGAAATAAAAAAGAATGCCATGGAAAGGCAGGGACCAAATACCGAGTACAAAAGGGTCAGTTAGATTAGATACAGTCAGCGGTGACTGGAGCTGAGTGCTAAGAAATCTGTTGAGTATTTATCCAACCATCCAAGTATCTGCCCAGGTAGAGAAAGATTGTCCTCACCTCTCTGGGAATTGGTTGCCTTCTGTCATTCCCAGTTCTGCCAGGTTTGCACACTTGTGTCAAGCAGTTTCTTGCTCCGGCCCGTTTCACTTACCAGAAGGAGGGCTTCTCCTCTGCTGTTACAACATCCCGTGGGTTGCACATCCAGCACTCTCTCATTCAGGTTTTCCAAGTGCTCTAAGCTTTACAACAAGTTTCTGGTGAGATCTCACAGAAGCCACCTCCACCACAACATTCCCCTGGTGGCTGAACGAAACACGCTGGGAGTTTACCAGGTGTTCAGGCACACTTGTCACTCCTCTGCAGCCCCAGTGCTCCGAGTAAGCCCACACTTGTGTATCTGCCTGCAGGGAAATCTCAAAGAGTAGCTCTAATTAGAAACTTACTGTCTCCACAGCTACAGTTCAACAGGAGGAATCTCTAATGGCAGGATATCTCTAGCACCCGGAGCAGCAGTGGTCATTTTCAGCTGCCAGCTGGACAACATAGACTTGAGGCTTCAGAGTTCATTTCAGCTCCTCTTTGGCCATGAGTAGCCAAAGATCACGGACACACTGATCTCAGGCTGTCATGCCCCAGACTGGAACTTCTTTTCTGTGAGGGTACAAATCTACCTCCTGGCCTTTTAAGGCACAGTGAGGTTGTCAGTGGTGCAGGGTGGTCGTATTGGTTCACTCACACACTCCTCAACACTAGGTGTCCATCAAACAGACACACAGTGCTTCCCCACTTCCACAAGTCATTACAGATGTGTCTTCCTCTATCATACAGAGAGTCCACTAGGCCAACTTTGAATATATAGGAAGGCAGCAGAGCTGGCTTTTGAGAAGTAGAAAACTTGCTACAAGCCAAGAAGTATGTAAGGCAATTGCCCACCTGGCTTGGAAAAAAGGATCAAGACACATGGCACTAACTTGTCTCCAGAACATGGCCAAAACCCTCAACGCATGACAGAGCAAGGTGTGGGGTCTTTGCTCAACCACCCACAACCCCAGTGCCATTACCCAACCCCTCCCTGACTAGCAGTCGTGTCTCTTCCCATCTCCTCCCTCCTTCCAGTCTCAACAAGAAGAATTCCTCCTCAGCCACCCTTCTCCGTTGCATCTCACAAAACCCCAGGTCCCCTCCCTACATCTTGGTGTCTCCAACAGACAGCTTCAGTGCCACTGCCATCCCCACCAGGGAGCCTCAATACTCCACCCCAGCTTTCCTCAGATATCTCTGCCCAGCTGCACACACCTCACCTCAGCTCCTGATGCTGGTACTCCTCTCACAACTCTTCATCCAGCATCACAGTCCATGACACCAGACATTGAGTTGGAGCTTTCTCCCACCCTGCAGTAGTGCAGTGCTGAACAGAAGGCAAGTTGTCTGTATTTTTTACAGGAAGAAAAAAGGGATCCTTTTCTTTCTGTAGTTGATGTGTTTAATGAACCTGGGGTGGCCACCAGTGGCACAGCCTCTCCCACGCCAGGACCTCCGGGAAGGTGAGCAGCCAACTGGACGTCTCTATCTCAGCAAGAAGTTATATAATTGCAGTGAAAAGGCAAAACCAGCTCTAGATGTCTGCACACAAAACACCACGCAATACTAAATGTCACTTTAGCTGCAGCCCAGCTCTTGCGAGACCAGTTACCACCAGCATCACAGTATCACAGTATTATCAAGGTTGGAAGAGACCTCATAGATCATCAAGTCCAACCTGTCACCATAGAGCATGTACCAGTCCTTGGCAATAAAAATTTAGGGAACCAGGGATTAACCTCATGCCAACAGTGGGAGAAAGTCATAGAGCTCATGGCAGGCAACAGCAAGGAAACCTCAAAGAACCTGGGTGCACCCTGAGGATTTTAGCCATTTAGAATCATAGAATCATCAGGGTTGGGAAAGACCTTCAAGATGATCAAGTCTAACTGGCTGCCCTACAACCCCTAACCACTGAACCATCTCCTGAAACACCATGTCTGCCCATTTTTTTGATCCCTCCAGGGACGGTGCCTCCACCCTCTCCCTGGGCAGCCTGCTCCAAGGCCTCACCACTCTTTCTGGGAAGAAGTTTTTCCTAAGATCCAATCTGAACCTCCCCTGGCACAACTTAATCCAACCTCCTCTTGTCCTATCATTAGAGTAAAGAGGCCAACATTCACCTCACTACAACCTCCCTTCAGTAGATGTAGAGTGTAGTGAGGTCTCCCCTCAAGCTCCTCTTCTCCAGGCTGAACAGCCCCAGCTCCCTCAGCCTCTCCTCATCAGACCCGTTCTCCAGACCCCTAATCAGCCCAAGTGGCCTCCTCTGCACCTTCTCCAGTACCTTGATGTTCCTCCTGTACTGCGCTGCCCAAAACCTCTGCAGGTCTATGCTGTGAGAAGGGGCTGCACAACAGATCAATGTGATCTAGCAGTCATTTATTAACTAAATCCAAGCTCTTTTATACAGTTCTTAATGAGGTTCATACATATTGCAAAAGCCAAGCTCAAGATTGGTTAGGTTACACAACTCAGTTCCTTCCCGCACCTGATCGGACGGCCCCTCCAGCTTTCCCAAACACGGCCCCATTCTCTGATTCCCACAGTCTGGTTAACATTCCTCTATAATTAGTTTGCTTGCTTATCATCCTTGCTGAGGCCTCCTATCATCCTTGCTGAGGCCTCCTATCATCCTTGCTGAGGCCTCCTATCATCCTTGCTGAGGCCTCCTATCATCCTTGCTGAGGCCTCGTATCATCCTTGCTGAGGCCTCCAAGGCCATTCTCAGAGGCACCTGGCAGCTATTCTTGGCTCTGTGCTGGGTTGTCCAGAGCACTGCTCAGCGCTAGCTCTGTTAGCAGTTCTCCTACAGGTCTATGTCAGTCCCAAGCTGCAGGGAGGGCAGCATCCGTTCATTACCGGCAATAATCACCAACCAGGCTTGAGCCCAAGCTGGGGGTAGGATGCTTCAGCCCGTGGCCCAAAGGGTAACCTGCAGTGACAGCAGGGTTGTCACCTACAAACTCCCTCAGGAATAGAGATCATCCCCGGCTGCTTGCCAAGCACTGCCACATCTTTTGAAACCCTGTAAGGATCTGAGCTGGGTCCCAACACAGCACCGGTGGCACAGTACTAGAGACCTGGAGGCCACAGGGCTACCTCCCCCTTGTGTACACAGTATGCGGAGGTCCCAGCACCTTCCAGCACTCTCAGCAGTTTCCTTTGTAACCACATCTCTTCAAACCTACTACAGCATCTTCAGGCACCTCGTTCCCTCTGCCTCCAGCAGTTCCCGAGTACCTGCACCTTTTGGGGGTCTCTGGCACTAAGGAAGCACCTGTTGTCAGTGGCACGTGTTCTGATGTCCCCTCATCATCCAACATCCCCTCGTCCTGGGGCTACGCCTCCCTCCCCCAGCTCTTCACTGCAATCCCCACCATTTTCCACCATCGTTTAAGTTTCTGAAGTAATTTCTTTCTTCTTTTTTGTCCTTTTTTTCTTTTTTTCCTTAAAGCAAACCATCTACCATATGTTCCCCCCTGAAAGGGGTAATTGTTAACAGATCATTAAAACACCGTGGCGAGTGCTCTGAGATTCCTTCCCTCCGTCTTACACATTATCCTGTCTCTGTCACCCTTTCAATGCGGCTTTGAGGGCTCTGCTTTTCTAACTTCCTCCTGGGGAAAGAAAAAAAAAGAAGAGAGAAAGAGCCACTAAAGTGACCCTCTTCACCGCTCTCCTCCGTGCTTTTCAATGTCTTTTTCGACACCCAACAATAATTGGGGTGGGAGGCTGGCGTGCTGTTGCCACTGCTGCCAGGCTGGGGGTGGCAGGGCCACATTCTGCTCCATTCCCAGGATGCCCGAGTTGGGAAGGCAGGATGAAGTTTGGCAAAGGTGCTTCAGCCACGCTGCGGGTGCTGATGGCTTCTAGGCAATGGGATGCTCAAAAGGTGTCCTGTCCGTTCTGGTCCCTTCATCCCTGCTCCTGGGATGGGGACTGTGGGATGGCCCTATGACACACACACACACACACACACACACATACACTGTCCAGGCTGAGATAGGAAGTATTGCTTACAGAGCTCACTGCCTTGGGTGGATCAGATGCTTTTGGGGGTACATATACATTTTACAGTTTAGCAGCTGGTTGGGAACTGAACTGAAGTCCTGCTGGAGGGCATCTGAAGGCACTTGGAAGAGAAGAAGGTTATCAGGAGTAGTCAGCACGGATTTATGAAGGGGAAGTCCTGCTTGACTAACCTGATAGCATTCTATAATGCAATAACTGAATGGTTAGATTCAGGGAAACCAGTGGATGTGGTCTACCTTGACCTTAGCAAGGCCTTTGACACTGTCTCCCATGAAATTTTAGTGAGCAAGCTGAGGAGGTGTGGGATGGAAGAGCAGACAGTGAGGTGGGTTAGGAACTGGTTGCAGGATAGAGTTCAGAGGGTGGTGATCAATGGTGCCAGGTCCAGCTGGAGAGCTGTGACTAGTGGTGTCCCCCAGGGATCGGTGCTGGGACCGGTCTTGTTCAACATCTTCATCAATGACATTGATGAGGGCACAGAGTGTCTGCTCAGCAAGTTTGCCGACGACACCAAGCTGGGAGGTTTGGCTGATACGGCTGAGGGCTGTGCTGCCATCCAGAGAGACCTGGACAGACTGGAGGGCTGGGCACAGAGAAACCAGATGAGGTTCAACAGGGACAAGTGCAGAGTCCTGCATCTGGGGAGGAATAACAAACTCCACCAGTACAGGCTGGGAGGTGATCTACTGGAAAGCAGTCCTGTGGAGAGGGACCTGGGGGTCCTGGTGGACAACAGGTTAACCATGGCACAGCAATGTGCCCTGGTGGCCAAGAAGGCCAATGGGATCCTGGGGTGTATTAGGAGGAGTGTGTCCAGCAGATCGAGGGAAGTTCTTCTCCCCCTCTACTCTGCCCTGGTGAGGCCTCATCTTGAGTACTGTGTTCAGTTTTGGGCCCCCCAGTTTAAGAGGGACAAGGATCTACTGGAGAGGGTCCAGCGGAGGGCTACGAGGATGATTAGGGGACAGGAGGGCATGGCTTATGAGGAGAGGCTGAGGGACTTGGGGCTTTTTAGTCTGGAGAAGAGAAGACTTAGGGGAGATTTGATCAATGTTTATAAGTACCTGAAGGCTGGCCAGGAGGGGGGGGACAGGCTCTTTTCACTTGCTCCCTGTGATAGGACAAGGAGCAATGGGTGTAAGTTGCAGCAGAGGAGGTTCCGCCTCAACACAAGGGGGAACTTCTTTGCTGTGAGGGTCACGGAGCACTGGAACAGACTCCCCAGGGAGGTCGTGGAGTCTCCTTCTCTGGGGACTTTCAAGGCCGCCTGGATGCGTTCCTCTGTGATCTGTGTTAGATAGTTTTGTCCTGCTCCGGCAGGGGGGTTGGACTCGATGATCTCTTTGGGTCCCTTCCAACCCCTAACATCCTATGAGCCTATGAACTAAACTAGACATGGAGCTGCTTTGGGGAGCCTGGACGTTTCACCTTCCTTTCCTAGAGAATGAACACTATTTTAGGAAACATCAAATGCTGGGAAGCTGAGGGCCATCAGGGCGCAGACTTGAGCCTTGTTCTCAGCTGAGGTGAGCATGGAGCACCACCCCAGCACCTATCCCCTTTACAGAGATAGGAGCAGTCCTAGAATTGTCCTAGTGCAATCTCCCAGCCGCACATGCTGGGATAGAGACCCCAGGAGGACTCTGGGCACCACTAGCAGCAGCAGTCATGTTCAGGGATTTCTTTAACGATACCATTTTTAATGGGAAAAGTGATCCAGCAAAGCTATGTCAAGCATGCGATATGCCTGATGCTGCGGCAAGCCAGGGGACTGAAAATCATCACCAGCATCTCAACCCTGAGATGAGGCAGGACAATGCAGAACCACACAGCCCCTCACCATTGAGACCAGAGCATGAAGAGGCAAAGGCACTCCTAACAGCACTGTTACACGTGCCTGATTCCAGTGTGACAGCTGCCAAACTCACCATGAACACCAGCAGCGAAGACTTTGGGCTGAGGGTCACCTTGCCACAGGATCCCTGCTCCTGTGATTGGAAAGGCTGAGGAATTCAGAGGTCGTGCTCTTGTTCCTGAAGTGCATCTTCTCCACTTCCCATGGGCTTGGCCGTTCCACCAGAGGACTTACCGCTGATCTCTGGAATAGAGTTTGCCCCACTCCGCTGGCACAGGCACCTTTCCCAGCACCAGCACAAAGCCGTTTGAATTCACATGTCCATCCCAGCAATGGAGCGTGTTGCATGTGACCCCTCAGTGCCCGACACCTGCACTGGGAAAGACAGTGAGGAAGCTGCTGTCCCAGTCAGCAAAACCCAGTTACATTTCAAAAGACCTCAAAAACTTCAAAGCTCTGCAGGCAAACTTCTCCAAGAACCAATATTCTCCGGCAGCTCAGTGGCTTCGACAGTGCCTGCATATAGCTCCAGAGACCTCACTGAGCTCCCTTCTCATTTAGGCACCTGCCAGCCAGCTCATTAACCCCTGGCCCTTGCCCTGCAGCCAGCAGGTTTGTCCCAGCACCTCCAAACTGCTCAGGACTTTGTTATGCTTCTTTTAACTCCCCAAGACACAGCCTCAAGCAGAAGATGGTTCTGCTCTGCTTTCTTCAGCTGAGGGATCAGCCCTGCACGGTTCGCACTGAGGGGTCACCAAGCGTTCCAGGAGCTCTGCAGTGAGCAATGCGCAGCCGATGCTGTCAGCTCCTTGTACTTCCTCAGGCAAAGACTCCTCATCCCCCAAATTTGCTGCAGGCTGTGACACCTCTACCCATGCTCTGACAGAGCAGAATCTCCAGAGAGATGACTGAGCACTCTCATGGGTTGTGTTCTGCAAACTTGTGCCCAGAAGCATGAGGTGGCTTGGCTTTTTTTTGTGCCTCTTGGGCAGATGAAGGAGACAGGTCTTCTCTCCAGACCAGCAGCTTTCACCTATTTCTACCTCTTCATAGAGGAAAAACCTTTCCATGGAATAAAAAGTACCTCCTTCAAGGGATCCTGCTGGAAATGGCAGGACACTTCTCCAAGGGGATTTAACAGCCACCTTTGCGAAGGGCTCTTAGAGCAAAATCAAGTCCTATAGCTGCAGAGACAGACTTGTACCAGGACCTGAGTCCAAGCAAAAGCAACGTTCCTACCCCGAGTGTAAAATCGCCTGGGTCTGGGTCAGTTCTATGAGGAAAGATGGGCTGAACATAATTGTGACACATCAAGCTGCAGCGCTACTCCCACCACCACACATGAGGACACTGCCCTTCCACCCGTCCAGAAAGAGCCCTGCTGAGCCCAGCGGATCCTGGGCAACAACAGGAACAGCTGCACCCTGTGGCTGAGCACCCACCAGATTATTTATCACCAAAAAAAGCATTTCTGGGATCTACACAAGCACCTATCAACAACACAGGGAACTCATGAGCACCGTGAGGTTCTCATGAAGGAAAGGGTCCCAGGAACACAAATCTGCTGAGCTACTTGTAAGTGAATGGGTGTTAGGTCTTAAGCCCCGTCTTGTTTTTCCCATCAGGAGGAAATCAACTCACCCCGCCTCCAGGCGCGGTTTTCCAGGATAGGCTGTAATGAGCAGCTGTACCCCAAGTGCCCCGCTCTGCCTCACAAGCAGATGCTGACTGCTGCAGAGGTTTGCAGCTAATGAGGGATTTCCAGCCTGGAAAGTGGGGAAGACACCCAAGGAAGCTGAGCCTGCACACGGGAGCTTCCCGCAGCCAGGCACTGGGGAAGGCCCGCTGCCGCACGGGCGTAGGGAGTAGAGGTTTTACTCACAGTGAGCAGAGCTGCCACTAGCGACGTGGCAACCCCACACCAGCAGAGGGACAGCGGCTCGGCCTGTGAAGCCGTGCTAATTAAACATGAGCAGCGTGTGGGGGGTGAACCGTTAGAAGCTCCCAGTTGTTGGAGCATTTTTTAGTCACGCTCACACCCAAATCCTCTGATTGTTCTGTGATTTTGCAGAGTTGCCTCATTCTCTTAAATAGGAGACAAGGAGCACTTTAAAAGCAGGTTTGAGGATGCATCTGCAAGGAGCGGTCCAGCTGCGGCTGCTCCTGCCAGCAAGGCAGGGGTTGAATTACATCAGCGTTCTTCACCCATTTTCACAGAATCACAGAACATTAGGGATTGGAAGGGACCTCGAAAGATCATCTAGTCCAATCCCCCGCCACAGCAGGATTGATCACCTTGACCAAGTCACACAGAAACGTGTCCAGGTGGGTTTTAAACATCTCCAGTGAAAGAGACTCTACAACCCCCCTGGGCAGCCCATACCAGTGCTCTGTCACCCTCACCATGAAGACGTTCCTTTTCATATTTATGTGGAACCTTCATTGTTCCAGCTTGTACCCATTGCCCCTTGGCCTATCATTAGATAGCACTGAGCCAGAGCCTGGCTCCACCCTCTCGACAACCACCCTTCACATGTTTATAAACATCAGTGAGGTCATCCCTCAGTCTCCGGTTTTCCAAGCTCAAGAGACCCAGTTCCCTCAGCCTTTCCTCATAAGAGAGATGTTCCACTCCCTTCCTCATCTTTGTGGCTCTCTCCAGCAGTTACTTCTGGAACAGAGGGCCCCAGAACTGGATACAATATTCTGGATGCAGTCTCACCAGGGTAGAGGGGGAGGAGAACCTCTCGATCTGCTAACCATCCCCTTCTCATCCACCCCAGCATGCCACTGGCCCTCTTGGCCACAAGAGCACATCGCTGGCTCATGGTCATCCTTCTGTCCACCAGGACCCTCAGGACCTCCAGCAGGTCAGTCCCCAGCCTATACTGGCCCCTGGGGTTGTTAAAACCAACACTCACATCAGCTGTCTGGAAAAGCCGGGATGACCTGTCGTGGCTGCAGAGGTTTTCACTTACAGCCAAATGTAAAAATCCAACCAGCACAGTATTTTGAGTGCAGCTCTTTGCACATTTCCAGCCCATTTGCTTGTGGAGATGTGGACATGTACAAAGAAAGTGCTGGCAGTGGAGTCAGTGATGTATAGGGAGCACCAGCTGGAGGTGAGCCACACGTTCACTAACACCTCACCATAGCCCCTGAAGGCTTCGCTTGCGTGGATGAACCAGGCAGTACAGACCTTGCAGGGTTTAGCAGTTCAGGATAAATCCAGCTACTTGTAAGCACACAGAACTCCTTGTACGCGCTACAAACCCACTAAAAAAAACAAATCAGTGCACTGACAGGGCACTCTGAGAGACCCAAGCTTCATGCTTAAGAGCAAATTTACTTCCTGCATTGTGGTGTCCCCATCATCTCCCACAGCCCAGGCACCTGACCAGAGATCTGCTCTGCATCCTTCTCTAGGCACCTCCTGATCGGCATCATCGATCCCTCCAGCCACCAAAGGCCTGTGAAGCAAAGAGTTAAATTCCCTCAGATGTGAGGGAATAAGCTCAACAGTATTTGAATCAATCATTTATTAAACAAAGTTTAATTTGTGACTGTCAGATAAAGCCCCGCTCCTCACTCCGTGTGACAGAGAGCACTGAAGATGACTGAAAATGCAGCACAGCCCACAAACTGACCAGCTAGAAGAGCACTGCTCCCTGGTATCCCTCAAATAAGCTCCATGTTCCATTTAAACTACACAAATTTTAGCATTGCTTCCATCAGCTCCTGCTTTTCCAGGTGTCTTGTACTTCAAACCACCACAACATTAGCAAGGCATTATTAGTGAAGAAAGAACAATTGTCATAAAAGAAAAATTACATTTGCCTTTTCTTCCTTCACAATTCCTTACAATCTTCCTGCTATCTCAAGTTTTTTAGACCCTTCTTGCTAAAGACCAGGCTGAGGTGATACCTCAGCTCCTGAGGCTTTCAGCTCCCACCTTCCCAGCCCGCTCCAGGACAAAACAATGTTGACTTTGTCAATCTTGCTATCTGTCATCAGCAGCTGTCCAGCTTCTACAAAGCCGTCCCCTCCTTTTTTTCCCCTTGTTCTCCTGGTACACAAATCCACTTTGCTCATGAACTTACCAAAACACGTTAATCAGGATAGACTAGGAAAAGGTGGGAGACTGTGACATGGCACAACGAAACACGTAACTGTTAACTGTGCGGGGACCCAACGCTGGAGTGTGCTGTACGGGAAATAACCTAGCACTGCGGTCCATGGGCCGGAGACCGCAGTGAGAGCTCTCTCTCTGGATGCTGAAGGACTGGATGGGTCATTTTTTGGCTCCTGGAAACACAAGAAGCTTCCTCAGAAATCCTTAGTGAAGGCAAAGAGCTAAGCGACTAACACTTCCGTTTTGGAGAAAACAAGTCCAGGAGAAGGAAATTTTTCTAAAAAGCACAATAAAAGCAGCAAGGAGAGAGCTCATGGAGAGAGTACATACACCAAACCTGCTTCAATCACATCCCGAGTTCGCTGATTTCAAGTACCGTGATGACTAGATTTTGCATTTTGCCTGCAAGCCTGGCTGGAGCTTGAAGGACTGTAGAGAAACACTCAGGACACAGCAACAGCCCCAGAGCTCTCAGTGGCTTCCCAAGTGCTGTCTCTGGTTCACCAAGAGGATCAAGCAAGGCACAGACCTTCAGTGATTGTCCAAAGCCCCAGACAAGGTCAGCATTCGAGCCACAACCACAGCTCAAACTATTTCTGCCTTCTGATTCAGCATTTGAGGGACAGGCTTAACTTAGGTAAGGAAATAAAGAAGCATTTTAAACAACGTCTTTGGGCTTTTTTTTTTTTACAAAAACGGTTTTATTTTGAGCAGAATAATAAAATGTAGAAACACCTCAACATACATAAGCCAATAAAACCCCACCCAAAATCATCAATCCGCTAGTTAATTTACTAAGGACAAAAAAAATACAGTACATACAAAACTCTCGTAAGCTGATACAAAAGGCGGACGTAACAAGTGGCATTAAAAACATACCCAGCATTACCTGACTGCATCAGTGCTGGCATTTGCCCCGTGATTAGAAGGCACAAAAGACTGAGCAATGAAAGCGTTCAGCATCACATCCATTACTGTCAGTAGATTCATTGAGATTAGCAGGACAATGTTATTAAACACATGTTTAATAGTCACCATCTAAGAAACCTTTTTTTTGTTGAAGGAGTTAGAAAATGAAGTTGTAAAGGGCAGACATTTACATCCCAAGACACAAAGGCTCTGCCTAGAAATCTACCGTTAAATCTTCACAGGACAGCTTTCCTGTCTGTGTATTATCATTCTGCAATCACTCAGGAAAGATTTGATGATCCACAAGCCCACCTTCCAGCAGCACTGCGACACTGCAGCAGCACCATCTGCAGCGCAGACCCCTTCTGGTGTGTCCTTGCTTGCAGATACAGCCAGCAACGAGGCTGCAGAGGCATCGGCATGCTGCTGCCCTGCCACTGCTTTGCTGGCCAATTTGTTACACCCTGAGTCTGTAACAGCCAGCACAAACCAGGAACAGGTGGACTGGCCTTTTCTAACCATGTCTGAGGTTTCCTAGGTCACCCCGGGTAACACATGCAGCAGCCAGCTCCAGCAAAATCGGGGGCAGAACTCTGCAACCCTTCTTCAAACAGCCTTTCGCTCAGCTTGTGCTCGGTGATGATATCTTCCACTCGAGTTATGTAAAGCAACGACAACAACACTCCCAGGAACTGAAAAAGGAAGGGGCATCTGTAGTCAGAGGACAAATACTGCTGGTCTCAGGAAGTTTTACAAGTCATAGCTATAAATGCATCAGATATATGGGCAGGTACGTAGCGTACACAGATAGATAGATGGATGGATGGATGGATGGATGGATGGATGGATGGATAGATAGATAGATGATAGATAGACAGATAGATGGATAGATTAGATAGATAGATGAGATAGATACAGGGGCTTCCATTGCTATTCTTCTTTGCATATAGAGGTCCTGGAGCAGGTCCAAAGAAGGTCAGCAAGGTTGCTGAAAGGTCAGGAAAATGAACCTTGAGAGGAACGACTGAGGGAGCTGGGGCTGATTAGCCTGAAGAAAAGGAAGCTGAGGGGAGACCTTATTGCTGCCTACAACTACCTGAAAGGAGGCTGTAGAGGTGGGGGTCTGTCTCTTCTCACAAGTATCAAGTGACAGGACAAGAGGAAACGGCCTCAGGTTGCATCAGGGGAAGTTTAGGTTGGACATGAGGAAAAACTTCTTCACTGAAAGGGTCATCAGTCCTTGGAACAGGCTGCTGTTGAATCACTACCCTTGGACGGGTTTAGAAGTCGTGTAGATGTGGAGCTCAGGGACAAGGTTTAGAGGTAGCCTTGGGACAGCTGGATTAGTGGTGAGATTGGATCTTAAAGGTCTTTTCCAACCTAAACACTTCTATGATTTTATGATTCTATAAATGGACCACCTTTGTGAAGAGCTAATTCAGCAGAATTACCACCCTCATGGCCTTGAAATGTTAGAAAGTCCCCACAGATGCAGCCAAGGGAAGGTTTTCAATACCCCCCACCCCAGCAAAACCAAATAAACCCACCAAATCACAGTAATGCTGTTACATTACCAGAATGCCACCTTAATTTAATGTCACACTGGTCATAACGTCATACAGGGCTTTGCATCCTTTCAGATGCTTCCTTTAATGGATTAACAGGCTGGCTTCTTCTCACCTGGGGTAGCAATATGCCAAGCAGTATGCCGGCCATGATGGTGTAGTTGTCCAAAAACCAAATCAGCACCGCATTCGTGCATCCTCGGACATAGATAACGTTCTGAACGCTCAAGCGCTGCAAAACAGCAGAGCACATGTTCAAAGAGGCAGCTGCACCACTGTACAACACAGCAACACAGGTCAACCCAAAGGTCAGGGAGGCCGATGTGGTCCTCCTCCCCATCTCTTTAAACCTCCTGAACTTAGCGGAGATCTCGCCACTAATTCGTCCATCTGTTTTTATGCTGTTCCACACCTCAACACCTTCTTAAAAACTCTTCTGTGCAAGTACTTCTCTAAGATCAAATTCCCCACTGGTGGAGCAGAGAAATGTCTCTTTTATCTCCGCTCCAAACTGAACACGCAGCAGTGGAAAAACAGAAATTGTGGTCTGAGTGCTTTGTAGTAGCCTCTAATAAGGGTGAGAACAAGAGGATTTCGGCTTCAGCCCTGCAAGCTGCTCTGCACGGTGACCCCAACCCATCACACAGAAAACACTTGAAGCTGCCAAGAGTCCTAAGCAGATGAATTGGGTGAAGTTAAGCATATGCTGAAGTGCTCTGGGGGTTAGAGCCAGGGTGGAGCATTTAGGTGATTAAGCCATAAATCAGTGAATCTAAACGAAGACGGGTCATATGTAAAGATAACCGGTAATCCCCAAAACCAACAACTGAAGTCGGCATTGTGTGGCAAGTGACTCAAAAGAGATGGGCAGAGAGGTTTTTCAGACCCACCCCCTGCAGCAGCACTCCAAAGCTTTGAGTAGGGAACTCTGACAGATCCAATTACTGATTTCCCTTCTTAATCACTCGGAAATTACTGCTCCGAGCCAGCAGCCTCTTCTCTGGCGTCACTGGAGCTATTCCCAAGAGGGAAGACTGAAGAAGGAGGAGGCCCCATCCCGCTCCTGGAGGGAGAAGACAGCTGCCAAGGTAACCTGGGAAGTCCCACTCCTCTTCCAGGAATAAATGTTAGAGGATTAAGACTAAAATATCCAGTACTGGCATAGAAAATAACTTAGAAACAATTACATTCGCTTTACCCAAACCAATTTTTTCAGTGAGAAACTCTGCCTTTGAAGTATTAAAAGCTTTCCCCAACTCAAGTCACTATTAGAAAGTACAAAAGCATTTCTTCTGCATTGATTGTGCAATTAGCACAAGGGGGACGAGCTCTCTGGGAAGACAAGCTTCACACACGTCAAACGAGGAACCGCGAGAAGGTACAAAGGAGGGAAGACAGAACAATCAAACAAGACCAGGTTTTTTTAGATGCTGAAGTTATTCCAGACAAAATAATTCTAAGTGCTGATGTAACTGCCTGGTAGATCTAAGCATGCAGAAGACAATTTTATAACTGACCCAAAAAAAAAAGGCAGAGAAGCAGCACTCTTTGCCGAAACGGGGGGACACAGACTACATTACCTCTTTGTCGATGGTTTTGTATCCACACATGGTGTTAACGATGCCGGTCTGAAAACAAAACACCACATAGAAACCTTAGCAGAATGCAAAAACCACCAGAAAAATAGGTTTACTCTTCTTCAGCTCACACAAAAGCCACAAGAGGCTTATACCCAGCCCAGCACTGGTTTCTTCTAGCTGCCCCAGGATCGGATTTAGAAAGAGCTTTACGTGACTTCAGAGAGCCAGTGCTGCCCGTGTGTCCCAACACGTTTGAATCGTACCCATCCAGCAAAACCAGTGTGGCCACAAAAACTAAAGCTGGCTACGGACAGCTAGAGCCACACACCTCAGCTGCTTCCACAGAGCAAGCCGCTGGTCCTTCATAACCCATCTCATTATGAAAGCCACGGGCTAACATGGCCATTGTGCCACCGGGATGAGGAATTTAAGCTCAGAAGTATTTAAACTCTCCAAAATATCAAGTGTTATGACCTCTTATGTGAACACGTTACAAAAGCACACTCACACCTTTTGTACATGTAAAGTCCATACATTTTGAAAACGACCGAGTGCTTGCATTCATCACAGACTACTGACTGATGGTTTTTTCGTGGCCCTTTAGCATTTCACATCGGTCCCAAAGTTCTACCTGACCCGGCTACACTAACCTGTAAATATCAGTTGTTTTCAGGTGTAGGAAGAAATATGAGAACACACAAATGAGGAAAATGATCAAAACAAACTCTTCTATATTGATGTACCCTTGGACAGGGACTTTTTATGAGGGACTTTAGTGACAGGACAAGGTTTCAATCTAAAAGAGGGCAGATTTAGATTAGATCTTGGGAAGAAATCCTTCCCCATGAGGGCGCCGAGGCACAGGAACAAGTTTCCCGGAGAGGTTGTGTGGCTACTCCATCCCTGGAAGTCTTCAAGGCCAGGTCGGATGGGGCTCCGGGCAACCTGGTCTAGTGGAAGGTATCCCTGCCTACTGCAGGGCGGATGGAAGTCTGTGATCTCTGAGGTCCCTTCTAGCCTAAACCGTTATACGATTGCATGAAATGGGATTTCAAAATGCTCATGGCCTCTGAGCAGCAGCCTGAGGCTTCCAGGTCACTGCCCCAAGAAGGATGTTTGCAAAAGGTGGACATTACCACATGTCACAAACATCTGCCAGAGCCAAGTGTTTTAGGCCAGGCTCTCTCCTCCCCCCCCCC